>JARBWK010000015.1:325935-781480 GCA_030556195.1 Anolis apletophallus | reverse complement strand
TACGAATGGTGGGAGGTGGAAGTCCAAAACACCGGGAGGGAAGGCCAAAGTTTGCCTGGACGAGGGGATTAGAGCGAGTTTGGGGAGAAACTTGGGTATTAGTGTCTTCAGGGAAACCTGTCCTGACAACGGCAGTGAAAGCCTAACTCTCTACGGGAAAGCAGTGGCCGGTTGATGGGGAGTCCAAACGAAGGGATCCCCGCCTTCCTTGTCCCCATCAACCGACCTTGTTCCCCTTAACTGAGGCTGCCGAGGCTGCCCGCCGAAGTGCACTTTCGCCCCTTTTGGATGTCCAAATCCCAGCGCCCCCTTCCTTTAGGAACAGGGCGAGTGCCCACCGGACCGGCTGCCGTCCGGGCCTCCTTTCCGCCCTCGTTTCCCCTGAGCCCCCTTGACAAGTTCAGCGCCCGCAACTCACAGTCTCACCCGGAACGTTACGTCGAAAGCCCGGAGTCTCTCGCCCACTTGTGTCTCTCGGCCTCACCCGCCGGTGAGGATGAACGTCCCTGCTTTGGGGACGTGCGCAGCCAACCCATGCGAGGAGTCGTTGGCAGTCACGTTGGAAGCGTCGCCGGCCACGTCCAGCTTCTGGGTCTTAAAATAGACGATATAAAACACGGGCAAAATGATTCCGACGAGGAGCATCGCGAAGACCGCGTTCCACCACTGGATGCCGCAATCCGCTCCGCTCGTGGCTCCTTTCGGCCGTGAAGGGGACCGCCCCGGCGTTTCAATGCAATAGTCTGGGCTCGGCGAGACCGTGGCTTGCGCCACTTGTGCGGCCTGCTCGATGTTCTCATCAATCCCCCTGAAATACTGATCGATGGGCTCCCTGGTGTCACCGCCATTGCCTTCCAGCCATTCAGCCCGTGAGACGGTGGCGCTGTTTGGCAACTCCGGTCTCGCTTCCGTCAATACGCCGTTGACCTTGACGGGGATTTTGATGGACTTCAGAGCGTACAAGTCTTGTTCCCGCATGAAGTTATTGACCCGTTTGATGTCTGCGACCTGAGAATTCAGAGGGAAACATCGCAAGTTCACATGGCGCATACACAAGGGGGTCTTCCTGGCTTCAACGTGACATGAACAAGCAGAGGGGCCGCGGCACTGCAAGTCCCAGCAACCTCAGCCTCCGCACTGCCTAGGGTTGCCGGGTTATACAAGAGGGGAAATGGCCTCTCCCTACACCAAGGGGACCGACCCCAAGGGAACTTCATCGGCATAGGGAAGCCATGAAGAAGCACAACCTACACCAGGGGTGGGCCATTATTTTTTTCCAAGGGGCCACGCGAGAGCCAGAAAATATGATGGAGGGCCCCACCTGAAGGCCGAACTGCATTCTACATAATATAACTTGAATTTCTTTAATAATAATAATAATAAAAAGGCACTACATGGCGTTTTTGATATATTAATAAGACTGATAGGAGTCTATGTCATGAGCCACGAAAAAGAGAGGCTGTCCTAGGAAAAATGACGTTTAGTCACTAAAATTTTACAAAACATTGGTTAACAAAATGTGAACGTTTGTATCCTTTGTGATTCATTGTACCAGGGGTCAGGAACCTTTTTGAGCCCCCGAGCCATCGAAGCAAAATATTTGGAAATTTATTTCAGTGAGAGCATTATAATAATAATAATGATTATGATAATATTCATTCAGCCTCTGCTAATAATAATAACAACAACAACAACAGGTTCCTAGAGTAGGAGGAGACCTCCAAGGGCCATCCAGTCCAACCTCCTTCTGCCAGGGCCCTTACTCAAAGGACTATAACCCTGAATATTAAGGCAGAAAATCCCACAATATCTGCTTTGAACTGGGTTATCTGAGTCCACACTCATATAATCTGGTTTAAAGCAAATAACATGGGATTTTATTCAGATGTGTGGAAAGGAAGTCAGATAAGCCAGGGCCCTTCCACACAGGCCTATATCCCTGAATATTAAGGCATAATATTCATTCAGCCTCTACTACTACTACTACTCCTAATAATAATAATAATAATAACAACAGGTTGTTAAAGAGGAGACCTCCAAGGGCCATCCAGTCCAACCTCCTTCTGCCATAAGGGAAAAACACAAAGCATTCCTCACAGATGGCCATTCAGCCATCTTGAACCAAACTTGGCACACTGAACTCTCATGAGAGCAACAGGAAGTACTGAAAAGGTTTCCAAACCTTGAGTTTGGGAGTTGTAGTTCACCTACTTCCAGAGAGCACTGTGGACTCAAATAATGATGGATCAGGACCAAACTGGGCAGGAATCCTCAATATGCCCAAAGGGAAGAGAAGAGGAGGAAGCCAAGGAGGCTTGGCTTCCCCACGCGCTCCGGCTTCGGCCCCGCCCCTTTCTTGCTCAGGCCACGCCCCTCTCCCTCGCTGCACTCTCCTTCCCTCTTGCGTTCAGGTGGTGGAAGGGGGAAGGAATGAAAGGGGGAAAGAGGGAGGGAGGGAGGGAGGGAGGAGAGGGAAGGAAACAGGAAGACAGGAAAGAGAAGAAGGGAAAGAGCGCCGAGGCAAGAGGGAGGGGGGAGTGCGCGAGGAGGAAGTGAAGGGAGGAGGAGGGCGAAGGCATGCTCTTGCTCCTAGCCGCCTCCCCTTCTTCCCCCTCCCTTCCCCTCAGTTGCCTGCCTGCCTGCTTCTTCACGTTTGTAGCCGCCCCAATGGGGAGATCGCATCCCTCTCTTCAGGACGAAGCCTTGAGGGAGCCAAGGGCCGGACAGCATCGGCCAGAGGGCCGGATCCGGCCCCCGGGCCGTGGGTTGCCCATCCCTGACCTAAACGCTCTCCAGACCCACCCAGAAAATACAAAAAACACTATGTTCAGCAAAGGACAAGAGGGATCCTCTCGCCTCTCCATGAGACTACCATTGCCTCCCACGCAACTGTGCACAAGAGGTCTCCATAGGAACCCCCAAACGCAGCTCGAACACGAATCAAGGGACAGGAAAGGCGCTGGAGGCTCACTCCACCAGGGAAGTCAGCCACAGCAGGGCACCTGCCCAACCAGCCTGGACACAGCCGATTATCGGAGAACTCAGAGATGCTGGACCACTCTCACAACCACCACGTCAGGCGGCACAGACACGCTATTGAAATCCACATGAAGCAGAAAGGAGGAAACCACGAAAAGGAACACACTCTGGCGACCAGTATTGTAAAAAGCCTAAAATCAGGGCAGTAAATAAAGAGCAACATTCAGAAAACGGGGGAATTCCAGGCAGGAATCAATCAGGGCCAGCTAACACCTCCCAACAAAGGATTCCCCCAGGCAGGAAGCAGCCAGGCTTTGAAGTTGCAAGGCTTTGCAATACTAATCAAGGTGGCCAATTGGAAGATTTGCACTGGCCTCAAACAGACAAGAGCTCTTCCTCCCACCCTGGGTATCATTCCCCAGATATATAAACACCAACAAAACACACAACCTCTGAGGATGCCTGACGGAGATGCAGGCGAAACGTCAGGAGAGAATGCTTCTGGAACGTGGTCAGGCAGCTCAGAAAACGCTCAGCAACCCAGTGATTCCGGCCACGAAAGAGATTGTCCAGGCTTTGTTCTGATACCCAGCATGGCAACTCAGGCCCTGAAAGTCTTCCTTTGTTTAAGCCACGCCGGTTGTGACCGTGCTCTCCCCAACTTTGTGCCGTTCTCCCCACTAACCCAAGGGACACTTCACCAAGGACGATGGGGACGATGGCACGGAAGGCATGGAAAGAACCCACCCTGGGGAGCAGCACCTTCCCAACTTCGGCCCACCAACTGGCAGGGGCGGATCTTAGTGGAGGCAAAGTAAGCAGCGGCCTCAGGGCGCCATGTGGCCAAGGGCGCATCTGGCCGCGGCCGCCAGGTTTGGCGCATCATGCCGCACCAGTGCTGTGGGTGGCCGGATCACGGGCGGGAGGCTCCGCCCCGGCTTGAAAATGTTCCCTGGCTTGTCCTTTTCATCCTCTTGGGAGTGCGTTTAGCAACTCCCTCCACCAGAAGCGCTCCGACCTGATGGCGCATATGTGAACGTTTCGCGCTAAACACACTTCCAAGAGGATGAAAAGGACAAGCCAGGGAACATTTTGCAGCCGGGGCAGAGCCTCCCGCCCGTGTGCCGGCCTCCCGCAGCAATGGTGCGGCATGATGTGCCAAACCTGGCGGCCGCGGCCAAATGCGCCCTTGGCCATGTGGCGCCCTGAGGCCGCCGCTTACTTTGCCTCCAAAGTAAGGCAAAGCCCCGGCTGCAAAATGTTCCCCCGTCCTTTTCATCCTCTTGGGAGTGCATTTCGTTACTCCCTCCACCAGAAGTGCTCGGTCCTAATAACGCATGCGCAAAACTAGCTGTTTGCGTGCATGCCTGCTCTGGCGCATGTGCGCGCACGCATGCACCATCATCACCACCCTGAAGACCCAGGGGGCGCCAAAAAAAAAGTTGGCTTACTACTATTCGTCCGGTCCTGCCAACTGGACACACTTGCCCGCCTGCCTAGGTTGACAGCACCCTCCACTAGAAATAATTGGTAGCGGCAGACCAATGGCGTCCCTCGAACCCGTTCCCGGCTCCTCACCTTGCAGCCGTACTGCAGGGCCAGCTTGTTGAGGCTGTCGCCCTCCCCGACTTCTCGTTCCAGGAAGACGACGTCCCCGACCTTCTCGCGGGCGGCGTTCCTTTGCGGGCGCTCCTTCCCCCTCGCTCGCAATTCCATCGCCTCCAGCTCTTCTTCCTCCTCCGAGGACTCCTCCGACTCCGACCGCTCGCTTCGGAACAGGTAGACCTGGCTGCCGCTGGAGAATGTGCGCACCGCTGCCGGCGCTTGGAAGGACGTGGCCGGCCCTTGGCTGAGCCTCATGGTTTGCAGCCGGCCCTCCCTCCGTCGTCAAGGTTTTTCCCCTTGAGGTAAAGTCTAGTCGCGCCTGACTCTGGTGCTCATCTCCACGTCTAAGCCGAAGAGCCGGCGTTGTCCGCAGACACCTCCAAGGTCATGTGGCCACTGGCAGGACTACACGGAGCGCCGTTACCTCCCCACCAAAGTGGTACCTATCGATCTACTCACATTTTGCATGTTTTCGAATTGCTAGGCTAGCTAACAGCGGGATCTCACGCCGCTCCCCGGATTTGAACCGGGTGGACCACGGATGATGGGACTTGAAGTACCTTTACAAATTTCCCGAGACTGCTGCGACCCTCATCCAATAACTGATCAAGACCAAACTTGGCACACCGAGCCCCCATGACCCACTCTACATCCTGGTGCAGGTTGGAGGAGGGTGGACCATGGATGATGGGACTTGAAGTACCTCCACTCACTTCACAAGACCGCTGCCATTCTCATCCAATGACTGATCAAGACCAAACTTGGGACACAGAGCCCCATGACTCATTCTACATCCTGGTGCAGTATTGAGGAGGATGGACCACAGATGATGGGACTTGAAGTACCTCCACTCACTTTCCAAGAATGCTGTGACCCTCATCCAATAACTGAGCAAGACCAAATTGGGCACACAGAACCCCCATGACCCACTCTACTTCTGGTGCAATTTGGAGGAGGATGGACCATGGATTCTGGGACTTGAAGTACCTTCACTCACCTTCGGTCAGCAAGTTCAGTGGCTCAGCGGTTTAACCCACTGCGTCAGCGGGTGGGGGAGGGGCTGGTTTGATGATATGATGTTGTGATCTTATCATGCAAACCCCCACAAAGCGTTTCCTCTTAGTGGTCAGAACCATATGGGGTCAGGGATTCGCACAGCAGGCTAAACCGCTGCGCTGCAGAAAAAAATCCTGCTGATCGAAGGTCAGCGGTTTGAGCCCGCGACGAGGTGAGTGCCCACCGTTAGCTCCATTTCACCTCCCCACCTAGCTGGTCAAAAGCAGACATGTGAGTAGATAAATAGGTACCGCTTTTAGCAAGGAGGAGGTAATAAAGACACCCTTAAGGACATAGATTGGAGCAGGCCTAGGAAAGTTGGGCCTTTCAGGTGTTTTGGACTTCAGCTCCCACAATTCCTCACAGCCTCAGGCCCCTTCCAAAGGAAGGGGCCTGAGGCTGTGAGGAATTGTGGGAGTTGAAGTCCAAAACACCTGAAAGGCCCAACTTTGCCCAGGCCTGGATTGGAGGGAAGCTCCTCGGCAGGGAAGATGGAGTGACAGCACCCCCTGTGGCCGGAGTCGAGCACAGCAGCCTCCAAGATGCCAGAAATAATAAGGTGGGAATAACTAACGGCCTTTGCCTCTGCTTGTGCCATTTGTCCTTGTTAATGGCATCATCAGCATTGAATGTTTGCCGTGCGCGTGTCCTGTAAGCCGCTCTGAGTCCCCTTTGGGGTGAAAAGGGCAGGGTGTCCATACTGCAAATCTATATATATAAAAAGAGAGCGGTCATCCTATGTAGCCTATAGACAGCAAAACCACACAAGGCAGACACACCAAATCAGCCCACATACACACAAAACCCCACAAGGTATGTTTACCACCCCAAAAAAACCCATAAAAATTAAACAACACGACCAAAAATAGAGGCATTGTGCAAATACTCCCTCAGTTAGAATGTAGAGACTGGGAGCCACCCCCCTCTGGCAGTTTAGA
This sequence comes from Anolis apletophallus, assembly GCA_030556195.1. Classification (NCBI taxonomy): domain Eukaryota; kingdom Metazoa; phylum Chordata; class Lepidosauria; order Squamata; family Anolidae; genus Anolis; species Anolis apletophallus. The sequence goes on along the minus strand of JARBWK010000015.1, from coordinate 774,902 downwards.
GTGTCGGAATGTTGGTGGTGCTGGCCAATTAGAGGCATGATGCAAATACTCCCTCAGTTAGAATGTAGAGGCTGGGAGCCACCCCCCTCTGGCAGTTTAGAGTGTCGGAATGTTGGTGGTGCTGGCCAATTAGAGGCATTATGCAAATACTCCCTCAGTTAGAATGTAGAGGCTGGGAGCCACCCCCTCTGGCAGTTTAGAGTGTCGGAATGTTGGTGGTGCTGGCCAATTAGAGGCATGATGCAAATACTCCCTCAGTTAGAATGTAGAGGCTGGGAGCCACCCCCCCTCTGGCAGTTTAGAGTGTCGGAATGTTGGTGGTGCTGGCCAATTAGAGGCATTATGCAAACACTCCTCAGTTAGAATGTAGAGGCTGGGAGCCACCCCCCTCTGGCAGTTTAGAGTGTCGGAATGTTGGTGGTGCTGGCCAATTAGAGGCATTATGCAAACACTCCCTCAGTTAGAATGTAGAGGCTGGGAGCCACCACCCCTCTGGCAGTTTAGAGTGTCGGAATGTTGGTGGTGCTGGCCAATTAGAGGCATTATGCAAATACTCCCTCAGTTAGAATGTAGAGGCTGGGAGCCACCCCCCTCTGGCAGTTTAGAGTGTCGGAATGTTGGTGGTGCTGGCCAATTAGAGGCATTATGCAAATACTCCCTCAGTTAGAATGTAGAGGCTGGGAGCCACCCCCCTCTGGCAGTTTAGAGTGTCGGAATGTTGGTGGTGCTGGCCAATTAGAGGCATTATGCAAACACTCCCTCAGTTAGAATGTAGAGGCTGGGAGCCATCCCCCTCTGGCAGTTTAGAGTGTCGGAATGTTGGTGGTGCTGGCCAATTAGAGGCATTATGCAAACACTCCCTCAGTTAGAATGTAGAGGCTGGGAGCCACCCCCCTCTGGCAGTTTAGAGTGTCGGAATGTTGGTGGTGCTGGCCAATTAGAGGCAGTATGCAAATACTCCTCAGTTAGAATGTAGAGGCTGGGAGCCACCCCCTCTGGCAGTTTAGAGTGTCGGAATGTTGGTGGTGCTGGCCAATTAGAGTCATTATGCAAACACTCCCTCAGTTAGAATGTAGAGGCTGGGAGCCATCCCCCTCTGGCAGTTTAGAGTGTCAGAATGTTGGTGGTGCTGGCCAATCAGAGGCGTTATGCAAATAATCCCACAGTGGCAACCAAACAGAAAGCTGGCACATAGCCACATACATACAAACATTCACTTTGTTGTCCCAGGCCTGGGAGTACAGTGGGACAGGACTACCGTACAACAAAAGGAAGATACAAATCCCAACTCATCCTGACCAAACTGCTAAAGGTCTCTTAATGTTATCAGCAAGAGGCAAAATGGCCATCTGTCAAGAGTCCTTTGATTGTGCTTTCCCACCATGTGGGTAGAAGGGGTTGGCCACAGACTATGGCACAGCAACGCGTGCACGGGTCAGCTAGTAAATACATAAATAAATAAATAAATAAATAAATAAGAGTGCTGGCGTGATGTCAGAATCCGAGCATTGGACTATGGCTCTGGGAAACCCTGCTTTGGCTATTCCTACATAGTCTCATGCTCTCAGCCTCAAAGGTAATGGTCAATGCCCTCTGTGCAAATCTTGATGTGGACGCAGCAGTTAGTGGCCTCATGCAGTACGCCCCCTTGAAAGCCGTGCAAAGTGATCCAACTGCACCACGAGCGGCCAAAAGGTGTTCTGGCAACAAGTCTTGGTTCAGAGGGAAAGGCGGGACGAACAACCAACCTCCAAAGCCTGGTCTGAGTTAAGTGGCTGAGCGTGAATAGTGCGTCCCTTGAAGGCTAGCCTGCCTTTGTGGCCCAAGTGACCCTTTAAGAGGCGTCGCCTTTCCCACGACTGCAGGGCTCCGGGAAAGAAAGCCTGGCTCTCCGGGTCCGTGGACGGGCGAGAGTGGCTCCCCGCCTTTTTGCGGCCTTTCCTGATGCCCCCCTGTTATCCCAAAAGGGAAGGCTACTCTCGATGCGCACAGAGGAGGACGCACCCTCTTGGTCCGAGCGAGCTTCCACAGAACGTGGCACCCATGGAAGAGGCAGGAAATGCGTCGACTTGAGTCCCCTGGACAACCTCCGTGCCCAACTTCATGGAGAACCTGCGAGACTGTCCTGTCCCTTGGGGTCCCCCCCCCCCCGAACTCCCAGCTTCCCTCTCTCTGGGCGGGCTTTCATGCTCTTCATACGCTTTGTTTACTCCCTGCTTCATCTCCCCGGAGGGAGGGACGCAGAGCGGATTGCAGCACGCAGGTGCCAGGCAAACACTCAATGGCTTGAAGGCAGTGGCAGAGCAATGGCGCCCAAGACCCAGGCAGAGGTCAAGGCAGAGGTCAAGGCCTTTCCCTTTTCCACCTCCGGCGTCTCAGCTCCATGGGCCGTGGGGAGGCGCTCTTGCTCCATTTTTCCATGGCGAGGAGGCCCCTCCCTTTTCCCCCTCAGCCACTTAATAATAAATAGCAATAGTAATAAATATTAGTAATACCAAAAAATAATAATAGTCATAGTGACAATAATATAATAATAGTAACGATAATAGCAATAGTCATAAATAATAGCAATAGTCATAAAATAGTAGTAGTAATAATACCAATAAAAATAGTGATAATAGTAATCAATAAGAGTAACAATAATAAAGTAATAGCAATCGTGATAATAATAAAATAGTAATAATAATAAAACAATAATAGTAGTAATTGTGATAATAAAACAGTGATAAAATAACAGTAATAGTAAATATTAATAAAATAATAGTGATAAACAATCACAATAATAAAATAATTGTGACAATAATACAATAATAGTAAAAAAATACATAATAGTGAGAGTTCTCTCTGCAAGCTCCAGTTCCCCATTGCGGGGACACGAGAGAAGCCTCCCACAAGGAGGGTAAAACAGTGTTTCCCAACCACTGTGCCGGGGCACACTAGTGTGCCGTGAGCGATCATCAGGTGTGCCGGAAATTGGAACCTCTAGGAGTGGGGGGGTCTAGTGTGTTGAAGTATAAAAACCCTAAGAAACCTACCTCGATAAAGGCACAAAATTGCAACCACCCCCCTCCCCACCCGTTGCCTACTTGGTCTCTCCCTCTCCATGCATTGGGAAGGCCCGCCTCCCTTTCCCCAAGTAGAGACCTCCTCTTGCCTCCTGGTCGTTCTGTGTGGGATGTTTGGCCCAGTTCTATCATTGGTGGGATTCAGAATGCTCTTTGATTGTAGGGGAACTATAAATCCCAGCAACTACAACTCCCAAAAGTCAAGGTCTATTTCCCCTGAACTCCATCTGTGTTCACATTTGGGCATATTGAGTATTCATGCCAAGTTTGGTCCTGATCCAACATTGTTTGAGTCCACAGTGCTCTCTGGATATAGGTGAACTACAACTCCAAAACCCAAGGTCAATGCCCACCAAACTCTTATAGCATTTTCTCTTGGTTATGGGAGTTCTGTGTGGGAAGTTTGTGTCTTTCGGCCATTCCTTCCAGGATATCCATGTTGAGTTCATCGAAACAGGCCCAGGTTTCACACTGAGTGTATAAATACATTTTAAAACATATTAACTATATGTGTTACTGTGTTAGAGTGTCGTTTTGTGTCATTTTTTTTGGTGGTGTGTCCCAGGATTTTGTAAATGTAAAAAGTGTGCCACGGCTCAAAAAAGGTTGGGAAACACTGGGGTAAAGCATCCAAACATCCAGGCAACGTCCCCTGGCAACATCCTTGCAGATGGCCAGTTCTCACACACCAGAAGCAACTTGCAGTTTCTCGAGTTGCTCCTGACACAAAAGAAGTAGTAAGTAATACTAATACTAATAATACTGGCAATAATGCCATAGTAATAATGGCAGTCATGACGATAATACAAAAATAGTAATAAATAATAATAACAGTAATAATAAAATAATAATAGTAATTGTGCCAATAATAATTGTAGTAAATAACAATAGTAAAAGTAAAATTATAATAAAATAGTAATAATAATACATAGAATTAATAAAATAATATTAAATAGTGGCAATAATATAAATAATCAAATAATATTAACAATAATAACAAGAATTGTACCAAATAATAACAGTAATAATAAAATAATAATAGTAATTGTAGTAAATAATAGTAACAGTAAAATAATAATAAAAATAGTAATAATAATAAATAGAATTATTAAAATAATAAGAATATTAAATAGTGGCAATAATATAAATAATCAAATAATATTAACAATAATAACAATAATTGTACCAAATAATAACAGTAATAATAAAATAATAATAGTAATTGTAGTAAATAATAATATTAACAGTAAAATAATAATAAAAATAGTAATAATAATAAATAGAATTATTAAAATAATAAGAATATTAAATAGTGGCAATAATATAAATAATCAAATAATATTAACAATAATAACAATAATTGTACCAAATAATAACAGTAATAATAAAATAATAATAGTAATTGTAGTAAATAATAATAGTAACAGTAAAATAATAATAAAAATAGTAATAATAATAAATAGAATTAATCAAATACTAAGAATATTAAATAGTGGCAATAATATAAATAATCAAATAATATTAACAATAATAACAATAATTGTACCAAATAATAACAGTAATAATAAAATAATAGTAATTGTAGTAAATAATAATAGTAACAGTAAAATAATAACAATAATAAAATAGTAATAATAATAATAAATAGTATTAATAAAATAATAATATTAAATAGTGGCAATAATATAAATAATAAAATAATAGTAACAAATAACAACAACAACATGCTAGATACATGTGGGTTCCCTGGTTGGAGGGACCATGCTGTTGTGGGGGGTCTGAATAGTCTTTTAAGCTGTTTACTTATGCAAATGAGGAGTGTTTACTTACTCTGCTTCTCTTGCAGCCTCTGCTCTTGCTCTCAGGCCCACCTGTTCCTGCTTTGGCTCTCCCGCCTCGCGATTGGCCGAGAAGCCCCCCGCGGAGGCGGAGCCTGAGCAGCGCCGCGGCCAATCGCCTGGCCAGGACGGGCGGCAGCGGGGTAGGGTGCGCGCTCGCCGCGAGCCAAGCTTCAACTCAGGGCAAAGGGTGGGCGGGGCTTGTCCTTAAAGGCGCCGCCGCCCCTTTTCCCTTTCCCCTCTGCACTGAGCGGTTAATGCAGTTTGGCACCGCTTTGGCGGAGGCGGCGGTGTGTGGGGACCACCCTACCTACCTCCACGCGTAGGAAAGCCAGGCTTCGCCCAGCTGCAGCTTTCACCAGTTCTGCAGTTCAAGTGGTGTCAACCCGCATTAATTCCGCAGTGTAGACGCGCTTACCCCTGGAGGGGGGGGGGCGCCACCTGGAAGCGGGGGGCATTCGGACATGGACCAACCAGGGCCAGCTGACACCTCCCTCCAAAGGCTTCCCCCCCCCCCCCAGGCAGGAATCAGCCAGGCTTTGAAGCTGCGAGGCTAATGCTAATGCTAACCGAGGTGATTTAATGGCAACACTCCAACACCCGGGAGTTCCCCCCCCTCCCTGTACTCAACCCCCTGGCTTCGCTTCCAGCAGGCCTCGCCACCTCTGCCCTGGGTGTGGGCGAAATGTCAGGAGAGAGTGCTGCTCCTGGGACAGAGAGAGAGAGAGGGAGGGAGGAAGGGGAGCTGCAGTTCCGGCCTCTTCCCAGCAGGTGGCGCTGGCGCCACGCGCACCCCGGGCGGCCTGCTCTGGAGCCGGGAGGGCGTGTGTGCGCATGCGTGGGCAAGGTGCCTCTATACACACACACACACACACAGCTTAGGCTAGAGCAGGCCTGGGCAAACTTGGGCCCTCCTTCCAGGTGCTTTGGACTACAACTCCCACAATTCCTATTTATATTATTGATTGATTGATTACAAAAACCAGCAACACCATGCCGGTTTGAAGAGAGAGGTTTGGCAGGCCCCGCGAGAGGCAAGGAGGCCTTGCAGGGCACGCACTTCAGCCGGGAGAGCGTTCCAGGTAGTCGGAGCCACCACCGAGAAGGCCCTGCGTCCCCTTGTCAAGGAAGGAGGGCGCAAGGAGGAGAAGGAAGGGAAGCCCCGCCCCCGGGGCCGCTGCCGGGCATGTGCGCACGGCAGGAGGGCACGAGCGCCTCTGCCTCCTCCCCCAATGTTCCCGGGTGCCGCGTACGCCCGACAGTGGTCCCGGGGGCTTCTCTTCCTTCCCCCTCCTCGGGCGAGGCCTTGCTGGCCCTCCGCACGCAGCACATCAATCAGGCTGGCGGCATCGCCCGCTTCCGGGAGCGCGGGGGGCTGGCGCTGCTGCTGAGGGTCCTGGCTGGCGCCCGCACCCTCGTTCACCATCCTGGGCAACTGCGGCACTGAAGGCGGGAGCCGTGCCCGCGTGCGCCAGCGGGGAGGCATCCCACCCCTCGTTGAGAAAGGAGAGGCAGGCGGAAAGGAGGAATGTGGGGAAAGGGGGGGGGGTACGGTAGAGGTTGGTTTGGGGGTGTGATTCCAAAGTGTGGCCTAGGGTGCCAAAAGGGGTTAATCCGGGCCTGCTCCTCACTGGCACTCCAGCGAGGAGTCGAGCGGCGGCGTTCTGGACGAGCTTAAGCTTCCGGATCGCGGGCAAGGGCAGGCCAATGTAAAGGGCGTTACAGTAGTCTATCCTTGAGATGACCGTAGCTAGGTCGCCTCTAGATAAGTAGGGGGCCGGCCGCCTAGCCTGTCGCAGGCAGAAAAAGGCAGTTTTGCTGGCAGTGGAGACCGGGGCCTCCGTAGACAGCAAAGGGTCAAAAACAACCCCCAGGCTTTTGACTGGCGATGGCGGGCACAGTGCCTGGCCACCCAGGGTGGGAAGCTGGACCGCCCCACAATCCGGTCGACCCGGCCACAGCATCTCCGTCTTCACTGGATTCACCCCCAATCTGCTGGCACGCAGCCAACCAGTGACGGCCTCAAGGCACTGATGGAAACAAGAGGGTTCGGAGTCCGGCCGGCCTTCCATCTTCAGAACAAGCTGGGTGTCGTCAGCGTACTGATAACATTCCAGCCCAAAACTTCGAACTTCGGTAGGCTGTTAGGAATTGTGGGAGTTGTAGTCCAAAACACCTGGAGGGCTGAAGTTTGCCCAGGCCTGGACTAGAGCGTATGTCATAAACACAGGAAGTTCCCGAGTTGCAAACACCTGACTTGCAAGCAGAAATCCAATCCTCGCAAGGACCGAAAGCGAGGCGGGCGCAGGGAGCGCAATGGGCGCAGCCGCAGGCCCGGATCACCCATAAGGCCACACTAGGCCACGGCCTAGGGGTGCAGCCAGGGGGGGGGGCACCAGATCCGAACCCCCCCCCCATTTTTTTTTCAAAAAAGTCGATCTTCGGGCACTTCCGGGGGCGGGGCTTCCCTTCCTCCTCCGCGACACGCCCGGCTTCCTTGAGGAGGAAGGAAGGGAAGGCTCGCCCTGGAAGAAGCAGGAAGAAGGAGGCGCGCGGAGCCGCGAGGAGGAGGAAGTGGGGTGGGTGGGTGGGGGTGCGGTAGAGTTTGGCTTGGGGGCGTAATTCCAAAGTGCCAAAATTGGTTAATCTGGGCCTGGCGCAGCCGGAGCGCAAGTCCTTCCCGGCGCTGCCCACACACAGCTCAGCATAGAAGGACGCAACAATGGCGCTCCATTCATGTGTATTCCGTCCTATCTCCCCAAGGGGACTCGGGGGGCATGCACACACAGCAGGCACGCAGTTCCGTTTTGGGCAGGCAGGAGGTACGTTGTGTCAACGACATCCAGCTTTCTTGGCCCCTTGGAAGTTGTGCCCAAATCCAGCCACAGGGGGCGCTGTCGCTCCATCCTCTGTGGCAAAGAGCCACCGGGACTTCCTCCTTCCTTGGGATCGCTGGGCATTTCCTGGACTTCTTCTTGTATGGCGTCGTAAAATACCTCCCCTGCTTGTTTTGGCGGTACCTAACTTCTATAATTACAGCTCGAGCTGTTTTCAAGCTGCTTAGGTCAACAGTAAGGTGGGTTGATAGTCAGGAGCTCACGCCAACCCAGGGCTTTGAACTGGAAACCTTTCGGTTGGTAGATCTTATCATTGCAAGTGTGCTAAATCCCAGCTGATCAAGAGAGAAAGAGTTGGACTTACACTTTAAAAACATACACACATACCATACCAGCCACAATAGAAGAAGCACCGTGAACAACTGAACACGGAGAGTACCGAGTCAACACGGAAAACGCCAAAAGGACCGAAACAAAAGCGCCCAGTGTCCAAACCATGATGTCAATCATCCCAAGGCCAAAAGAGCCAGCCACGTGCTGAAGGTGGGGGGCTTCGGTGTGATTAGAACTCTAAACCAGTGTTTCCCAACCAGTGTGCCGTGGGTGATCATCAGGTGTGCCGTGGGAAATTGGAACCTCCAGGAAGGGGGGAGGGAAGAGTCTAGTGTGTTGAAGTATAAAAACCCTAAGAAACGTACCTCAATAAAGGCACAAAATTACAACCACCCCCTCCCCACCCGTTGCCTACTTGGTCTCTCCTCCATGCATTGGGAAGGCCCGCCTCCCTTTCCCCAAGTAGAGACCTCCTCTTGCCTCCCGGGGGTTCTGTGTGGGAAGTTTGGCCCAGTTCTATCATTGGTGGGGTTCAGAATGCTCTTTGATTGTAGGGGAACTATAAATCCCAGGAACTGTAACTCCCAAATGTCAAGGTCTATTTCCCCTGAACTCCATCTGTGTTCACATTTGGGCATATTGAGTATTTATGCCAAGTTTGGTCCTGATCCAACATTGTTTGAGTCCACAGTGCTCTCTGGATATAGGTGAACTACAACTCCAAAACCCAAGGTCAATGCCCACCAAACTCTTATAGCATTTTCTCTTGGTTATGGGAGTTCTGTGTGGGAAGTTTGTGTCTTTCTGCCATTCCTGCCAGGATATCGATGTTGTGTTCATCGAAACAGGCCCAGGTTTCACACTGAGTGTATAAATACATTTAAAAACGCATTAACTCTATGTATGACTGTGTTAGAGTGTCATTGTGTGTCATTGTGGTTGGTGGTGTGCCCCAGGATTTTGGAAATGTAAAAAATGTGCCGCGGCTCAAAAAAGGTTGGGAAACACTGGTCTAAACCATGCATGGGCCCACTTGGGCCCTCCCTCCCTCCACGTGTTTTGGACTTCAGCTCCCACCATTCCCGGGGAAGGGCCGAAGTTTGCCCATGCCGGGTCTAAACGAAGACTGGATCGTGGGAAAGCCGCGTTTCGGAAAGCGGTCCTTGCCTGTAGTTAAGTTGAAGCTCTCCTCCAGAGAAGAGCGACAGGTCTGTGGAATGGGTGACTGACCGCCATCGCCAGTTGTGATCATATAATACTTTCTCAATGTATTTCGAGCCGCGGACGGTTGACTCTGTGGATGGAGAATCCGTGGATACGGAAGGCCCACGGCACACAACCGTGCGCATGAGTTGCCTTCGAAGTATGGCAATTCCTGCTGGTGCAAGGGAGGGAAAAGAAGGTAAACAGATGTTCCGTCTGCGCCGGCCAAGGAGAGGCGTGTGGGAAAGGAATGGCTCTGCTGCAGCCTGTAATAAAAACACGCATGCACGCACGCACGCTCTCTCATCCCAAGCTCACCACTTCAGGCATGGCTCGAGTTTCCTTCTAACCACCTGTACACTCTCTGAGGTCATGGAGCAATTCGGCTGGACAGAGTGCGCTTGTCCTGACAGCAGCTTGCAACGCTCAATCCCGGACTCGGAGGAAATGCCTGGCGCCCCACGATCCATCGGCACACGAAGGAAGGAAGGAAGGAAGGAAGGAAGGAAGGAAGGAAGGAAGGAAGGAAGGAAGGAAGGAAGGAAGGAAGGAAGGAAGGCGGCAGAGGGAGACTCAGGCCAAGTTGGGCCAAGCGACAGGCACCCCCCCCCCCCCGGCTTCCTTGTGCGCCGCCTCGGTCCACATTGACCGCTTCCTCGATCATGGGTGGTCTTCTGAAGAACACCTTCTGCCAAGACGGTTGGTCTGGCCAAGGAGAGGACTCCAAGTCAATGCGGACTGGCTGCCCCCAGCTGCAGAAGGACCTTTTGTGACCTGCCCCGAGGAATCTCCCTTGGGGGGTAGAGAAGGGTGGGCTATAAATAATTGAAATAAGAAATAAATAATACACAAGGGCGGCTTCTTCCTTCACCCGAGAGAAGCTCAGAGGCCTTGTTGCAGCGGCTGCAACCCTGCTTTACTACCAGCAGTCCAGCAGCAGCTCGAACAATGCCAAGCTGCCCTCGAGAACGAAGGTGCTGACCATTCTGCCACTCCTTCTGGGGATCTCCCTCCAAGGTGACCATCAGAAGCAGGATCTCCGCCACAATTCTTCTGGCAGGAATGGGAAAAGGCCCCAATGGGCAGGAGAACAGGTCCCTGTTGCTCTCGGAGGCCGCTGCCTGGTTACCCTGGACCCGGGGCCTTTCCTGACCACGGCAGTCAGAGCCACGGTTGGGAATACATTGACTTGGTTCACGTGGATCAGGTTGTGGCTCGAGGGTAGGTAGGGGCAAACCCAGGCCCGTGGGCTGGATGCGGCCCCTTGGGCTCTTTTCTAAGGCCATCCTCTCTCACACCACCTTCCTTCCTTCCTTCCTTCCTTCCTTCCTTCCTTCCTTCCTTCCTTCCTTCCTTCCTTCCTTCCTTCCTTCCTTCCTTCCTTCCATCCATCCATCCATCATTTTGTCATTTCCTTCTTCTCTCCCTTTTTCCTTCCTTCCTTCCTTCCATCATTTTGTCCTTTCCTTCTTCTCTCCCTTTTTCCTTCCTTCCTTCCTTCCTTCCCTCCCTCCCACTTTCCTCTCTCACTCCCTTTCTCCTTCCCTTCTTCATTCACCCCCTTCCTTCCTTACATCTTTCTCTTCATCCCGCCCTCCCTCCGTTCTCTCCTTCCTTCCTTCCTTCCTTCCTTCCTTCCTTCCTTCCTTCCTTCCTTCCTCCCTCCCTCCCTCCCTCCCTTCCTTCCTTCCATCATTTTGTCCTTTCCTTCTTCTCTCCCTTTTTCCTTCCTTCCTTCCTTCCTTCCTTCCATCATTTTGTCCTTTCCTTCTTCTCTCCCTTTTTCCTTCCTTCCTTCCTTCCATCATTTTGTCCTTTCCTTCTTTTTTTTTTCCTTCCTTCCTTCCTTCCTTCCCCCTCCCACTTTCCTCTCACTCCCTCTTTCTCCTTCCCTTCTCTTCTTCATTCATCCCCTTCCTTCCTTACATCCTTCTCTTCATCTCTCCCTCCCTCCGTTCTCTTCTACCTTCCTTCCTTCCTTCCTTCCCTCCCACTTTCCTCTCTCACTCCCTTTCTCCTTCCCTTCTTCATTCACCCCCTTCCTTCCTTACATCTTTCTCTTCATCCCGCCCTCCCTCCGTTCTCTCCTTCCTTCCTTCCTTCCTTCCTTCCTTCCTTCCTTCCTTCCTCCCTCCCTCCCTCCCTCCCTTCCTTCCTTCCTTCCATCATTTTGTCCTTTCCTTCTTCTCTCCCTTTTTCCTTCCTTCCTTCCTTCCTTCCTTCCTTCCTTCCTTCCATCATTTTGTCCTTTCCTTCTTCTCTCCCTTTTTCCTTCCTTCCTTCCTTCCATCATTTTGTCCTTTCCTTCTTTTTTTCCTTCCTTCCTTCCTTCCTTCCCTCCCACTTTCCTCTCACTCCCTCTTTCTCCTTCCCTTCTCTTCTTCATTCATCCCCTTCCTTCCTTACATCCTTCTCTTCATCTCTCCCTCCCTCCGTTCTCTTCTACCTTCCTTCCTTCCTTCCTTCCCTCCCACTTTCCTCTCTCACTCCCTTTCTCCTTCCCTTCTCTTCTTCATTCACCCCCTTCCTCCATTCTCTTCTTCCTTCCTTCCTTCCTTCCTTCCTTCCTTCCTTCCTTCCTTCCTTCCTTCCTCCTTCCTTCCTTCCTTCCTTCCCTTCCTTCCTTCCTTCCTTCCTTCCTTCCTTCCTTCCTTCCTTCCTCCCTTCCTCCCTCCCTCCCCTCCCTCCCTCCCTCCCTCCCTCCCTCCCTCCCTCCCTCCTGCCTGGTCTGGCCAGGCTGCATCTGCCTACGCCAGGGCGTCCTCCCACGGCCGCCCCCCAGCTGTTTGGGCCTCCATCTCCCAGGAGCCCTGATGGACTTGTTGAAGTGTCAGGAATGCTGGGAGTTGAAGGCCCGAACAGCTGGAGGGCCGCCGTGGGGGTGCCTGATCTCCACGACCCGAAGAGCAGGACCATTCCTTCCTTTCTGGGTTTCTGTGCTCCGCCACGGGCAGGAGCACAGGGGGCGCGGCCTGACACGTGGGCCGCAAAAGGGGTGCGTGACTTTGAACGCCACCTTCGTGCATTCCAGAAGCCACCGGGGTTTCCACTGCTCGAGTGGAGTCGCATGGATGAATTGTGTGCGAGAGGTCTGTCTCTGCCTCCGAGCAAAACCTCTCCAGATCTGGCCAAGGCTGAAGTGCCAGCGACGAAGAGTACTACAGATCCCAGCTTCCTCGATGGTTGTGATGTTGAAAGAAAGGAAGGGCTGGAATGGCTCGGCTGGGGCCCGGAGGACGGACACGAGGCGCCGTTCCATGATCTGTGCAGGAATTCCCTTCCAGAGAAAGCTCTGGATGTGACCGCGGCCAGGTGGCCTCGCGGGTGACCTCTCAGGACTGACCTTTCAAGCTGTCGACTGGCCTGAAGACCTGAGAGTGAGTGGAGGAAGCAGGAGGACTCCGAGGACCAGGCGGGGGTGGCCGTGTTCTCCAAACGGCGGGCGGGCGGGCGGGTTTTCCCACCATTTCCCAGCGAATGGTTTTGGGCAGCTCAAGAAATGGAGGCAACAACCAAAGCAAACACTCCTGAGTCGCTTCCTTCTCCCTCTCAGCTTGCAAAGCTTCGCGCCGTGCATTCCTGCCGGACCCTTCTCTGCCAACAGCGCTCGAAAGGAGAGAGAGGAGAGAGTGTCTTGGCAAGCCCCTCAGGTACCTCCGGCCAGCCAAGCCTCTTGCAGCATCCATTCCCTCTCGCCCTCGGCTCTCGGCTTCCTCGGGAACTCCAGCAGGCCCAGGGGCGGTCTTTGCCATTACGCGGCCTACGCGGCCGCGTAGAGCTCCAACTTGGACACTCCGGGGTGGGGCGCCATTGTGAGGCGCCGCCCGCCCTGCTGCTGCGCTGCGCTCCGCGGTTTCGCAAGATGCGCAGTGCCTACGGACCTTTCTTGAGGTCCGTAGGGACTCTGCGCATGCGTCTGTGAACCGCGGAGCTCTTGCAGTGCCTACGGACCTCTCTTGAGGTCCGTAGGTACTGCGCATGTGCGCTGGGCGGTTTCGCGCGCCGACGCGCAGTGCCTACAAACCTCAAAAGAGGTCCGTAGGCACTGCGTGTGCGCGCGAAACCACGGAGCGCACATGCGCAGTGCTTACGGACCTCTCGAGGTCCGTAGGCACTGCGCATGTGCGCTCTGCGGTTTCGCGCACATGCACAGTGCCTACGGACCTCAAGAGAGGTCCGTAGGCACTGCGCATGCGCGCGAAACCGCGGAGTGCAGCGCAGCAGCAGGGCGGGCGACTCCGCGGCGCCTCACAATGGAGCGCATATTGGGAGCGCCGGGGGGACGCCAAAATAATGTTCGCTTACCCCCCCCCGGGAGAGCTCGGACCGCCCCTGAGCAGGCCTTCCACTGTCGAGGGAGCTCAACCATTACGACTTCCCCTGGCTGGTGCTGTGCGCAATGGGCTTCTCCAAGCCTGAAGGTGTGTTCCTCCAGAGTGACCCTGCGGTGGTTTAAGGCCTCTGCTTGCGGGCTGCAGTGGCTGATTGCCTGGGGCCTTTCCTTTTGCCTCTGAGTCACTGTAGAATGTTGGAATGTGGTTGGCCAATCGGAATCCTTTATGCAAATATCATTTCAATGGCATCCAATCCCCTCTGTCTGGAGCCGTAGAATGTTGGAGTTCTGAGGCTGGCCAATCAGAGCCCTTTATGCAAATAATCCCACAGTGTCAGCCAATCGAAAGGCTGGCACATATTCCTCCCACCGCACCACCGCCCGCAAACACTGACTTTTATTATATACATTGATAGATAGATAGAATATTATTGTTATTATTAAAGACATCAAACCTTTTAAATTTCTAAAATAGAACGATCTCTTTTAATTTACAGTTGGTTCTGTTACGCTTGGATATACTTTCGACATGTTTTAACCAGCACCAGGAGAAAACAACAACAACAACAACACAACAACATAGAATTGTTACCATGGCTACAGTTCATATGTGAGTTCACTATAGAAAAAAATATATACACTTTTTTCCACTCTGTATTGAAAAACAACATTGCATTGTTGCCTTGTTTGAGAATAATAAAAAATATCAATATTCAACTGCGAAGAGGATTTCCTTTTCCTTAAAAAAAACACGAAAAATACACAACAAAGCACCCTTTGAGAGCCAGCGTTCACGCTCTGTTACGTGACAAACTGTGCAATCGTCAATGTACAGTACTTCGGAGAACAGTACATAGAGTATGGTTTTTGACACAACGGAAATACCACAATGGTCGTGCAAGCGCAATGCGCACGGAGCGAAGCACCAAAGGCATTGCCGGAGCTGCTCTGAAACCGTGATGCTGAAACTCGTGACTGCCACGTTTGAGGCCGTTTCTGGGTCATAACCAGTGAGATTTGGTTCCTTCAAGAGCCAATCAGGAGTGTTCCTCAGTGAACAGCGTAGTAGTGCTAGAGAAGCTTCCCTGAACGATAGCTTGCTCACCGATACGAACATTTTCCAGCGATTCAGGTGGCAGGAGACGCCGGAGAGCCGGATTTGAGGGCCAAGGCTTGCTAGGAAATGTATTGCCTGAAAGCAGCTCAGTCAACTACAGGGTTTCCAAAGACAGATCCCAGGATCTGATCCCTGGTTTTCTGCTTTACAGTGGTTTGTATGAGTCCAGATAATCTGGGATACTCTAGAGCAGGCCTGGGCAAACTTCGGCCCTCCAGGTGTTTTGGACTCCAACTCCCACAATTCCTAACAGCCGGTAGGCTGTTAGGAATTGTGGGAGTTGGAGTCCAAAACACCTGGAGGGCCGAAGTTTGCCCAGGCCTGCTGTAGATCTCGCTTATCCGACCTTCGCTTTTCTGACATTTCCTCTTCAATTAAAGGAATGCGTTTCCCCAACTCTCTCCGTTCCCAATGTGAAAAAGGGAAGGCAAGGAGGAGGAAGAGGGGGGAGGAAAGGGGGGAAAGAGGCAGGACCGGAAGCGGAAGTGTCCTCAGGGGCGGTCCTACCAGTAGGCAAAGGACGTCGCTGCGTGGGGCGCCATCTGGGTAAAGGGCGCATTCCCCCGCCCGCCAGACAGCGTCCGGCCGATGTTCCGCATTTGGGCCTTGTACGCTCCGACGCCGCGCCATAGCAAACCTCCCTGCGTGCCGAATAGGGAGTGCTGTGTTTACAGGATTCTGCGCCTGCACACAGGACCTTCTGGGCTTGCGCGGAGGGGGGCGTGCGTGCTGAACAGGGAGTGCTGTGTTTACAGGCTTATGCCCCTGCACACAGGAGCTTCTGGGCATGCGCGGAGGGGGGGCGCGTGCCGAATAGGGAGTGCTGTGTTTACAGGCTTCTGCGCCTGCATACAGGAGCTTCTGGGAATGCGCGGAGGGGGGGTGCGTGCCGAATAGGGAGTGCTGTGTTTACAGGCTTCTGCACCTGCACACAGGAGCTTCTGGGCATGCGCGGAGGGGGCCCGTGCCAAATAGGGAGTGCTGTGTTTACAGGCTTCTGCACCTGCACACAGGACCTTCTGGGCATGGGTGGAGGGGGGCGCGTGCTGAATAGGGAGTGCTGTGTTTACAGGCTTCTGCGCCTGCACACAGGAGCTTCTGGGCATGCACGGAGGGGGGCGCGCATGCCGAATAGGGAGTGCTGTGTTTACAGCCTTCTGCGCCTGCACACAGGACCTTCTGGGCATGCACGGAGGGGGGTGCGCATGCCCAATAGGGAGTGCTGTGTTTACAGGCTTCTGCACCTGCGCACAGGAACTTCTGGGCATGCGCGGAGGGGGAGTGCCAAAATAATGTTCGCTTACCATTTAAAATGACCTTAGACCGCCCCTGCCGACTTCATCTCTTGAGCATGAGACATCATCTCACCATGATGCATTTGGCCTGGAAGGTTTAGCAACACATGGACAGATCAAATGCCCATGGAAAACTGAGATGGCCCATCCTGGTCACGGAGCCCCACTTTCCATGGGACTTCAGCTCTGGAAGGGCAAACTTCGAACAGCATTCGGGTTTCAGAGCAGCGCTCAGAAATGACATTTCGTTCCATGAATTCCTCTTTCTGATTTCACAATCAAGAAGGAACTCCGCCGTGAGATCGGAAGCGGCAGCCGTTGGCAGAGAAGAATCAGAAAGCGAAGAGAAACGGTAACGAGAAGCGTTGACATTGACACTCTTCTCACGACTGGGTCCACCGCTGTTCCCAAATAATAGCACCAGGGAACCAACGTCACCCCTGTTTCAGCCACTGCCACCCAATCCTTTGGAGGTTAATTCCAGTCCTGCAATGGAGGATGGATGGGCACACGGGTGGAGGCGCATACATACAGTCGAGTCTCGCTGGCCCAACCTTCGCTCATCCAATGTCCTGCATTTCCAAACGCAGCCTGCCTCCCGTCTGGATGCACAGCTGTTTCCACACATTGCCATGTTTTGGTGCTAAATTCGTAAATACAGGAACGACTTTTGTTACCATGTAATTTTTTTCTGTTGATTTGTTGCAAAACATGGTGTTTTGGTGCTTAATTTGTAAAATCATAATGCAATTTGCATTCGATAGGCTTTCCCTCGATCCCTCCTTATTATTACCCAACGTTTTTGCTTATCCAATGTTCTGCCGGCCCATTTATGTTAGATAAGCGAGACTCTACTGCACGCCGTATTGCCAAAGCCTCCCATGGCTGGAATCGCTGGGTTGTTGTAGGTTTTTCGGGCTGTCTGGCCATGTTCTAGAAGCAGCATTCTCTCCTGACATTTCGCTTGCGTTGGCTAAAGGCATTCTCAGAGGTTTTGAGGACCTCACTACCTCTGAGGATGCCTGCCACAGATGCAGGTGAAACGTCAGGAGAGAATGCTGCTTCTAGAACATGGCCAGACAGCCCGAAAAACCTACAGCAACCTCCTGTACCTCGTTTCCATCGGACTCCTTGTGCATTTTAAACCGAAAGGCAACTTTGCACCATCATAACTTTCTGCCCTTTGCATTGAAACTAATCTGCCACACAGGAAGAGATGTCGCGGAGCTGTTCTCGCGCATGCTTATTGCTCACCGACTAGGCTTTCAAGTGCACTTTGCTGCCCAAAAGGGATGCTGCCCTTGGATTGGTGGACAGTTCAGCATGCGCTTTTGGCCTGGTTCCTGACTTGCGCCGCTGTTTAGGAAGATGAGCGGGATCATGAAAACCTGCCCTGATGTATTGATTGCAACATCAGTGCAGCACTGGAGGCATCGTTATGATGCTTAAAGATGATGCTTAAAGGGAAGGTCAAGCAGAAGGAAAGCTTGTTCCGGGTTAGAGTTCCCTTCTTCTTTGAAATCGTACTTGGCTTGAAATGCTGGGCTGTCCAGAGGGACTTTCCAGCCCAGGGGTGCTCCTTAGGTAGATTGGGGGCTACTAGTAGATCTTCGGCCCTCTTCCAGGTGATCTTTGGGCCTCACCAGCCAGATGGGGCGCTCCTGCCATGCGCGTGCAAACCCTGCGCGCACGTGCGCTCCTGCTGCTGGCTGCTGCTCTCGCGGTGCTTCTTTCGCCTGCGGGGCATTGCAGGAAGAAGGAAGCACGAGGCGGGGCCTCTGGAGGGAGCGCCCTGCCCCTCTCTCGTCCAGAAGCAGCCGTGCAGCCTCTGGCAGGGCGGGGCGCTCCCTCTGGATGCCCCACTTCGTGCTTTCTCCTTCCTGCAATGCCCCGCAGGCGGAAGAAGCGCTGCGTGGGCGGAAAACAGCAGCAGGAGCAGGAGCGGTGGCAGGAGCGCAGGGCGGCGGGAGCGCATGGTGGCAGGAGCGCACGGCGGTGGGGGCAGGTAGATCTTTTGGACTTGGTTGCTTTAAGAGTAGCTTGCATGCTGAAAAAGCGTGAGCACCCCTGTAATCCAGCCACTGCTCCTGCTTGGCGGCCAGGAGCTTTCCTAGCAAAGCCTCTCTCTTGGTCAAGCCAAGCATTGCGTTGACGGCTTCCTTCCCGCTGGAGCCATCCTCCTCCTCCGCCCGCCTTTCCAGGCTGGAAGCTGGACCTCGCAGCCAAGGCTGAAGCATGAAGTCACGTCTCTACTACCTACACTGAGCTATTTACCAGAGGCTGACCCTCTCGAGGTGCAGCTCACTTTCGTCAATTTAGTCACTTGTCAACAATGGTCGCAAGCCATCCAGTGGCCGGAAATAATCTATATATTACTGGGAGGGGAAAGGGAGGCGGGGTGGGGGGCGGGGGCGGGGTAAGCACTGTCAAAGCAACATAGAGTAAGTTATACGCAATTGGCTTCGAGATGAATTCTCTTCCTCCTCCTCTTCCTCCTTTTTCGGAGGTGGACCGCTTTGCTTCATCCAGTCTGCAAAAGGAATTTCAAGTCTTATGAGGTAAGCGTTGGAATCCACCGAGTTCAGTGACTCGCCGAAGATTAGGTAAACAGACCTTCTTCCTCGTAGTGGCCATAGACACATGTAATCTGTTTTGCCGGATCAGGTCGCGCTGGTTTTCCACAGTTGGTTTTCCACCTACCTACCTACGCATGGGTGGCAATGGCCGCCTTCCCGTTGCGGACGGCCAGAGGCACCTGCCGCTCAGACCTTGGCATAGTTCTATGGTGTTCCCATGGCTTTTAGCCTTGGAGAGACCCGGTTCCCCCATGCGTGAGTCTAATCTGTGTGGCTCTTCTCACATCTTGTGGCCACGGGTCCCGGAAGTTGCTGTCGGAAGAGGCGCGGGTGACCTAAGGAGCCAAGGCAGGTGGCGTTAACTCTTCTGTTGCATCTTGCTGGCGTAGAAGTCCCTGCAGGTCTGGCAACAGCGCTGGTACCACCGCATGTCCTGGCAGAGGTTCTTCTCTCGGATCACCCGGCAGTAAACCGTCCACTGGTCTCCTGCGCATTTATAGGTCAGAGCCGCTTGGCACGCGCATGTGGTGGTTTTGGAAGGAAGACAGAATTTCAGGAGGGGGGAAAAAACACAGAAGTTAGTTGTTTGCCTCGGGAAGCAGATGGAATTGCCATCATTGGAGCAAAAGCTAAGCAGCGCCCTCCAGAACCTTTCCGATTTGGGAAGGGGTGAGTCTGCTCTACACAGAACGAGAGCCGTCCTCTGACTAGCTTGTGTTTACTCTCTGTGGCCCAGACGGTTTCAACTCAGGTATGGGCAAACTTCGTCTCTCCCTCCCTCCCTCCAGGTGTTTTGGACTTCAACTCCCACAATTCCTAACAGCCGATCGGCTGTTAGGAATTGTGGGAGTTGAAGTCCAAAACACCTGGAGGGAGGGAGGGAGGGAGAGCCGAAGTTTGCCCATGCTTAACGGGAAATATAGGAGACCTTTTTGCAACCCAAGCATGGCCTTAGCTCCTTGGGGCGGGCTCTCTCCAACCATTCAAGCCATACCTCTCTCCTTCCACCGTGGGCATATCACAGGAACCCTGAAGCTCCCCAAATCGCCATCCTATGCTTTTTGGGGAGTGGAACAGACCGGCCCGGATTAGCTTCTTTTGGCGCCCTAGGCCAAAAGAAGCCCCACCCCCAGGGCGGGGAAGCCCCGCCCCTGGGGTGTGCTGCACATGCGCGGCAGCAGCCCCGAGGGTGGGGCTTCCGGCCGCCGCCGCCGCCTCCTCCTCCCGCATCCAGAAGGAGAGGAGGAGGGAGGGAAGCTGCGCCCTGGGGCCGCTGGCGGGCATGCGCACGGTGCGCCATAGGCCCTGTGACGCGGCTCCCCTCCACTCCGCCTCTTGCTCCTGGCTCGCCCCTCCTTCCTTCCTGGAGTGAAGGAAGGAAGGAGGGGCGGGCAAGAAGGGGCAAGAGGCAGAGCGGAGGGGAGCCGCGTCACAGGGCCTATGGCGCACCGTGCGCAGGCGCAATAGCACCCGAAAAATTGACCTTTTAAAAAAAATTCGGGGGGTCTGGATCTGCTGCCCCGCCCCCCATGGCTGCCGCCCTAGGCCATGGCCTAGGGTGGCCTTATGGGTAATCCGGGCCTGGGAACGGATCAAAGAAGGCCATGTCCCTGTGGCTGGAAGCAAAATGGCCACATCGGCAATGAAAAGCTTGGAGGACATTGGAAGATCTCAGCATTTTGGACCGGTCCCTCCCCTTCTTTGGCAAGGCCTTGCTGGACTGATTATCAGAGACTCTGAAGCCGCTCCAATGGCCATTCGATGCTTTTGGGTCAAGGAAGGGCCTGGCTAGTTCCCTGCACCTGGATGCAAAGTGTTCCCATCAATGGCTGAACATCTGAAGAACTTTGGCAGATTTCAGCATTTATAACATCTCAGCATCCCATCGCCCGGCCTCTGTGGCCGGGTTTTCCGATTCCGCCTCCTCCCTTCCTCCCAAAGAGACACAGAATGGCCATTCAGGAGGACGTCATCACAGGCCCAGGTCCATAGTGATGAAGAGGGCAGCGGAGCCTCGCGTTTCCAATCTACTGAGCCACGAAGGGTTGCATCCTGAGACCATTCCAGCTTTTGAGCTGCACACGGATCGATCCAACATGTCACATTCTTGGCCCGTTTTTATGCAACCAATCAAACCCACCGGATCATGCATAGCAGCTACCAAAAACACACAGAGAACATGTGCCTGACAAGCTGAGGCTTCACACATGCCATGGTTTTTGTGATATTCCTGCTGCTATGGGTTTGCTTCCCAGGGGTGACCAATGAGAAGCCCCCAGAGCTCAGACTCACCAAGCCTTGGAGAGGTGATGGTGTTGACGTTGATCTTCTCATTGCAGGCTTCCTGGTGACACTGTCGATAGGCTGCGGGCTTGGAGAGGGTGGGGCACTCGTTGCCGTGGCGGCCCGTGACCTTGTGCATGCACTGGACCACCCGGGACTGAAGGCCTTTGCCACAGGTTGAGGAACACTGGAGAAGAAGGCGAGAGAAGGTGGTGACCCGTCACAGAGGGAAGGCCATGAGTGCAGGGACAGAGCCCTCTGGCTACACCTTCTCTCTCTCTCTCTCTCTCTCTCTCGTGGGCGTATTTCCTTCCCCTCTTCGTGGTGCGTCTATGGGCAAACTTCAGCCTTCCCTCCAGGTGTTTTGGACTCCAACTCCCACAATGTCTAAAAGCTGGTAAGCCGGTTGGGATGTCTGGGAGTTGAAGTCCAGAACACCAGGCGGGCCGAAGCGTGCCCATGCCTGGTCTACACTGTAGAACAGTGGTTTCCAACCTGTGGTCTAAGGACCACCAGTGGTCCACAGGAGCCAAAACATGGCCCATGACCTCACTGTTACTACGCCGTTGCAACAACAGCGACTGCTCTTGCGAAACCCTCTTAGAGTGCCGAGGCTTAGGCAATATGGTTTGCTTTGGGTGAGCAGATGGCAACCAAAAACTGATTCGTAACCCTTTTGGTCCTAATGTTGGGGAGTGGTCCCTGGCCAAAGTGGTCCCTGGTCAAAACAAGGTTGGGAAGGAACCTCTGCTGTAGAACAAATGCAATTTCACACCACTTCAACCACCTTGGCTCAATGCTCAAAGAGTTATGGTTCTACAGAACATTGAGCACTTCTCTGCCAAACTCCATCGGATTGAGCCATGGAAGTTAAAATAATGTCAAACTGCATTAACTCTATAGTGTAGATCAGTGTTTCTCAACCAGTGTGCCGTAGCACACTAGTGTGCCGTGAGCGATCATCAGGTGTGCCGCGAGAAAAGCTCTCTGCCCCTCTTCCTTCCCCCCTCCTCCTGCCGAACTCCTGCTGCTTGGGGGAGGAGGAGGAAGGGACGGGCGGCGGCAAAGAAAAAGAAGGGACCGGGGCGCCGCCTCCCTCGGCCGTTTCCCCAACCAGCCTCCAATCCGCCATGACTCCCGCCATGACTCTCGCCCCTTGCTTGTTGAAGCCGTGCGGAGGAGGAGCCCCGCCTACTGAAGCCCATCCACCGCTCATGCTCCTCCTCTGTGAGAGCTGAAGCCGGGTGGAGGGGGGGGCATGACGCAGCCTGGCTCTGCCCCCCCGGCTTCAGCACTCCCACAGCTTCGCCAGCCTTGAGGGGGCAGTGCCAAGCCAGCGATGGCAGAGCCAGCACAATGCTGGCTTGCCCCCTCAAAGCTGTGGGAGAACTGAAGCCGGGGGGGCGGGGCATGGTGCGGCCTGGCTCCGCCCCCTGCCCCAGCTTCAGCGCTCCCACAGCTTCGCCAGTCTTGAGGGGGCAGTGCCAAGCCAGCGGTGGCAGAGCCAGCACAATGCTGGCTTGGAACTGCCCCCTCAAGGCTGGCAAAGCTGTGGGAGAGCTGAAGCCGGGGGAGGGGGGCGGGGCATGGTGTGGCCTGGCTCCACCCCCTCCCCCCCGGCTTCAGCACTCCCACAGCTTCGCCAGCCTTGAGGGGAAGGTGCCAAGCCAGCGATGGCAGAGCCAGCACAATGCTGGCTTGCCCCCTCAAAGCTGTGGGAGAACTGAAGCCAGGGGGGGCATGGTGCGGCCTGGCTCCGCCCCTCCCCAGCTTCAGCGCTCCCACAGCTTCACCAGCCTTGAGGGGCAGTGCCAAGCCAGCGGTGGCAGAGCCAGCACAATGCTGGCTTGGCACTGCCCCCTCAAGGCTGGGAAAGCTGTGGGAAAGCTGAAGCCAGGGGAAGGGGGCGGGGCATGGTGTGGCCTGGCTCCTCCCCCGGCTTCGGCACTCCCAGCAGCTGCCACTCCCAGCAGGCCACCATCCCCCAGCCGTTCTTTACTGTGTTAGAGTGTCATCTTGTTTCATTTTGGTTGGTGGTGTGCCCCCGGATTTTTTTAATGCTAAAAGTGTGCCGCGGCTAAAAAAAGGTTGGGAAACACTGGTGTAGATGCACCGGCAATACGATGGACGATTTGGCAAACGGTTCCAGAACAGAAAGGGAAGGAAGGAAGGAAGGAAGGAAGGAAGGAAGGAAGGAAGGAAGGAAGGAAGGAAGGAAGGAAGGACAAGGCCCGACACCACCGGCTTTCTTTTGAACGTGAAATTGAAGAATCAACCAATTGAGCATCCAAGCGTACCATATAGAGCCAAACCCAACCGAGGGAAGGTTGTGAAGCCAAAATGATAGATGCCTGTGCTTTTAACTCTGAATATGCATGGAATAGGTTTGAATGGCGTTTAGCTGTGAATTTTAAAAATACTGTTTATATTTAATTCTCTTTTAATGTTTATATATGTCCTCGAAGACGGAGATCTTGCGGCTAGGTCATCCGGGTGGGGGGGGGGAGTGCCAGTTGCCTATGCTGGATGGCAAGGCATTACGCCCGTCATCGCTAGTAAAAAGCCTAGGGGTCCAATTGGACCCACTGCTGTCCATGGAGACCCAGGTTTCCACAGTCACCAAAATCGTATTTTTCCACCTGCGTCATGCGAGGCGACTGGCGCCCTACCTCTCCGTGAACGACCTGGCCACGGTGATCCAGGCGACGGTCATCTCGAGATTGGATTACTGTAACGCCCTGTACATCGGCCTACCCTTTGGGGTTGACCCGGAAGCTCAAGTTAGTGCAGAATGCCACAGCACGTTTTCTTGCCGGGGCTCCGGCGAGGTGCCACATTACATATACTGTATGTTTTATATTGCTTGCTTACGCTGCTGTAAACCGCTCCGAGCTTCTAGAGGGAGTGGCCGATAAGCCGAAATATTAAATAAATAAATAAATAAATCTTTCAGATTGTGTGCTAACGCTTTTACGTAAGTCCGTTTTGGTCCTCTTTGGGAGAGATAAATCGGGGTAATATTAATAATAATAATAATAATAATAATTGGAAAAGCTGACACGGTACGAGGATTTAAATACCGAACGGCAAAGACTGGCACAAGCTAGTCAAGGGTCCCGCTGGTGATCGGCACACTGGGCGCAATGCCTCGAGACATTGGCCTGCACTTAAACACAACCGCTGCTGACAAAATCGCCCCCTCCCAGCTGCAAAAGGCCACCCGTCTCGGATCTGCATGCAGTGTTCGCCAATACATCACATAGCCCTGGACACATGGAAAGGGTCCTACATGTGATCAAATACAACAACCAGCCTAGCGATCTTGTTTGCTGTGGACTCATGTGCTGTGTTTCAAATAATCATCACCGCCATGACGATGACGACGATGATTTCTGATAGGACCCCCCCCCCTGCCCCCATGACAAAACCCTGGCAGAGTGACTTCCTTCCACCAAAACAGACATGCCGACCTTTCTGCCTGGCTGCGAAGGCACTGGCTCCGCTCTACCTGCGCTTCCGTGCTCCAGGTGTGAAGTGCAGCTATCGAGAAGCCCAGCAATAAGGGGGGAAGGGACTGTTTGCTCTGCCTGTTTACCCCTTCCTTCCTTCCTTCCTTCCTTCCTTCCTTCCTTCCTTCCTTCCTTCCTTCCTTTCTCCTCTCCCTCTCCCTTCCCTTCCTTCCTTCCTTCCTTCCTTCCTCCCTTCTCCCCTCCATTCCCTTCTCTTTTCTTTCTTTCTCCTCTCCCTTCCCTTCCTTCCTTCCTTCCTTCCTCCCTCCATTCCCTTCTCTTTTCTTTCTTTCTTTCTTTCTCCTCTCCCTTCCCTTCCTTCCTTCCTTCCTTCCTTCCTTCCTCCTCCTCTCCCTTCCCTTCCCTTCTCCTCTCCCTTCCCTTCCCTTCCTTTTTCTTTCTTTCTTTCTCTTTTCTTTCTTTTTCTTTCTCCTCTCCCTTCCCCCTTCCTTCCTTCCTTCCTTCCTCCCTTCTCCCTCCATTCCCTTCTCTTTTCTTTCTTTCTTTCTTTCTCCTCTCCCTTCCCTTCCTTCCTTCCTTCCTCCCTTCTCCCCTCCATTCCCTTCTCTTTTCTTTCTTTCTTTCTTTCTCCTCTCCCTTCCCTTCCTTCCTTCCTTCCTTCCTTCCTCCCCTCCATCTCCCTTCCCTTCCCTTCTCTTTTCTTTCTTTCTCCTCTCCCTTCCCTTCCTTCCTTCCTTCCTTCCTTCCTCCCTCCATTCCCTTCTCTTTTCTTTCTTTCTCCTCTCCCTTCCCTTCCCTTCCTCCCTCCCTTCCTTCCTTCCTTCCTTCCTTCCTTTCTCCTCTCCCTTCCCTTCCCTTCCCTTCCTTCCTTCCTCCCTCTCCCTCCCTCCCCTTCCCTTCTCTTTTCTTTCTTTCTTTCTTTCTCCTCTCCCTTCCCTTCCCTTCCTTCCTTCCTTCCTTCCTCCCTTCTCCCCTCCATTCCCTTCTCTTTTCTTTCTTTCTTTCTTTCTCCTCTCCCTTCCCTTCCTTCCTTCCTTCCTTCCTCCCTTCTCCCCTCCATTCCCTTCTCTTTTCTTTCTTTCTTTCTTTCTTCTTCCCCCCTCCATTCCCTTCTCTTTTCTTTCTTTCTTTCTTTCTCCTCTCCCTTCCCTTCCTTCCTTCCTTCCTTCCTTCCTCCCTTCTCCCCTCCATTCCCTTCTCTTTTCTTTCTTTCTTTCTCCTCTCCCTTCCCTTCCTTCCTTCCTTCCTTCCTCCCTCCTCTCTCCCTTCCCTTCCCTTCCTTCCTTCCTTCCTTCCTTCCTCCCTTCCCCTCCATTCCCTTCTCTTTTCTTTCTTTCTTTCTCTTCTTTCTTTCTTTCCCTTCCTTCCTTCCTTCCTTCCTTCCTTCCCTTCTCCCCTCCATTCCCTTCTCTTTTCTTTCTTTCTTTCTTTCTTTCTCCTCTCCCTTCCCTTCCTTCCTTCCTTCCTTCCTTCCTTCCTTCCTTCCTTCCTTCCTTCCCCTTCTCCCCTCCATTCCCTTCTCTTTTCTTTCTTTCTTTCTTTCTTCCTTTCCTTTCTTTCTCCCTTCCCCTTCCCTTCCCTTCCTTCCTTCCTTCCTTCTCCCCTCCATTCCCTTCTTCCCTTTCTTTCTTTCTTTTTTCTTCCTCTCCCTTCCCTTCTTTCTTTCTTTCTCCTCTCCCTTCTCTTTTCTTTCTTTCTTTCTCCCTTCCTTCCCTTCCTTCCTTCCTTCCTTCCTTCCTTCCTTCCTTCCTTCCCTTCTCTTTTCTTTCTTTCTTTCTTTCTTTCTTTCCAGCTCCCTTCCTTCCCTTCCCTTCTGCACCCCTTTCCTTCTCTTCCTTCCTGCCTTCCTTCCTTCCTTTCATTCCTCCCTCTCCCTCCATTCCCAAAACTTTTCTTTCTTTCTTTCTTTCTTTCCCTCCTCTCCCTTCCCTTCCTGCAGGTTGGCCTTTCAGCTTCCTCCCTTCTCCCCTCCATTCCCTTCTCTTTTCTTTCTTTCTTTCTTTCTTTCTCCTTCCTTCCTTCCTCCCTTCTCCCCTCCATTCTCTTCTCTTTTCTTTCTTTCTTTCTTTCTTTCTCCTCTCCCTTCTCTTTTCTTTCTTTCTGTCTTGTTTTGTAAACTTGGCCACGTTTGTGGTTAAGTCCCCAAGTCCAAACGAGATCCATGCGGTGACGCCTTGCAAGCGCCTCTTTCTGGGCACGATCCCTGCATCTGTTGTTTACGCGCCAAGCGGGCAGAGCATCCCTCTTTTTCCAGCGCTCCTGCCAGCTCTGCTCCTCAACACACAAAGAACCCCCACCACTGTCTTGTTTTGTAAACTTTATTTCCTCGCCTTGAGCTTAGTTTGATTGCTTCTCCTGGGAAACCAAGACCATCACCTTGGCCACGACCATCACCTTGGCCACGCAATGCGTCTTTCCAAGGCTGGGAAGACAGGCAGATAGGCAGGCCGGCAAGCGTTCGCCTCTCTCTCGGCCGAACTGCGAAATGTGGCAGCCAAAGAGGCATCTGGCTCATTTTAAAGAGGCAGAAAAACCAGCTTTGCTAGACATAAGGACTCTAGGCAAGCTTGCGCATGGGAGACGGTGGCCTGTATGGTGCTTTGAGAGCTGGGATGGAAATGCATGCCCAGATTGCCCATAAGGCCAACGAGGCCATGGCCTAGGGGCGCAAGCAGATCACAGACCCCAAAAACCAACTGGTCCGCGCACCTCTCTCCCCCTTTCTCATGCCCCTCCTCGCTCCTTTTCCCGGTAAAGTCTCTGCTCCGTCCCCAGGGTCTGGCTCTCCTGCCTTCGGGAGCAGATCGCTCTCTCTTGCGCACTCTCTCTCTCGCTCTTGCGCTCTCGCTCTCTCTCTTGCGCCCTCTCTCTCGCTCTCTCTCACGTGCTCTCTCTCGCACTCTTTCTCGTGTGCGCTCTCTCTCTTGCGTGCGCGCTCTCTCTCGCACACACTCTCTCTCTCTCTCTCTTTCGCATGCGCTCTCTCTCAGACCCTCTCTCTCTTGCTTTCTCTCTCGTGCTCTCTCTCATGTGTGCCCTCTCTCTCTCTCTTGTGCGCCCTCTCTCTCTCATGTGCGCCCTCTCTCTCTCTTGTGCACTCTCTCTCTCTCGCGCGCTCCCTCTCTCTTGCTCCTTCTCTCGCGTTCTCTCTCTCACATGCACCCTCTCTCTCTCTCTCATTCTCTCTCTCATGCGCGCCCTCTCTCTCTCACACACACTCTCTGATGCACCCTCTCTCTCTCGTGGGCGCCCTCTCTCTCGCGCACTCTCTCTCTCTCTTGCGTGCGCTCTCTCTCTCTGTCTTGCGTGCCTTTGGAGCGAGTTTGCACCCACTGTGCTCTCCCCAAGCGTCCCGACTCCCGAGGAGACCTTCGGAGCACAGCGGAGCTTTCCAGCCAGTGGGAATGCCTGGGGACCTTGGAGGTGGCGGGACGCTGCCTGCTCGCCTTTCTCTTCTGATCCGGAGGCATCATAGCGAAAGCCAGCCCAGTGTGGGTCTGAGTGGTGTGTCTGTGTGGTGGGGGAGAGGTTGGCTTAAAGGGGTCGTAATTCCAAAGTGTGGCCTAGGGCGCAAAAGGGTGTTAATCCAAGCCTGGGGAAACGAGACCCGGAAGCACATCTTGGGCATCCCACCAGAAATCGTTGGAATCGCCTTCCATGGAAACCCACAACATTTCTTTCTCAATAAATATAGACTCACAGGAAGAGACCATATGGGGCTCCCAATCGGCCAGGCAGGGAAAGCACCATCAAAGCACCCCCGGCAGATGGCCATCCACCCAGGCTCTGTTTCAAAGCTTCCAAGGAAGGGCTCCAAGGCAGGAAGAGGAAAGAACGCCTCTTCTTACAGCCAGGAAGCTCTTCCTCGTGTTCAGGGGCATCTCCTTTCCTGTCACTTGAACCCATGGCTTCCCTGAGTCCCAGTTTCCAAGGCAGAGAAAACAAAATTAATAGTAGTAGTAGTAGTAGTAGTTAACCAGCTGACAGCCCTTTGGAAAAAGACAGAAAAGCCAAGGTGGGGACGGAGAGGAGGAGATGGAGAAAGCCGCAACGAGGACGTATCCCGTCTTGCTCGAAGGCACCTGTCACGCGGAGCTCTTCTTCTGCCAAAGAGATGATGTGTTTGATTCCCATCAGGAGAAGCAACAGACATAAATTACCTTTGGGGGGCCCGGGGGTGGGGGGTGTCTTTGGCCCAATCTCACAAATATGGCAAAATTCTCAAAAAAAAAACCCTACAAAACTTCCTCAGCAGCCCCCGAGCTGTACTTCAAGGCCGGATGGGGCCAGGAACAAGACGGGACCCGCTTTTCAAAGGCATTTTTGGATGTAATAAAGATGATTTCATCTTCAGGGAAATATCTAAGAACGCAGGTGGCTGGAGAAGGACAAAGCGCGTTAAGGGAAAGCCTGGGTCTGCTGGGGTTCGGGTCATAGGGCCGGTCCCTCCAAAAGACTATGTTTTCTCCGAGGCATTCCCAAAGAGGACGTTTGGATCCAGCCTGCCAATAATCCAACCTGCCAAGGCCAAACCCATCGTTAGGGAGTGCCGACTGGACTGAGTCTCCTCAGGGAACCCAGCATGGCCTCAATGGGCGCGTCAATGGGAAGATCCCTGATCGGCAGAAGGCAATCCTAACCCACCACGTTTTCAAGCTGCGGTATATCTATAGGAGGAATACGTTTGAGACTCGGATGCGGGCACTGGCCCCACACCCGGCACAGACCAGTCATGGCTCGGTTTCATTTCAAGCCCTTGCCTTCAGAGAGTTCAGGAGGAAGGTGATACGCAGGGGCGCTCCTACCGGTAGGCCAAGGACGCCGCTGCGTGGGGCGCCATGATCTGGGTAATGGTAAAGGGCGCATTCCCCCGCCCACCAGACAGCGTCCGGCCAATGTTCCTCGGCCGAAGAGGAGCCCGACGAGTAGTAGCGCTGCTGCGGAGACGCCGAGGAGAGCGGCGTGCTGGAGCGCAGGAAGAGGTTGTTCGTGCCGCGGCCCCCGTGCGGTAAGAGCGCATGGAGACCCCCGGGGAGGAAGAGGAAGCGCTGAGGAAGCATGAGGAAGAGGAGGAAGCAGCGCCCACGCAGGGGGAGGAAGAGTAGGAGCCCAGCGCGGGGCCGAAGGTGCAGCGGTAGGAGGTGGAGGCACGGAGGAGGCAGCACCCCGCCCTGCAAAGAGGCCGCCCTCTGGCTCTTCCCTTTGGCCCGGCACGGCGCCCCCGATTCCGCTCCTTCTTCTCCCCCAACATTAAGGCGGATTCCGAGACCCCTTTTGCGTCAGAAGAAGGGCCTCTTTCCCCACCCCATAATGTTTGGGGGGGAGGGCGCCAAAATGATTGGGGGGGGGGAAATAATGTTCGCTTACCATTTAAAATGACCTTAGACCGCCCCTGAAAGGGCGCATCCTCAGCCAAGTGGCAACATCACTTGCCAAATGGAAATCCAGGTGGCCCTTTGGGGTCTCTTCCAATAGTAAGATCCTATGGTTCCATTGGGAATGGCTCCCTTTATTGATCCAAAGGTCAAGTCGGGCCCCTTTTACACTGCCCCCCCCCCTCCACCCCAGGATCTGGTCCCAGATTCTCTGCTTGAAGCCGGATTATACGAGTCTCCACTGCCTGCCAGGTGGCCTGGGGCGAGGGCAGAGTGTTGGGAAGGGGCCTGGGTCACCTCCCACCAAAGCCAGGGAGTCAGGACACGGTGTCCAGCGGCTCCGCTCGAACGGGTCCTCCTGACCAGAGCGAGCCCGCTTGCTTCCCCAGCTGCCCTTCCTGGCTGCGACCTCAAAAGGGTGACGGAGGATCTCGCTACAGAGCCCGGCCGTTACGTCAAAGGCTTGGTCCTAAAAGAACCAGGCCCAATGGTCAATTCATAATGTTGGAGGGGAGGGGTTTTCACTCCCAAGCCTCCAACAAAGGAGAGGGTTTTCCACCTGCTGTTTGTGTTGGCCGGCCCTCTGGGTTCGACGTTCCGGTTTGTGAATACTATATAATGTTCAGAACTCCAAACATCAGGTGAACGAAATTCTGGACAAGACCTAAACCTAGGATGAGCCAGGAGCACGAAGGGGAGGGGAACCGCGAGCGCTTGACCTTAGACTGTCTATAGCAGGGTGGCCATTCCGTCAGGGGACTTTGATGCTTCTTTCCCTGCATGGCAGGGGGCTGGATTAGATGGCCCACGTGGTCTCTTCCAGCATTACTATTATTATTATTATTACTATTATTATTATTATTACTATTGTTGAGGCTGGATGGCCATATGTTGGGGTTGTGCTTTTTCTACATGAGAGGGGGTTGCACTATTTATTAATTAATTAATTTATTACTATCTTTGGGACCCGGCGGTGCCCGGGTTATTTGAAATGGGCTGAGGCCTAGGAAGCCTTACTGTCCATGCAGGCTGAGGCCTAGGAAGCCTTACTGTCCATGCAGGCTGAGGCCTAGGAAGCCTTACTGTTCATTCAGGCTGAGGCCTAGGAAGCCTTACTGTTCATTCAGGCTGAGGCCTAGGAAGCCTTACTGTCCATGCAGGCTGAGGCCTAGGAAGCCTTACTGTTCATTCAGGCTGAGGCCTAGGAAGCCTTACTGTTCATTCAGGCTGAGGCCTAGGAAGCCTTACTGTTCATTCAGGCTGAGGCCTAGGAAGCCTTACTGTCCATGCAGGCTGAGGCCTAGGAAGCCTTACTGTTCATTCAGGCTGAGGCCTAGGAAGCCTTACTGTTCATTCAGGCTGAGGCCTAGGAAGCCTTACTGTCCATGCAGGCTGAGGCCTAGGAAGCCTTACTGTTCATTCAGGCTGAGGCCTAGGAAGCCTTACTGTTCATTCAGGCTGAGGCCTAGGAAGCCTTACTGTCCATGCAGGCTGAGGCCTAGGAAGCCTTACTGTTCATTCAGGCTGAGGCCTAGGAAGCCTTACTGTCCATGCAGGCTGAGGCATAGGAAGCCTTACTGTCAATTGAGGCTGAGGCATAGGAAGCCTTACTGTCAATTGAGGCTGAGGCATAGGAAGCCTTACTGTCAATTGAGGCTGAGGCATAGGAAGCCTTACTGTCAATTGAGGCTGAGGCATAGGAAGCCTTACTGTCAATTGAGGCTGAGGCATAGGAAGCCTTACTGTCAATTGAGGCTGAGGCATAGGAAGCCTTACTGTCAATTGAGGCTGAGGCATAGGAAGCCTTACTGTCAATTGAGGCTGAGGCATAGGAAGCCTTACTGTCAATTGAGGCTGAGGCATAGGAAGCCTTACTGTCAATTGAGGCTGAGGCATAGGAAGCCTTACTGTCAATTGAGGCTGAGGTCTAGGAAGCCTTACTGTCAATTCAGGCTGAGGCATAGGAAGCCTTACTGTCAATTGAGGCTGAGGCATAGGAAGCCTTACTGTCAATTCAGGCTGAGGCCTAGGAAGCTTTAATGTCCATTCAGGCTGAGGCCTAGGAAGCCTTACTGTCAATCGAGGCTGAGGCCTAGGAAGCCTTACTGTCCATTCAGGCTGAGGCCTAGGAAGCCGTACTGTCCATTCAGGCTGAGGCCTAGGAACCCTTACTGTCAATGCAGCCTGAGACCTAGGGAGCCTTACTGTTAATGCAGGCTGAGGGCTAGGAAGCCGTACTGTCAATTTAGCCTGAGGCCTAGGAAGCCGTACTGTCAATGCAGGCTGTGGCCTAGGAAGCCTTACTGTCAATTCAGGCTGAGGCCTAGGAAGCCTTACTGTCAATTCAGGCTGAGGCCTAGGAAGCCTTACTGTCAATGCAGGCTGAGGCCTCCTTTACTGTCAATTCAGGCTGAGGCCTAGAAACCCTTACTGTCAATTCAGGCTGAGGCCTAGGAAGCCTTACTGTCAATTCAGGCTGAGGCCTAGGAAGCCTTACTGTCAATTCAGGCTGAGGCCTCGGAAGCCTTACTGTCAATTCAGGCTGAGGCCTAGGAAGCCTTACTGTTAATGCAGGCTGAGGGCTAGGAAGCCGTACTGTCAATTTAGCCTGAGGCCTAGGAAGCCGTACTGTCAATGCAGGCTGTGGCCTAGGAAGCCTTACTGTTAATTCAGGCTGAGGCCTAGGAAGCCTTACTGTCAATGCAGCCTGAGGCCTAGGGAGCCTTACTGTTAATGCAGGCTGAGGGCTAGGAAGCCGTACTGTCAATTTAGCCTGAGGCCTAGGAAGCCGTACTGTCAATGCAGGCTGTGGCCTAGGAAGCCTTACTGTTAATTCAGGCTGAGGCCTAGGAAGCCTTACTGTCAATTCAGGCTGAGGCCTAGGAAGCCTTACTGTCAATGCAGGCTGAGGCCTAGGAAGCCTTACTGTCAATTCAGGCTGAGGCCCCGGAAGCCTTACTGTCAATTCAGGCTGAGGCCTAGGAAGCCTTACTGTCAATGCAGGCTGAGGCCTAGGAAGCCTTACTGTCAATTCAGGCTGAGGCCTCGGAAGCCTTACTGTCAATTCAGGCTGAGGCCTCGGAAGCCTTACTGTCAATTCAGGCTGAGGCCTAGGAAGCCTTACTGTCAATTCAGGCTGAGGCCTAGGAAGCCTTACTGTCAATGCAGGCTGAGGCCTAGGAAGCCTTACTGTCAATGCAGGCTGAGGCCTAGGAAGCCTTACTGTCAATTCAGGCTGAGGCCTAGGAAGCCTTACAGTCAATTCAGGCTGAGGCCTAGGAAGCCTTACTGTCAATTCAGGCTGAGGCCTCGGAAGCCTTACTGTCAATTCAGGCTGAGGCCTAGGAAGCCTTACTGTCAATTCAGGCTGAGGCCTAGGAAGCCTTACTGTCAATTCAGGCTGAGGCCTAGGAAGCCTTACTGTCAATTCAGGCTGAGGCCTCGGAAGCCTTACTGTCAATTCAGGCTGAGGCCTAGGAAGCCTTACTGTCAATTCAGGCTGAGGCCTAGGAAGCCTTACTGTCAATTCAGGCTGAGGCCTCGGAAGCCTTACTGTCAATTCAGGCTGAGGCCTGGGGCCTAAAGCCTTACTGTCAATGCAGGCTGAGGCCTAGTAAGCCTTACTGTCAATTCAGGCTGAGGCCTCGGAAGCCTTACTGTCAATTCAGGCTGAGGCCTAGGAAGCCTTACTGTCAATGCAGGCTGAGGCCTAGGAAGCCTTACTGTCAATTCAGGCTGAGGCCTCGGAAGCCTTACTGTCAATTCAGGCTGAGGCCTGTTGGGGAAAGTGGTGTTTTCACCTTTGGCTGGAAGGATGTATGTCTATTTTTGGGCCTAGCTTGTAATGCTGGTAGTTCTCTCAGTACATTAGTGAAACCCTCTCTGCTGTAGTGAAATCCTGTAGTGAAATCCTATTAGGAAATGAACATTCCATTTCCAACGGAAAAATTGTCTCGTGCCTTAGAGTTTTGGAGTTTTGTGGCTGGCCAATGAGAGTCCTTTATGCAAAGAATCCCACAGTGGCAACCAATCAAAAAGCTGCCACATATTCCTCCACACCTTCCGCCCTCTGCACCTCCTGCCCTCCACACCTCCTGCTGCAAACACTGACTTTTATTATATACATAGATTTGGATGTATACGCTGCCACTCCCCGAGGGCTCGGAGCAGTTTACAAAAAAGCTCTACAAACAACAGAAAATTTATGAGAACAGTTTAAAACCCATTTCATAACTCAAATGCCAAGCGGAATAACTGCGTTTTGCACGCCCTACGAAAGGTTGGCAAGTCTCGCAAGGCCCGGACTTCCACAAGAAAGGAGCCACGATCGAGAAGGCTCTACGACTAGTAGCTGTCAAGCGGAAGGTCTTGAAATTGGGAATTTCCCACAGATTCTGATCTTCAGAGCGAAGTGATCTCTGGGGTTGGTAGGGGCTGAGGCGGTCCCTCAGATACACTGGCCCCGGACCATACAAGGCCTTGAAGGTAAGTACCATCACTCTGAAGGTGATTCGGTGCTCAATCGGAAGCCAGTGCAGCTGCTGGAGGATTGGGGTCACATGACATCTCGCCGATTCCCCGGCGAGGAGCCGAGCTGCAGCATTCTGCACCAGCTTGAGCTTCCGAATCACCGCCAGAGGTAGGCCAATGTAGAGGCCGTTACAGTAGTCTAGTCTTGAGATGACCGTGGCCTGGATCACCGTGGCCAGGTCATTCCTGGACAAGTAGGGAGCCAGTCGCCTAGCCTGACGCAGGTGGAAAAATGCAGTCCTACTCACAGCGGAGACCTGGGCCCCCATTGTGAGTAGAGGGTCCAAGATGACTCCTGGGCTTTTTACCGATGATGACGGACGTAGTGCCTCGTCATCCAGAGTTGGCAACTGGACGTCCCCACTGCCCGGGCGACCCAGACATAGGATCTCCGTCTGGATTCACCCTCAACCTGCTGGCACGCAACCACCCAGTCACAGCTTCGAGGCAAAGATGGAAACCATGGGGTACAGAGTCTGGCCAGCCCTCCATCCTCAGGACAAGCTGAGTGTCATCCGCATATTGATAACACTCAAGCCCGAAACCTCGCACCCGCTGAGCAAGTGGTTGTGGGGGACCCCACACACAGGCGGGGATCTAGACTAAATGGCCCACGTGGTCTCTTACAATTATTCTATGCGTCTACTACCCCTGGCCTAGACATCGTTCTGCTATTGATGTATTCTTTTTTTTTTAATTAATATTTTTATTGTTTTATCATTGTCAACACAATTTTTATACAATGTCTATTTTACAGCAGATTCATGTTCATTGCTAGCTACGATGCAGTACTTTAATCTTTGGCATCTGCCATTATTTTCCTTATACGTTTTATATCCCTCCCCACTGTGCTCCCCGTCCCCAAGCCATAGCTTTTACAGATCATTTGTCCAAAATTTCATTTCTTCTTTTGGAGGCAACTTGCCTTCTGTCTTTTTTAGTCCTTTTTCAATGAATTTTCTCCATACCTCATAGAAATCACTTTGTTTCCATATACCTCTTTTTTACTTTTAATATACATGTTACCTTGTCGTTTATGGCCAATTTCCACACTTCCTTGTACCATTCCTCTATTTGTATATTCATTTCTTTTTTCCAATTCCTTGCTATAAGCCAGGGCTGTCCAACTTCTACCGGCCCAGGGGCCTGAATGACCTGGGGGGGGGGGTGTAGGGTCTGCCCCCACCCCAGCTCCGCCCTCTCCCCGGCGCCGTCTTCCCTTATTTTAATTTAGTATTAAATATATTTAATTCCATCCTCCCATCTCCCCTTTTTTCATCTTTAAATATATTTAATTATATATTTAATACATGAGGGGAGATGGGGGGGGGGGAATGAGGAGCCCCCTGAGGAGCCCCCTGCTTCGGCCTACCTTTTCCAAATGCGCAGGATCCAGGAGAGAGAGAGGCGACGACCGACTGAGTCGAAGAAGGTCCTAATTGCGTCTGTGGGCCTCAGCGATCCAGTAGTAGAGTAGCCAAAGAGTATCGCGAGAATACGCAATCCACACGGGATGTCAACACCCGCGTTGACAGAAAACCCCCGTGTGTATTGCTTATCCTCGCGATACTTGCTCCGAACCCGGAAGTAGGGTTTTTATTTATTTATTTATTTAT
The DNA here is from genome assembly GCA_030556195.1 of Anolis apletophallus. Taxonomy (NCBI): domain Eukaryota; kingdom Metazoa; phylum Chordata; class Lepidosauria; order Squamata; family Anolidae; genus Anolis; species Anolis apletophallus. The sequence goes on along the minus strand of JARBWK010000015.1, from coordinate 739,031 downwards.
CTTATTTTTCAATTTTTATTTTTTATTAAAAAGCTTAGGGGGCCGTAGGGAAGGGGCTGGGGGCCGTATACGGCCCCCGGACTGCCAGCTGGACAGCCCTGCTATAAGCAATCTTGCTACTGTTAATAGGTTTGTTATCGCATCTTTATCTTTTTCCCCCAATTGTTTATTATTATATAATGATAATAAGGCTATACTAGGAGTTCTTTCAATTTTAATATTCGTTATATCTTCTATTTCTCTAAATACCTTTACCCAAAATTTACTTACATATTTACATTGCCAACACATATGTATATATGTTCCTGTTTCTTGGCATCCTCTCCAGCCATTTTTCGAGTAGTTTTTATTTATGTTTGCTATTCTTACTGGTGTACTGGTGGAATTACGCCCCCAAACCAACCTCTACCGCACCCCCGCACCCCCCGGTTCCTTCTTTCCACTGCGAGGGGTCCCCTGGGGCAGGGCTGTAGCCAGGATTTTGATTCGGGGGGCTGAGTTTGGTTCGGGGCTGAGACTGGGTGGAAGAGGGTCTACCCTAGCAAACCTTTTGTATTGTTATCCCAATAACCCCATGAATGTGGGATATAATGAGCATGGTGATCAGATCATGATATGAATAAACATAACAGTTTAAGTAATGTACCAGTAAGGCCTTTTCGCGGACCACCCTGAGAATTTCGGGGGGGGGGGCTGAAGCCCCCTTAGCCCCCCCCCTGGCTACATGCCTGCCCTGGGGGCTTCCCTTCTTTCCTTGACTCAAGGAAGGAGGGTGGGAGGAGGAGGGGGCGGAGGGAAGCCCCGCCCCGGGGCCACTGCCGGTCATGTGCGGCAGGGGCCCTGGAGGCTTCCCTTTCTTCCTCCCCCCTTCAAGGAAAGAAGGGAAGCCCCCAGGGGACCAGGACGCAATGGAAGAATGGCTTCAAACCACAAGAAAGGAGATCCACCTGACTGTGAGAGAGAGAGCGAGAGCTGTTCAGTTGTGGAACTCTCTGCCCCGGAGGGAGTGTGGTGGAGGCTCCTTTGGAGTCTTTTAAACATAGGCTGGGTGGCCATCTGTCAGGGGTGCTTTGCACGCGATTGTTCTGCTTCTTGGCGGGATGGGGTTGGACTGGATGTCCCACCAGGTCTCTTCCCACTCTAGGATTCTAGGATTCTAAGTCTAGAACCGCATTGGCTGCTTTAGCATCACATGGTTGACTCGTGTCCCGCTTGTGGCCTCCTCTGCCTCCTCCCCATGTGGGGAGTCAGCCACCCATCTCCACCCTGGATGGAAACTGGGCTTCCTCCTCTGCCTCTCAGCGGAGGAGGAACCGACCTGGCGGGGCATTAAGCCCGCCGTGCGGCAAGCAGAGCCTTACCTTGGACCAGTCGCCGGTCTTCCATTCGTAACAGCCGGTGTGGTCCTCGCATTCCTCTTCTTCTCTGGGCCGCGTGGCTGCGTCGCACTTCCCTTGTGAGTTGGTGCACGTCACCGTGCGCTTCTGCTTCCCACGCCCACAGCTGGAGGAGCACTGCAAAGGACGGAAAGAAGGAAGGAAGGAAGGAAGAAGGAAGGAAGGAGGATTCATTTCAATTGGTTCACCTTGAGGATGTGGACAGGATCCTTGGAGAGGCGAGGCCTACCACATGCACCCTGGCCCCTGCCCATCCTGGCTGGTCAAGGAAGCCAGAGGGGGTTTGGCCGAGTGGGTGAAGGTGGTGGTCAAGGCCTCCTTACAGGAGGGCAAGAGTCCAGCCAGCCTTAAACAGGCTGTGATAAAACCGCTGTTGAAGAAGCCATCCCTGGACCCCACTCAATTGGTCAACTATCAGCCAGTTTCCAATCTCCCCTCTTTGGGCAAAGTCATGGGACATGTGGTGGCTTCGCAACTCCAGGGGTTTATGGTAGACACTGATGATCTGGATCTGGCGCAGTCTGGTTTTAGGCCGGGGCGTGGTGCCGAGACATCCTTGGTCGCCTTAGTGGGTGATCTGTGCCGGGAACTCAACAGGGAGAGTGTGTCCCTGTTGGTTCTGCTGGACCTCTCAGCGGCCTTCGATACCGTCGACCACGGTATCCTTCTGGGATGCCTCGCAGGAATGGGCCCTGGAGGTACTGCTTTGCAGGGGCTCCAGTCCTTCCTCGAGGGTCGCTCCCAGAAGGGGTTGCTAGGGGACTCCTGCTCAGCCCCATGGCCATTGTACTGTGGGGTGCCGCAGGGTTCAATACTGTCCCCGATGTTATTTAACATCGACATGAAGCCGTTGGGGGAGATCATTCGGAGTTTCGGAGTAAGGTGTTGTCTGTACGCAGATGACGTCCAGATCTGTCACTCCTTCCTACCTGCCACTAAGGAGGCTGTCCAGACCTTGAACTGGTGCTTGGCCGCTGTGTCAGACTGGATGAGGGCTAGCAAATTGAAACTGAATCCAGACAAGACAGAGGTCCTCCTGGTCAGTCGAAAGACCGAACAGGGCACGGCTACGGTCGTCCACGCTCTGGTCACATCCCGAATAGATTACTGCAACGCACTCTACGTGGGGCTGCCTTTGAAAACGATTTGGAAACTTCAGTTGGTCCAACGAGCGGCAGCCAGAATGCTAACTGGGGCGACATACAGGGAGCATACCACCCCCGGCTGTGTCAGCTCCATTGGTTGCCTGTCCATCTCCGAGCCTGATTCAAAGTGCTGGTATTGACCTATAAAGCTCTATATGGTTCTGGCCCAGCTTACTTGTCCGAACGCATCTGCCTCTATGATCATCTGGGGAGGCCCTGCTCTCGCTCCCGCCAGCATCGCAAATGCGGCTGGTGGGGATGAGAGACAGGGCCTTCTCGGCGGTGGCCCCTCGCCTATGGAACGCGCTCCCAAACGCATTAAGATCAACTCCATCTCTCCTCGCTGTTAGAAAAAAGATAACGTCGTGGTTCTGGGACCAGGCCTTTGGGCAGCAGATGTAAATTGTACCTTTGGACTTGACTGGACTGACAATGTGTTCCGCTTGATGGCTTTAATTAATTATTGTTGTATGTCGTGGTTTTTAATGTAATGTTTTGAAAAATGTTTTTAATGCTTTTTAATGATGTTGATTATATGGTGTATTTTCGAATTGTATTGTGGTGTTGCGGCCTGTGGTGCTGCAAACGTAAGCCGTGCGGAGCCCCCCTGCGCCCGGGGGTGAGAAGCTACGGGGTACAAATACCATAAACACATACATAAATAGAATAAACAAAGCTCATTCAGAGCAACACGTTTTGCTTGGTCACTCTAGCTCTGAGGCACGGGCCAACTTGGGCCTTCCCTCCAAGTGCTTTGGACCTCAACTCCCACCATTCTCGGCCTCAGGCCCTTTCCGCTTCAGCGGCTGAGGGGGAAAGGAAGGGGCCTGGGGCCAGGAAGGGTGGGAGTTGAGGTCCAGGACACCTGGGGTTAAAGGCCCAAGTTGGCCCGTGCCTGCTCAACCCACTGGCAAGTTCATGACACCACCAAGGGCCAAGAAAACCTACCCAGGGAGATCGTTTTGGACACGTTTGTCCAATTTCTACATTGGGCCTACATTGCCGCATGACACGGTTTTCCAAATCCATGATGGATCTGGTCCAAACTTGGCACAAGTACTCTATATACCCAAATGTGAACAATGGGGGAGTTTGGGGAAAACGTTCTTTGACATTTGGGAGTTGTAGTTGCTGGGATTTCTAGTTCACCTACAATCCAGTAGAGCCCCCTGAACCCCATCAATGACAGAATTGGGCCAAACTCCCCACACAATTCCCATGAGCAACAGAAATTACTTGCTTTCTGATGGTCTCTGGCAGGCCCGGATTACCCAAAAGGCCACCCTAGGCCATGGCCTAGGACGGCAGCCATGGGGGGGGGGGGCGGCAGGTCCGGACCCCCCACAATTAATAATAATATATTTTTTTAAAGTTTGATCTTCGGGCGCGCCTGCGCGTGGAGTGCCATAGGCCCTAGGGCCTCTGATGCGGCTTCCCACCGCCCCCTCCTCGCTCGCGTCGGCCCCGCCCCTCCTTCCTTCAGTGAAGGAAGGAGGGCCGACGCTGACGTGAACGAGGAGGAGGAGGAGGGAAGTCCCGCCGCCCCCGCCTCGCTCGCATCGGCCCTCCTTCCTTCACTGAAGTAAGGAGGGGCGGGGCCAATACCGACACGAGCGAGGAGGAGGCGGAGGGAAGTCCCGCCGCCCTCCTCGCTTGCGTTGGCGTCAGTCCTCCTTCCTTCACTGAAGGGAGGAGGGGCGGGGCTGACACCGACGCGAGCGAGGAGGAGGTGGAGGGAAGTCCTGCCACCCCCTCCTCGCTCGCGTCGGCCCTCCTTCCTTCAGTGAGGAGGAAGGAGGGTCCCCCCTGCAAGTGGCCCCGCCCCCCATAAGCGGCTCTGCCCCCCGGCGCTTCCAGAGTGTGGCCTAGGGTGCCACAAACAGTTAATCCGGGCCTGGTCTCTGGCGATCCCACTGACACCTCCTTGCGACCCCCAAGGGGTCCCGACCCTCAGGTTGAGAAGCACTGCTCTATGCAGTCCTGCCAGCCGCATGACTTTGGAGGTGTCTATGGACAACGCAGGCTCTTCATTTTTAGGAATGCAGGTGAGCCCCATCCCCCAGAGCCAGGCTCGACTCGGCTTAATCTTGAGGGGACGGAAACCTTTACCTAAGATGTCATCAGCAACCGCACTGGGGCCTTGCCAGCGAGTAAATGGTTGGAGAGGGGAGATTTCCTGCGATGTCTCTGGCATGGGCTCCAAGGAGCGTCATCGTTTTGGGGGCTGAGGAAGGAAACAGGTTGCAACTCGAGGCCTGTCACATTCAGTGGGCAGATCTCAACTTGCCTAGTATCGAGTAACCATCTCTGGAAAGAAATCCAGGCGGTTGTGATCTATTGACCCGGCTGAGGACGGGAGTGACAAGTGTTTATGGGTTGGCAAGCCAACAGGCGGGCTTGGAGATGCTCTGCGGCACATACACATACACATGCATTGGACAGGCTTCGCTCGGCTTACAGCTGCGAACGGAAGGACCGCCATATGGAAGGACCGCCATATTCTGAGAGTGCAAAAGGAAGGACCAGGGGCGGTCCGTCCATGTAAGCAACCTACGCGGCTGCGTGGGGCGCCATCTTGGATGGGCGCCGCCACGCCGGCCGCGCTGCCGTAGCAAACCTCCCTGCTGCCTGCAGCAGCTTCTGAGCATGCGCGGAGATTTTTGCGCATGCCCAGAACCTCCGGAGCGCTCTCCCTTGCCCTGTGAAACGCCCCATGTGAGGGCTGGCAGCAGGCACCAGGAAGCGCTAGGAGAGGCCTTCAAAGGCCCCTCCTCACGCTTCCGGGTTTCCCCTGCCAGCCCCACCCACGGGGCATTGCACAGGGCAAGGGAGAGCGCTCCCCCGCCCTCTGCAATGCCCCGTGGGAGGGGCTGGCAGGGGGAGCCCTGGAGAGCAAGAGGAGGGGCTTTCAAAGGCTCCTCTTCGCACTTCCTGGTGCCCGCTGCCGGCCCCTCCCACAGGCAGGGGGAACCAGGAAGCGCGAAGGCCCCCTCGCTCTACAATGCCGCGAGGGGCGGCGCGTGGGCGGCGCGCGGAAGGAGTGGAAGGAGCGCGCGTGCACGGTACCGCTTCAAAAAAATGTTTTTGGGGGGGGCGCCAAAGTAATGGTTGGGGGGGAACAATGTTTTTGGAGGGGGAAGCGCCAAAGTAATGTTCGCCTACCATTGGAAATTACCTTGGGCCGCCCCTGGGAAGGACGGAAACTTCGTTGGCGGCTGAGAGGGATTCCTTCTGTCTGCAGAGATAAGGCCATTCCAGAGCTGCCTCGTGAAATTGGTGGCTGGCCGGCTGCATCCATTTCCAAAACAGAAAAGGATGGGTCGCCACGGAACCGTGCCAGAAAAACGTGGGATCGGAAAGGAGGTTTCGAGGTGCCTCTCTGTCCTGGCATCCTGAACTGAACCAGGCCGTCACTCAAGCACAACGGCCACTCTTGGGTCCGACACTTCACATTTCGGGGAAGAGCGTTCGTTACCCAATGCCGGCATGAAGCTGGCTGCACCCAAACGGCACACCAAGAGGTGGTGGACTCACAGGCCTTGGAAGAGAAAGCCATGCTTGGTTGCAAACCCAAAGTGTCACATTTCTCACCCTGAAGACGCAGGTTCGCAATCTGGGTGTGATCCTGGACTCTTCGCTGAGCCTGGAAACCCAGGTTTCGGCGGTGACCAGGGGAGCATTCGCACAGTTAAAACTTGTGCGCCAACTGCGCCTGTACCTTGGGAAGTCTGACTTGGCCACGGTGGTCCACGCTCTGGTTACATCCTGTATAGATTACTGCAACACTCTCTACATGGGGCTGCCTTTGAAGACCGTTCAGAAGCTTCAACTGATTCAACGGACAGCAGCCAGGTTGGCCTGGCTGTTCCGGCAAGCGTTTGGTCTGACCGGTGCTTGAACTGCCAATCCTCGCCTAGCCGTCCTGCCACTGTTTTACTTGAATCAGCTTTGCTCTGATTCGCATGTTTTTATGCGATTTTATGTGTCTGTAAAGGATTGTTATGGTGTTTTAGGGTGTTTTTAGAATGTTTTATCTCGATGTGTTTTATATGTTTGGAAACCGCCCTGAGCCTCGGGAAGGGAGGTTTCGTAAATTGAAATAATAAATAAATAAATAAATAAAATAACAGGAGCGGCACTCAGGGAGCGCACAACACCTCTGTTGCGCCAGCTCCACTGGCCCAGCTCCACTGTGCTGGCTTTAGCCTTTAAAGTTTCTGGTCCAACTTACATGGGCACTCCCCTAATTCAAAGTTGGTGGGGACGGGGACGAGACAGGGCCTTCTCAGTGGTGGCTCCTCGGCTTTGGAACGCCCTTCCTTATGACATCAGATCGGCCCCTCCCTCCTGACATTTCGCAAGAAGGTCAAGACCTGGCTGCTTGACCGGGCATTTGCAGATGTAGTATGATTATCAAATTGAGACCTACGAAACGACGACGATGCAATTGGAAACCGATTTAATAATGAGACGCTGATATTGTGTTTTTAACGTTAAGTGCTAATTTGTATATGATGTGATTGTGTTGATAATTGTTGATATGTTTGTCTTGGGCATTTGTACACCGCCTCGAGTCGCCTTCGGGCTGAGAGAAGCGGTCGAGAAGCAAAGTAAATAAGTAAATAAATAATTAAATAAATTCTCCAAAATTCCACAAATGAAATCTGAGACACACGTGGTCACGTATCAGAAGATCCTGGGAGTCATCAACGGGGAAGAAACGCAAGCGAGGAGAAGAAGTGCAGCTGTTTGCTTTTGCTTGAGTTTACTGGGGAAATGCCGCCTCTCTTCTCTTCTCCCATCACGGACTGAATGGAATGCACTGCCCCTTTCTACACTGTCGTATAATCCAGATTATCAAAGCAGACGATCCACATTATCTGCTTTGAACCGGATTGTAGGAGTCTACACTGCCAGCCCTGAGCATCTGGGCAATTTATTTATTTATTTCCAGCATTTCTGCCCCGCTCTTCTCAACCCCCGAGGGGGGGGGGGGACGGACTCAGAGCGGCCTAACAAAAGGCAACAATTTGATGCCCACACAGTAAAATACAATATAAAAACCCAGAAACATTCAGCATTAAAATACAGTTAACATTAATACATCATATACATTCACATAAGTTAAAAACAATGTTCCTTTGAGCCATGCCTGCCAACGTGTCATTACAATCCAATCCAAAGTGCTGCATTGTGCTAATGTGCAAACACCTGGTCCCACAGCCAAGATTTCACTTTTTTCCTGAATGCCAGGAGGGATGTGGTCGATTGTATGTCGCTTGCGAGCGCGTTCCACAGACAGGGAGCCACCACCGAGAAGGCCCTCTCTCTCGTCCCCACCAACCGCCTTCGAGCGAGAGCAGGGCGGACGATCTTAAATTACGAGGTGGGATGTAGAGGGTGATGCATTCGGACAAGTAAGCTGGGCCAGAACCGTATAGAGCTTTAAAGGTCAAAACCAGCACTTTGAATTGAGCCCGGAAGTGGACCGGCAGCCAGTGGAACTGACACAACAGGGGGGTGGTATGCTCCCTGTATGTAGCTCCTGTTAGTAGTCTGGCTGCCGACCGTTGGACTAGTTACAATTTCCGAACTGTCTTCAAAGGCAGCCCCACGTAGAGTGCGTTGCAGTAATCTATGCGGGATGTGACCAGAGCGTGGACGACCGTAGCCAGATCAGACTTCCCAAGGTACGGGCGCAGCTGGCGCACGGGTCTTTACTGTGCAAAAGCTCCCCCGGCCACCGCCGAGACCAGGGGTTCCAGGCTCAGCGATGAATCCAGTATCACTCCCAAGCTGCGAACCTGCGTCTTCAGGGGGAGTGTCACCCCATCCAACACAGGCTGTGACCCTATGCCCTGTTCGGCCTTTCGACTGACCAGGAGGACTTCTGTCTTGTCTGGATTCAGTTTCAATTTGCTAGCCCTCATCCAGTCCAACACAGCGGCCAAGCACCGGTTCAAAGTCTGGACAGCCTCCTTGGTGACAGGTGGGAAGGAGTGACAGATCTGGATGTCATCTGCGTACAGGTAACACCTTACTCCGAAACTTCGAATGATCTCTCCCAGCGGTTTCATGTAGATGTTAAATAGCATCGGGGACAGTACTGAACCCTGAGGGACTCCACAAGACAACGGTTGTGGGGTCGAACAGGTGTCACCCAATAACACCTTCTGGGTACGACCCTCCAGGAAGGATTGGAGCCACTGCAAGGCAGTACCCCCAAGCCCCATATAGACTAATCTCTGGTATTGCAGTCGACTGTTTATTGTATTTATTTATTTCGATTTATATCCCACCCTTCCCGCAAGGCTCAGGGTGGTTCACACAAGCAAATACACCATAACCACAACAGCGGTTCTGGCGGTGCTTTGACATAAGCAGAGTGCGTTGTAAACATCAAAAGTGTTTCTTGCTCAAGTTCTCCTAATGGTAGAATTCTAATTGGGTTTTAAGTACGCAAGAGCTGGCTCATATCGTATTTTATGTAGTATTTTAAGGGTGCCCCTCACCATTGATTTAAGAGGCATTTTAATTATTTATATAGTACTAGCTGACCCGGCCACGCGTTGCTGTGGGATTTTTTAAAATTGGGGACTGTGTGTGTAGTTATGTATATGTGTATATGTATGTGCGTGTACTTATGTATATGTGTATTTGTATATGTATGTGCGTGTATATGTGTTGATGTGTGTAAGTACAGGTGTGTGTATGTGTATATTTGTATATTTCTGTGCATGTGTATATATGTGTGTGTATGTGTTTCTGTGTTCCTTTCTTCTCCCCTCTTTCCTTCCTTCCTTCACGCCATCCTTCTATCCTTTCCTTCCTTTCCCCTCCCCTCCTTCCTGCTACCCTTCCTTTTTCCTTCCTTTCTTCTCCCTCTTTCCTTCCATCCATTCTTCCTTCTATCCTTCCCTTCCTTTCTTCTCCCCTCCTTCCTTCCTTCCTTCCTTCCCTCCCTTCCTTCTTTCCTTTCCCTCCTTCCTGCCATTCCTCCCCTTTCTGTATCAGTCCTTGCTCCCCTTGTCTCAGTCCCTCCATTCCTTTCCCTCCCTTTCCCTTCCACCACCAACATTACGACTCTCTAAACTGCCAGGGGGGTGGGCTCCCAGCCTACATTCTAACGGAGGGAGTATTTGCATAATGCCTCTAATTGGTCAGCTCCACTTACATTCCGACATTGTAAACTGCCAGAGGGAGGTGGTGTGGGGGATCATGGGAGTTGTAGTCCATAATGTTTTTTTGGGATTTGTGGCCGTTGCCTCTTTTTTGTGCGCTAAGCCAGGCCTGGGCTAACTCGGGCCCTCCGGCTGTTAGGAATTGTGGGAGTTGAAGTCCAAAACACCCGGAGAGCCCAAGTGTGCGCAGGTCTGGCCTGAGCATTGAATAAACTCTGCCATATAACCCAGTTCAAAGCAGATAACCAGGAGTTTATGTGGCAGCGCAGAAGGGGCCACCAATGAAGCAAACTGAGGGCAAAAGAGCTGGGAAAGTGAAAAGTCGGCCCATTTCTCGCCACCTCCACCCTGGCTTTGTCTCACCAACTGGCCCATTCTTCCCGTCCAATCGGCCGTACCTTAGACCATTCCGAGGCTTCCCAGATGGAGACGCAGTCTCGGCCTTCGCAGCTCTGGACGGCGGTGGGCTTGGGAGCGAGGCAGTAGAGATCCCGGGTGTTGACGTAGGTGCCGTTCTGCAGCTGGTAGACGCAGGTGACTTCTCGGCGCTGGGTGCCTTTGGCGCAGGTGGCGGAGCAAGGGCTCCACTGCCCGGCCACCCACCTGTGGCAGAAACACACAGCGAAGGAAGGGCAGAAGCCGTGAAACCACAAGCAGGTAGAGGTCAACCACTTACCTTGAGGGCGGGCGCTGCGCACATCTTGCCAATCAGCCCCCCACCCCCACCCAGCAAAGATATCACAAAACAACCCCGAACAAGGATAATATTGAATCGTTAGGATTCTCTTACAATAAAAATGGGAAAGTTGTTGTCCATTGTTTTCAAGTCAACATCAACATGGTACAACTCAGTGAATGAGGGACCTCCTGGACCCAAGGATCAGTCGTCCGGCACAGCCTTTGCGCACTCAGGGCCAGGGTGTTCTTGGCCGGAGCCTCCACCTCTTTTTCTGCCACCTTCTTCTGGCCAGACCTGCGGATCTTTCCTCATGAGTCCTGCCATCTTGTTAAAGGTCCAAAGTGCAAGAGCCTCCAGGGAGACGTTGAGGCGCCCAGAGACTCCAGGCTTGGTGAGCCTTTGAGCGCATTGATGGGTCTTGTGGGCACTCCTTGGCATCTGCCTACGGCGTTCTCCTCCAGAAACCCATTTCAAAGGAGTTGGTGTAAAATAATAGTGTCTGTTGTTGAGAAAGCATTCAGATCAGTTGAGTATGGCATGGCGACTACCATGGGGATCAGGGGCGGTCTAAGGTAATTTTAAATGGTAAGCGAACATTATTTTGGCGGGGCCCCCCTCCGCGCATGCCCAGAAGCTAGGTGAAAGAATGGACGCAAGCAGCCATGCATCTTGAGTACCTCATAGGAAGCCGCCCCGCCAGGTGCCACACCAAAGCGCCTCAACGCAGGGACGGAGGAGGAGCAAGAGGGGGACTCACGGGGAAGGTGCTGCAAGTAGGATGCCGTAGAGCCAGGGAGAGAGGACGCGCACCCCGTGTCACCCCGCCGCTTCCTTCTTCCGAGGCTCGCGCCAACGCCAGCCGGCTTCTGTGTGTGCGTGCGTGCATGTGTGTAGGCTATGTGAGGGGGAACGGAGCCGATGCGCTTGGCCCGGCGGAGGGTGGCAGAGTGAAGGGAGGGAGGAAAGGAGGGTCCCCAGAGCCCCCGGCCACCTTTGCGGGGACCCCCGGCCCCTCCTCTCTTCCAATCCCGGTCCGGGACGGGGCTCTGCGCTGCAACCTGACGGAGGCTCTCAGCCCCTCTTCGCCGGCTGCTCCACCTTCCCCCTCTTTCTCCTTCGAGTGTTTTTTTGTGTGTGGGGGGAGAAGAGATGGAGCACGCCCCCCTCCGAGGCTCCCGGGAAAGCCAAGAAGCAAGTTGCTGGCTGAGGCAAGGCTGCGCCGTTTCGAGCGCGAACCCGAGAAAAGGGACTGAGAGGGAGGAAAAGGGGGCTGGGGAGTGGCGCAAGGGCAGGATGGGTGGGAGCGAGCGCATGCGCGAGGTACCATGCTTCCCTCCCGATGGCGCTCCACGCAGCGGCGTCCTTTGCCTACAGGTAGGACCGCCCCTGATGGGGACCTGATGACATTTGGACTGGGTTGGTTGTGTGAGTTGTGCAATCCGGGTAAACCTTGACCTGCTTTGTGTCCCGGCTTTCGGTGGGGGCCCCAATCTGTTTTTTGGGAGCCTCCTGCTATCGGGCGAGCAGACATGTATTTTCTATCGGCCCCTTATAGAGCGGGGCTTCCCAGCTTCCCCTCCCCGTCATGCCAGGCATCGAAGCCACTCCCGGTCCGACTGTAGAGGAGAGGCGCTCGGCTGCAGACAGGCACTCCCGTTAAGGGAGCTTCCGACCTGTTTCTCTATTCTAGAAGACAGGTGCTTGGCTGCAGGGAGGTGCGCACGCTTTCTGGGCCCGCACGCCATGCACACACACACTTTCCAAGGCAAGGAGGCCATTGTATTTCTTACTCTAGAGCAGGGCTGTCCAACTGCCGGCCCTGCAGGTGTTTTGGACTTCAACTCCCAGAAATCATAGCCAGTTTACCAGCTGTTAGGATTTCTGGGAGTTGAAGGCCAAAACACCTGCAGGGCCGGCAGTTGGACAGCCCTGCTCTAGAGGAGGCACCTGGCTGTAGGCATGCTTTCTGGGCCTGCGCACCGCACATGCACACTCTTTCCAAGACAAGGAGGCTGCTCACGAATAGAAGCCGAGGAACCGGGATCGGCTCCCGTCCCGCCTGCTTTCGTGTCAAGCTGTTTTCTGTACCAGGAGGGGCCTTCCCGTGATGTGCTCCAAAGTTTCACAAAAGTAACGAAAGAACGGATGAAATGAAGGAAAACAGTTCTTTGCACAACCTTAGTGGACGCCAAAACCAAGGTTCGGGATATACAATAGGGATCGTAAAAGGGTGCATGTCACAGCACAACACAGGGAAAGGCACCAACCTTAGGAATGACTCTTGTATTTGCACGTTGTTGGTTTTTTGTTCGATTCTTGGCCGCCACTCCCAGGTGGCTCGGGGCAGCTCACAAAATACAGCAGATAATACATTAAAACATTAAAACATTAGCGACAGTAATTGACTTGAGGTTGGCAGATATGGTTAGGCCAACTTAGATTGCGAAGGCCTGCCGGAACAGCCAGGTCTTACAGGCTTTCCGGAAAGCCAAGAGATCCCGGAGTGACCTGGTTTCCGGCAGTAAGGAGTTCCAGAGTGTGGGGGCGATGATGGAAAATGCCCTTCTCCTTGGCGAGGTAAGGCAATAGACTTTGGCACTCGGGATAAGGAGAAGGTCCTGGTCTTCTGATCCCAGTGATCTCGTGGGACAGTATGGGGCGAGGCGGTCCCTCAGGGACACTGGCTGCAGACCATACAAAGCCTTGAAAGTCAAGACTAGCACTTTGACGGTGATCCGGAATTCAAGAGGCAGCCAGTGCAGTTCCTGCTGGATAGGCATGATGTGATGGCACGTAGGCGTGCCTGTGAGTACCCAAGCTGCAGCGTTCTGCACCAGCTTCAGTTTCCGGGTCACCGACAGAGGTAGGCCAATGTAAAGAGTGTTACAGTAGTCTAAACTTGAGATGACCGTTGCATGGATCACAGAGGTCAGGTCGCGTCGGGACAAGTAGGGGGCCAACTTCCGAACCTGGCGGAGATGGAAAAATGCAACCCGGCTGAGTCTCCATAGAAAGCCGGGTGTCCAGGTGGACTCCAAGGCTTTTTACTGAAGACGATGGGCATAGAGCCACGCTGTCCAGGGTTGGAAGCTGGAGTTCCCCAGCGCCCGGGCGACCTAGCCCGAGGATCTCCGTCTTCGCTGGATTCACCTTCAACCTACTGGCTCGCAGCCATCCAATGACGGCTTTGAGGCAAAGATGGAAATTATCGGGTACAGAATCGGGCCGGCCTTCCATCCTCAGAATGAGCTGAGTGTCATCAGCATACTGATGACACTCAAGCCCAAAGCTGCGCACCAGCTGGGCAAGTGGTCGCATGTAGATGTTAAATAATAGAGGGGAAAGGGTGGCCCCCTGGGGAACCCCACAAATTAGGGGGGAAACCCCTAGAGACCACCTCGCCCTTCCTCACTCGCTGTGATCGGTTCCAGAGGAAGGAGGACAGCCAATTAAGAGCCATCCCCCTCACCCCTGGCCTGGCAAGGCGGTGGGTCAAAAGATTGCAATCGACTGTCTCAAACGCTGCTGTGAGGTCCAATAACACAAGCAGTGCCGATCCGCCTTGGTCCAGGTGGTAACGCAGCTGGTCTGTGATGGAGACCAAGACCATCTCTGTCCCATGCCCCGAACGGAAGCCGGACTGGAAGGGGTCAAGCCAAGCTGTGCCATCTAGGAAAGTCTGCAACTGCTCCATTGCTGCCCTTTTAACCACCTTGCCCAGGTACGGTAAATTCGAAAAGTTGGAGGGAAAGTGCCAGACTCACTCGCTCTCAGTCCTCAAAACAGCCTCTGCTGGGTCCAGTCCAGCAAGAGGAACGAGTGGAGGTCTTTATGGGAGCCACCCTTGTGTGTGCTTCACGTGCTCATGGGGAAAAGCGGGGGGGTGGCCTTCTTTTCCAGTCGTTCAGTGGACGACTGTAAGGAAACAGGGAGATGGGCACAGAAGAGCCTGGCTGTGGACGTGGGCAGAACAGGGCCTGCTCTCCTCCGGGCTTCGGGTCAGAGCCAAGCAAGGGTTTTTGCTAACGTCCAAGTTAAAATGAAGCTGGGGAATCTGTGCAAAACCTTTTTGTAAGCGCAAGTCACCCAGGGACAAAAATCAAAGTGTAATTGAAAAAGATAAAAACTCAGTCCCATGAAAAGCCCCTCCTGGCAGAGACATTGGAAGCCCAAAGTCCAAAGAGGAGGGCCTTGCTGTTAGTTGCCTGGGAAGGGAATGGCACAACTTGGGACCAAGCGCCCGTTTTGAGGGACGCTAAAGAGTTGTGGAAGAGTTGATGTTTCTACACATACCTGGAGTGCTTCTCTTTACGTCAGGGGTGGGCAACCTACGGCCCGCGGGCCGGATGCGGCCCGGCAGCCGATTCTGTCCGGCCCAGGGAGAAGGGCACCGAGGGCGGGGCCAAGAGGAAGGGATGCTGCTGCCGCCATCCCATTGTGGGCTCTGTGGGGCCTGTGTCGGCAGACAGGCCAGAGGAGCGGCGGCTTTGGAGTGCCTGACATCCCTGGAGGCAATCCGGGCCTGCAGCGGGAGCATTCGGCGACCTGCGGGGGCTGATCACCCTGGCGACCCAGAAGACTTGATCGTCTTCCAGGTCGCCAGGTCGAATAAGCCACCTCAGATCGTCGACTGCTCCCCCTGCAGGCCCGGATCGCCTCCAAGGATGGCAGGCACTCCATAGCAGGCCAATCAGCTGGAGAACTGCTGGGGGCGAGAGCGGCGGAGACCTGCAGCCTCCGATCGCCTGCTGCTCTGCTGTCCTCTGCTGCGGCCGCGGCTGGGTCCGCTTTGCCATCCTCTGGGCCGGGTCCATTGGGCCATTCCATCTGGGGATCCTTCCTCTCTTGAGGATGTCAGCCTTCATCTTGGTTCGCACCTTGTCTTCTTGAATTTAATTTAATTTTAATGGTTTTTATTATTATTTTATAATAATTTTATAATAATATAATAAATAATATATTATAATAATGTTATATTATAATTTCAATATATTATACTGTCTATATATATACTATAATATAATAATTATGATATTAATACTAATAAAATATGAATATTTCTTGATATATTAATATGTTAATATTAATGATGTGTAATATATAGTAAATATAGCAAATAAATAAATAAATAAATAATGTAGATTAGAATGTAGTTCCGCCTTTAGGTGCGGCCCTCCATAATATTTTTTGGCTCTCGTGTGGCCCCTTGGAAAAAATAATTGCCCAAGGTAGGAAAATTAGGACTAATAAAGGGAAATATTTCTTCACCCAGAGGGTCATTGGGTTATGGAACTCACTTCCAGAGGAGGTTGTGACAGCTGTCAGCCTGGACAGCTTCAAGGCAGGATTAGACAGATTCATGGATACCAAGTGTATCGGTAGTTACTGAAAAGGACATCAAGTGCCACCTTGGAGTGGTTGAGGTAGGCAGGATTTCCCGGGTACTGGTTGTGGGGGTCGGGAGCAGGTCAGGGTTTTGCCCTCCCTTCTGCTCGAGATCCCCGTGTACAACTGGTGGGCCACTGTGTGATACAGAATGCTGGACTAGATGGGCTGAGGTCCGATTCAGCATGGCTCTTCTTATGTTCTTATGTTCTTACCCCTGCTTTACGTCAAACCCTGAATGGCATCTCATTGAGCACGGGAGGGCGACTGCAACTCTCGAAACCTGATGGGCCTACAACCTCTATCAGTACTAGTCAATGGTAGTGATTTATGAGGATTTAAATCACTACCATATCCTCCCACCCATTGAATCCTTTGGTAGATCTGGCCTGAGCTGTGATGGGAGGACACCGAGCATAGATATAAAAGTGTTTTCTTTCCTGGGGCCCAGCAAACGATGAACTCCGATCCTGGGAGTGGGGCGCGGAGGCCTACGATGAATTATGGGGTGGAGGAATGTGCTGAGAAGCAGGCGCAAGCACCGGAAAAAGGACCAGGTGTGCCAAAGTGGGACCAGGAATTCCAGCACGAGTCACTCAGACCAACTGGGAATGGCCCAGTGGCTTCTTCCATCCATCACATTGAGACAAGAAGTTAAATGGCGTTCTTCCAAACCACACCGAAGAAGGCAGCGCTTGTCGTGGGAAACAGGAGGAGTGATTGCATCATCATCATCAACAACAACAACAACAACATTGCGATTCCACTTGCGCTCAGCGCTTCCTCTTCTTTCTCCCCCTGAAGTTAAAATAAACTCTGGCCACGGCGGAAGAGAGCGGCGGCCCCTTTAAGGTGTTCTCGGTCAGCGAATATGCCAAGCATGCATTTCTAATATCTGGGTGGGCAAACACACATGGAAATTTAAATTCTACAGAGGCACCGGGAATGTGCTTCGGGAAACATTTCCACTTGGCAGCCAGCGCCCAGAGTGCGAATGTGTGGCTGACCTGGAAGGAGGCGAGGAAAGGGCCGGCCGGGGAGGCCTGGGCTGTCTTCGGGACACCAAGAAGAAGAAGAAGAAGAAGCACGGTGTGGCTGTTTGTTGCCATGGTGCCGGTGGCAAAACCACCCAAGAGAGCACCACCCTGAGCTGTCCGGCCAAGGAGAACCGCTCTTGGTTTTACGACCGTGGTAAGCCTGCGCGGAAATTCCACACCGAAAGCAACTATCATGGAACGAGGGGAGAGGATGCCGCGGAAACTTCTCGCTCTCCATAGAACAGGGCTGGGCTCAGGCCCGGATTACCCATAAGGCCACCCTAGGCCATGGCCTAGGGCGGCAGCCATGGGGAGGGCAGCAGATCCGGACCCCTCAAAAAAAGTTTTTTAAAAAAAAATTTCAAAAAAAGTGTGCATGCGCGCGGCAGCGAAACCGCCATCCATGGCCGCCCCCCGCCCCCCCTTTGCTCTCCTCAGCTAAAAGGCTGTGCCCCCACCCCCGGCTCCGCCCCGCCCCCGCCTCCTTGCCGGCGCGAGGAGGAGGAAGGAAAGCCCCACCCCCGAAGCCGATCCCACGGGGAGCCGTCATGCCGGCCTCAGAAGCGGCCGAAATTGCCCTTTTCAGGCCGGCATGGTGGCTTTAGGAGAGAGGGAGGAGCCGTGGGGAGGCCCCGCCCTTTCCTTCCTCCTCCTCCTCATGCCGGCGAGCAGGTGGGGCAGGGGCGGGGGCAGAGCCTTTGGCCTAGGGCAACAAAAGGCCATGATCCGGGCCTGGTTGGGCTGGCAGCGGAAGGACCCTGCTGAAAACATTTCAAGTCCTGGGGTAAACAGGCAGGAAACGTCTACAGCCTTTCGCATGGAAACCCATGCAGAACAGAAGCAGGAGAGTGAACATGGGCAATCCTCTTGGAGATTCAGGGAGCAATTCTCCCCCCCCCCCCCCTTCAACGTCTACGTGAGACCTCTTGCCAGCCTCGTGCGGAGCTTTGGTCTGGAGTGCCACCAATACGCGGATGACACCCAGCTGCTTCCACGGCTGGAGCCTGGAGTCACCTCAATACCAGGCAATTTCACCTTATGCCTTGAGGCTGTATCGAGATGGCTGCGTGCCTGTAGGCTGAAGGTGAATCCTACTAAGTCTGAGATTTTGTGGCCTGGCCGCCCGCTTGGAGTGGCGCCCTCCCTGCCCAACTTCGATGGTGCCCCCCTTCACCCATCTTCCACTGTTAAGCGCTTGGGTGTCGTCCTGGATTCACAGTTGACTCTGGAGACCCAGATCGCTCATGTGAGTAAGCAGGCCTTTCTCCATCTCCGGCAGGCGGGACAGCTGGCACCTGACCTCTCAGAGGAAGCCTTGGCCACAATCATCCATGCGACGGTCACATCTAGACTGGATTATTGTAACGCCTTGTATGTTGGCCTTCCCCTGTCGACTACTCGGAGGATCCGCATTATTCAGAACGCGGCTGCCAGGCTACTTGCAAAAACACCTTTGAGATGCCACATCACTCCAACTCTGTTACAACGGAATTCCGGGCCCTGTTTAAGTGGTTGGTTCTGACCTTTAAGGCGCTTTATGGTCAGCGGCCGGCGTACCTCAGAGACCGCCTCTCCCCTCTTCGCCACCAGTGGTCGCCACGACTCCCCCAACTAAACTCACTGTATGTTCCAGGCCCCAGGGAAGCACGCCTCGAGCGCACAAGACGCAGGGCCTTCTCCACCTCTGCCCCTGTCTTGCGGGACTCCTTGCCTCCCCACTTGAGGGCCACGCGTGACCTGCGACCCTTTGCTCGGGCGCTCAAGACCTGGCTCTTTAGCAAAGCTTTTAATGTCTAATGCAGTCCGTTTGGTATTGTGTATTTTTTTTAAAATGCTATTGTTTTATGTAAATCTCCTGGAGCATTTTAATGGAGGGCGATCAACAAGTGAGAAACTGATGATGATGATGATGATAAGAACGCAAGAGGTCCCAGCAGACTGGGTGGAGGAGGGCCAACGTGGTCCCGAGCTTCAAGAAGGGGAAAAGAGGACCCAAACGATGACCAGTGTCCACCAAGCCCAGGAAAGGTCCTGGAGCAGACGGTGAAGGAGGCTGTCTGCAGTCACTTAGAGAAGAAGGCTGTGATCACTAAAGGTCAGCATGGATTCCTCAACCTGAGGAGCTGCAGCACCAGTCAACGCCCAGCCAGACCCACCGGAGGCCCCCAAGATGGACTGGGAGAAATCCTGGGACTTTCAAACCGGAGGCCTCTGGGTCGACATGGATCGCCTTGAGACCAGAGGGGAGACAGAACTGACCACGGTCCATACTACCTGTACGACCGGTGTGACCAAGGAAGGTGACGACCCTGGACAGAGACCCCTCCATGATGCAGGAGGGACCGGAGAGTTGACCTTCAGCAGCCAATCAGAACCCAGGACTTGACCCTGGCCCACCACCCGGGCATCCGCCATTGGAAGATGGTTTGAGCCGGCCCATCCTTGGAGGTTCTACACCGGCGTTGGACATTTCGGAGATCCTGCCGGCCGCCCGAATCCCCCCTCCCCGCCGAAGAGGTCTTGAGAGGGGAGCAGGGTGGCTGGTCGAGGGCCTTTCGAACATGGCGACTGGCCTTGCAAACGCTGGAGAGAACCGGATGTCTTCTCCAGCCGAAGACCGGAAATCGTGTCATCGACCCAGAAAGCGGAAACGACGGCGGAAGGGAAAGAGTTGCCAAGAGCGAACTTTCGGCCGCACCGAAGAGCAGCGAGGAAACAACCAGAACTCCCAGTCTAGGACCGGATCAAGGTTGCATCGCGAGCACAGAGCTCCCAAGACTGTTGGGAATGTTAACGGTCGCCAATGGCAGAAGAGGCCTAGAGTGTTCAGTTCGGGAACACAGAGGACGTTTCACCCGAGGACATTCTGGAGCTCAAACCATAGAGCTTTGAAACGTCCCTTGGAGAACCGTCAGCCCTCGAGTCAGGACGCCGGACTGGTCAAGGGACACCCATCGAGAGCACAGGGCTCTAGGGCCGGAGATGATCTCCTTCTCCTTCCCAACCTTGTGATCCTACAAGGCCCCTTGGGAGCCCCGCGGCTACCCCCCTTCGATGGCCGACCACTGCCGCCATAGTCTGCATGGGACCCTATGCTCCTTTCCTTATTTATGTGCTAACCCTGTCCTGTCCCCCATGACCTTCTTGCAAGCAAACTAGCCCCACGTGGGCCAGGCAAGACTACTCTTTGGTGGATCTGCAATTGGCCAAGGAACCCAACGCAAAGGGGGCTTCTCCCCAATGGTTCCTCTTCTTCATCCTGGAAAGAAGCGCCGAGAGGAGTGTCGTAAAGAGGGGTTGGTCCTGGGCCCCGTTCTGTTCAATGTCTTTATTAATGACTTGGGTGAAGGTTTAGAGGATAATATGCTGATCAAGTTTGCAGGAGGGAGAGCTCACACTCCAGAGGATGCAAAACGATCTCAACAGATGAGAGAGCTAAATGGTCATCACTCACAAAACGAGTGTCAACAAGGACAAATGTAAAATACGACACTTAGGCAGGAAAAAAATGAAATGCAAATATTATTCATGGTCCCCAGACCATGAATCCTCCCTCTTGGGAGCGCCTTAAAGAGATGGGTCTGCTTAGCCTCAGAAGAGAAGGCCGAGAGGAGACATGAGGGAAGGAGCCAGGTATCAATAAATAAATACCTTGACTGGCAGGGATGCCCGTTGCACCTTCTGACTTGAGGCTCTGGTCGGGTCACTCGCTGGCAAGCGCTGTCGTTCACCAACATCATGGTCTTGTTCACTATCTGTGTGCAGGACACAATGGTTTTACGTTCTCCTGAAAGCAAGGCAAAGGAAAGAAGAATCATTCAGGGGTGGAGCATCTTTGTTTATCTATATATATAAAGGAAGAGTCCTCATGGAAAGACCGTCCCAAACAGAGAAACCTTACAACGCAGAGACACCAAACTTGCCAACAGAAATAGGCCTCAGACAAGGTATGTTTGTAGCAAAGAAACTTCTCCCCCAAAACCTAAAAGGCCCCCAAAACAACAAGTAAAAAAACCCTACATTTTCCAGCATCCTCTGGGGCTGCCAACGACTCTCCCAGCCTCTACATTCTGACAACATGATTGGCTGCCAATAAGGGCGGATTTGCATAACTCCTGTACTGGCCAGCCAACATGAACATTCCGACCCATAATAAACTGTCAGAGGAGGACAAGGCAAAGGGCTGAGGCACAAACACAAACACCCAATTCACTTCCCACAGAAAATTTACTCATTGGACATTGTGTATGGCCTGAATTGACAGTAAGGCTTCATTAACTTGCTGTTCCTGACTAGGCCTCAGCTCATGGGACATTGTGTATGGCCTGAATTTACAGTAACTTACCTTGGCACACAGAGCCCCTATGACCCACGCTACATTCTACTACAGTTTGGAGGAGGGTGGACCATGGATTATGGGACTTGAAGTACCACCATGGATAATGGGATTTGTAGTACTTCAAAACCCATCATTCCCAACAGACCACTGTGTCCAAGAACCAAGACCGATAAAGACCAAACTTGGCAAACAATGCCCCCCATGACCCACACTCCATCCGACTGCAGATTAGAGGAGGACACACCATGGATAATGGGATTTCAAGTACCTCCACTCACTTCCAAAGTACCCCACCCACACAAGCATCAACCTCTACATCAACACAGCTGACGGAAAGGCAAAAAAAATTTTATATCCACAAGCTATGCAGAACGCCAGCAACACCACACACCAACAACTCCACAGGACTTCAACATCCCACCCACCAAAACAACCCACAACAACACAGCCATGACCACAATAACACCATAACTAACAACAACTCCAACCCTTACATACTCAGACTTCCTCGCATCTCCAAAATAGGGCACAGCAACGCGTGTCGGGTACAGCTAGTTCTCACTAAGTTCCCACACTACCGACTGAGACGCAGCATCGGCAGAGACAGCGAGGGTGGCGAGAAGGCTCTGTCGCCGTAATGGGCTTGGCTGACTTACCGGCCGAGCAGGTTGCGGGGCGGGGTTGCCCTCGCCGCCATTTTTGGGGTGAGAGAAGGGGCTTCTCCTCCCCAGAAGCCCCTGGGTGGTGGGAGGGTTTCTCACCACCAATGTAGGCCAGCCAATGATGGGGCTGGCCCCGCCTCGCACTGGCTGGCCTGCACTTCCGCCTGGGCAGCCAATTTAAGGCCACCCGGGGCTGCCCAGGCTGCACGTGGGGTAAAGGCGCCTCCTTACCCTCCCTCTTTTTGTGGCGTGTGGCATGGCCTCTGGATCAGGCTGGCTTATCGCCCCTTGGCTGTAAGGGGGATAACGCCCAGGCCCCCTGGGGTGCCGAGTTTCCGTGGACAGGCATTGGGCCACTCGCACCCCAGGCTTGCATACGCCTTCGGGCATTCGTGGGGGCTGTCCGACCCTGATCCAGGACCCAGGCGTGGCCGCCAACCCTTTGTTCCTGTTTTCAATAAATGAGTTGTGGCCATTTTCATCCAGCCACTTGTGTCTGTGTTATTGTCCTTGGCGCAAGGCGTGTCACCCTTGCACGCGCAATGGGTTCTCTTGGCGCAAAACAACCCTGCCTGTTGAACCAGGGAGAGCCCCACATGAAGAGTGTTCAAGGTGCTTCAGCTCACGATGCTGGGAAATTGTGGTGGCAATACTCCACGCATCTCCGTGTGCATTATTGGGACAGGAAAGTCCAGCCGTAGCTGCTTCTTCCAATGGACGATGCGTCTAAGAAAGGAGGACCGTTGTCGTGTCCCCGTTCCCCATCTGCGGTGCCTTCAAAATCCTTCTCTTGGGATTTTGTCTGGCTAAAGAAGAAGGTGTTTGTGGTCACCTTTCATCAACAGCAACTGTAAACATGAATCCCAAAACTAAACTCGGACGCAATGGCGCCAATTCTGTGCGCCACCTTGAGCCACCGTAAGGCTGAGGAAGGCGGGCTACAAAGGCCATAAACAAACAAACAAACAATTTTCCTAAGAGGTCAAAACAACTAAGCTAAACATTCCTGAGAACTTCTGGTCAGAGGTGGCCGGAAACCCCAGGCGAACCGATAGAGCAGCCTCACCTCCTCCGCACTGGACGCTGCAGCCTTCCCACCCGCTGTGGGTCCAGATGTACAAGGACTCCTGCTGAAGGTCAGGCTCACTCCTGTTCTCGGCCGAGTAGTTCACGGGGATGGTGTACTCGTAGTGGATCCCATAGTTCTGGTCATGGAACAACAGCACCTGGCGGAAAGAGCAGGAGATCCACTTTCACTGAGGGGTGGCCCGGGGGGGGGGGGGAGAGAAAGAATATTAGCAAAATAAATGAAAAATAGATGAAGAAACCATGAACATGGACAAAACATGGCTCCCGGTATTATAAAAAGCAACAACTCTAAAATCATAACAGTAAATAAAACGCAACACTCAAAAATAGGGGAATTCCAGACAATAAACAACCAGGGCCAGCTAATCACCTCCCAACCAAGGATTCCCCCAGGCAGTAAGAAGCCAGACCCTGGGACTGCTAGGCCATTAAATGCTAATAAAGGTCACCAGCTGAAACTTTCTTACCTACATCAAACAAACAAGAGTTCTTTCTTTCTTTCTCCCACCCTGGACATCATTCCACAGATATGTAAACCCCATTTTCCTAGTTTCCAACAGACCTCACAACTTCTGAGGGTGCCTGCCATAGATGTGGGTGAAATGTCAGGAGAGAATGCTTCTGCAACATGGCCAGGCAGCCCAGGCCCGGATTACCCATAAGGCCACCCTAGGCCATGGCCTAGGGGCGCAAGCTGGGGGGGGGGCAATTCACACGGATCCCCAAAAAATGTTGAAACAAAACTGCAACACAACTCTCTCTCTTTCTCTCGGGGGAGGGCGGGGGGGAGAGCGCTGCGAGGGGATGGGGAAAAGGGAATGGTGCCCCCCCTCACCATCTCCCCCCGCCCCCCTTGTCAAGGAAGCACGGTGCGAGGAGGAGGAGGAGGAGGCGGAGGGAAGCCCCCGGGGCCGCTGCCGGGCATGTGCGGCAGCCAGGAACATGGTGGAGGAGGCAGAGGCGCTCGTGCCCTCCTGCTGTGCATGCCCGGCAGCGGCCTTGGGGGGCGGGGCTTCCCTCCGCCACCTCCTCGCGCCCTCCTTCCTTGAGTCAAGGAAGAAGGGCGCGTGCGTGCCACGAGGTCCCGGGAGCTTTCCTTCCTCCTCCTCCTCGCACCTTCCTTCCTTGACTCGGGGCCGCTGCCGGCATGCCTCCTCCTTCTCCTCGTGCCCCCCTTTCTTGACTCAAGGGAGGAGGGTGCGCCGTGAAGAGGACGAGGCGGAGGGAAGCCCCAGCCCCGGGGCCGCTGCTGGCACCGGGGGCGGGGCTTCCATCCGCCTCCTCGCGCCCTCCTTCCTTGACTCAAGGAAGGAGGGTGCACAGAGCCGCGAGGAGGAGGAGGTGGGGGGTGCAGTAGAGGTTGGTTTGGGGGCGTAATTCCAAAGTGTGGCCTAGGGTGCCAAAAGGGGTTGATCCGGGCCTGAGGCAGCCCAGAAAAATCACAGCAGCCCAAATGAAAAATACTTGAAAGAGTAAAACAAACCTATTAAAAGTTGAACTGGAAGCATTTCAGTGAAAGGAAAACAACTGCTGCTGGAAAGAGCCGCCGCCTTCTTCAAGCCTCCTCTACTAGCGATGCGTTATATATATTACTATCTTGGGGACCCGGCGTTGCCCGGGATTTTTAAAAAACGTATTAGTTGGTGTGTAGTAGTTATTTATGTGGCTCACAGTGGTGTCAGGAAGTTAGTGAAGGCACTGTGAGTCCCATCGTCCATGGTGTAACCTCCTCCAAACAGCACCAGGACGTAGAGTGGGTCATGGAGGCTCTGTCTGCCAAGTGTGGCCTTGATCCCTCATTATTGGGAGTAGCAGTGGTATCTTGAAATTGGTGAAGGTACTTCAAGTCCCATCATCCGTGGTCAACCCACCTCCAAACGGCACCAGGACGTAGAGTGGGTCATGGAGGCTCTGTCTGCCAAGTTTGGTCTTGATCCATCATTATTGGGAGTTGTAGTGGTATCATGAAATTAATGAAGGTACTGCAAGTCCCATCATCCATGGTCCGACCCCCTCTAAACTGCAGTAGGATGTAGAGTGGGTCACTGGGGTTCTGTGTGCCAAGTGTGGTTTTTATCAGTGTGTGTCGGGGGCTGCAGTGGTCTGTGGGAACAGAGGGTTGTGAAAGTACTACAAATCCCATCATCCATTGTCAATCCTCCCCCAAACCTCACCAGGATGTGAAGGCAGTCTTGGGGGTTATGTGTGGCAAGTGTGGTCTCGATCAGTAATCGGATGAGGGTCACAGCGGACTTGGGAAGTGAGTAGAGGTACTTCAAGTCCCATAATCCGTGGTCCACCCTCCTCCGAACTGCACCAGGATGTAGAGTGGGTAATGGGGGATGTGTGTGCCAAGTGTGGTCTGTTTTGGTCCTTTTAGGTGGCCATAGTGGTCTGTGGGAACCAAAGTGTTTGAATGTACTACAAATCCCATAATCCGTGGTCCATGTCCCCCAAACTGCACCAGGACATAAAGGGGGCAAGAGGGTTATGTGTCCCAAGTTTGGTGCAGGTCCATCACCCGCGCTGGTCGCTGTGGCCTGTGAAAGTGGCAGCCAATCAGAACGCTGCCACATACATACACACACACACACAAACAAACATTCCGCTTTATTATATATAGAGATTGGGGCCGCTTACTATATTGTAGCTACATGATTTAGGATGCAGTTTGCCCTTGACTCTAGGTTGCTTGAGGCTGTGAAAGGACTGCAGACCATGTGACCAGATCTGGGACTATTCAGGCTGAGATTCCATTTCAGAAGTCCGTCCGTACCATATACAATGGTCAGTGCGAGTGTGAAGCCAGCGTCAACATGCCGCAGAGAGGAGTCCGCCTGTATGGGTTCCATGTCCAGTAATGTATTAGACGGAAGAGAGTGTTCGTCTGTATGCAACAAAGAAGAGACTGAAACAGAATGCTTCAGAGTTTAAACTCTGAAAGAACCCCCGGCAGATGGCCATCCAGCCTCTGCTTAAAGGTTTCCAAGGAAGGAGCCTCCACCAGGCTCCGAGGCAGGGAGTTCCACTGCTGAACAGCTCTTCTTACAGTCAGGAAGGTCTTCCTATGTTCAATGGAATCTCCTTTCCTGCCATTTGAACCCATTGGGTCCCCACTGAGCCCCCGTCTCCAGGGCAGCAGCAGAAAGGAAGCCCGCTCCCTCTTCCTCGGGACAGCCTTTCCCATATGGATACAATCGTGGCTCTCGTGCCTCGTCTCCACCTTCTCTTCGGAGGCCAAACCTCCCCGGCTCTTTGAGATGCTCCTCAGAGGGATTCTTCGGGCTTTGGAACCAGCTTACAGTCAATCTCTCTCTTAAACTGTGTGGCCCAGAATTGGACACAGGGCCATTCCCGGTGAAGAGGTCCGCACCGATCTCGGGGCTTCTCCCTCCTCGAGGTCATCCTCTGAGGCAGCCGCTGGGGCCCTGACTTACGGTCCAGCCGGAAGTGAGGCGGTCGATAGGGCAGCCAGGGTCAAAACAGGGGCCGAGGCTGTGGACAACACAGAGGTAGTTGGTGGAGGCCTCTTCGAAGCTGAAGCTACAGCCAGCCTGGTGGTCTGACGCCCTTTCTCTGGAGTCGGTGCCACGAAAAGCTGCCTGACCGAAGGTTGGGCCGGCGGTATCTGGGCCACCGTCTGCACCGAATTTTCTGGCGAGTCACTTATCGGTACTACCCCTCTCTCCACAGCGAGAGAGGGAGTAGGTGGTGAGCTTGAGGAGGTGGCTGAGGCAGGCGTCTTCGACGAGGTGGAGGTCGAAGAGGGTGCCGTCCTTCGTCTCTTCGGAGACGGTGGTCTTGCGGCAGTGGCCTCCAAAGACTTTCCGGGAGTCACGGGCACCAGGCCTCTGGTCTAAGCTCTCCGGGCCTCCTCACGCGACCTCCGGAAGGCGATCTGCATGGCCTTATTGGAGGGAGTCCTCGAGTTGGCCGACCTCTGGGAGAGGCCTGACGCCATCGAGCTCACCGACGTCCGTCGGGAGGGAGCCGGCTGCACGGTTTCGGTGGTTACCGTGCGCACAATCTCCTTCGGTGCCAAAGTCTTTGACGTCTTTGAAGTGGTGGACTTCGGTCTGGACTTCTCCTTCGGTGGACGCTTCTTCCCAGCCGGGTGAGCGGTCGACACCGAGGGGGCCGGAGCAGCCGCCCCGACCCCGGAGGAGGTGGATGGGACAGCTGTCGCCATCTGAGCTGGAGCAAGTGTTTACTCGAGCAGGTAGGCCCGAAGCCTTCGTGCTCTGCTCTTTCTCGACTGCGCAGAGAGGGCCTGGCAGTGTCGGCAGGTCGGAACGACGTGTTCCTCCCCGAGACACCGAAGGCACCTCGAATGACCGTCGCAGTCCGGGATCTTTCCACCGCAGGAGATACACTTCTTGAAGCTGGTTGTGGACATGCTATCCCACACAACCACAGGGAGAATTTCCGATGTCACCCAGGTGGCGAAAAACAAAGGAATGTGGTGGGCGCGCGCGGAGCCACTTTTATGCCCTCCGGGACCGCTGGGCGGGGTTACCACCAAAACTTGAAAAATTTAAACTTGGGAAGTTTCCGTTGGAAGCCTGCTTGGCGCACAGACTTCATAAGTGTGCATTCAGAGCCCACGAGGAAAAACAGAAGACGGCGGCACCAGGACTTCCGTCCATCTTCGACCCTTCTTGATGCAGCCCAGAATCCCATTGGCCTTTCCAGCTGCTGCGTCCCACTCTCGGCTCATGTTCAGCTGGTTCCCCATGAAGACGGGAAGGGCTTTCTCACATGGACTGCTGTTGGGCTTGGTGCGCCCCATTCTGTACACTTGCCTTTCATTTCCTCTGTTGTACCTTACCATTGCGCGTGCAAGCGTGACACAGCTCGCGCCAACAACAACATGCAGACACAATTGTTTGGATAAAAATGGCCATAACTCAATTTATTGAAAACAGGAACATAGGGTTGGCGGCCACGCATGGATCCTGGATCAGGGTAGGACAGCCCCCATGAAACGTCCATAGTCATTTGCAAGCCTGGGGTGCCAGCGGCCCAATACCTGTCCACGGAAACTCAGTGCCCCAGGGGGCTTGGGCATTATCCCCCATACAACCAAGGGGCAATAAGCCAGCCTGATCCAGGGGCCATGCCACACGCCACGCCAAACACGGAGTTGCAACGAAGAACGTAACAAAACGTAAAACCAAGAACAGAGCAACAAAAAGTGCAGAGTAACAAAATACACCAACAAGTAATGCAATGAGTAGGGAGGGTGGGAGGAAAAACAAGACTGCCTCCACACGTGGCGAGGCAGCAGGGGCGGCCTAAGGTAATTTTAAATGGTAAGTGAACATTATTTTGGCGCCCCCCCAAAAACATTATTTTGGCGTGTACCCCCCCCCCACGCATGCCCAGAAGCTCCTGTGCGCAGGCCCTGGCCCTCCGACATCCAAGATGAGGAGAAGGTGGTGGTGGTGGTGGCGGCACCGTGGGGGCTCCATAGAGGCGCCCCTCTGAGCCCAGCGCCCGCCCTCCGCAGACTACATCACACAGCTTATTGTTGACAGGAGGGAGGGAGGACGCCTCCTCCTTGCCCGCCTTCGCTTCCTGGGGGACGCAGCCGCCCGAAAGAGGCAGGAGCAGAAGGAAGGAAGGATGGATGGATGGACAAGAAAGGAAAGAAGCAGGGCTGAGAGCCGGCGCTGCATTGCGCCTAATCCCTCGCCGAGACGCACTCGCAGCCGAAGCGCGGAGATCCCCAGGAGCTGCTCCTCCTCGCAAGCAGCCGGGGCACCTGGAAATCCCGGAATGGATTCTCCCTCTGCTGCTGCCGCTGCTGGGAAATGCCACAAAACGTTCACGCACACAGATAGATTAGATAGGTTAAATAGATAGATGGGTGGATGGATGGGAATGTGCCCTTTACCCAGATGGCGCCCCACGCAGCGGCGTCCTTTGCCTACCGGTAGGACCACCCCTGCGAGGCAGTCCCCAGGCAGCCTTAAGTAAGCTGCCCAGGCGGAAGTGAGTGCCGGCTGGAAACAGGGAGGGGGTGGGGCGGAGCCAGCCCCCTCATTGACCGGCCAGCGTGGATGGCGGGAAGCCATCCATGCCACCCTAGGGGCTTCTGGGGGGAAGAAGCCCCTCCGGCAAGAAGATGGCATAGGGGCAACTCTACCCCGCAAACAGCATGGCCGGTAAGTCGGCCATGCCCATTAGGGGGGGTTGCAATTTTGCTGAGGTCCTTCTGCATCCTGGCCCCATCCCCTGGATGCTCTCCCTTCCCATTTGGTCCCACCTGCACACTTGACCAGCAGGCCCTCTCAACCTTCACCCAAGCCATTAAGAAACAGGTTGAGCAGAACTGGGCCCAGGGCACTTTGTGGCAAGTAAGTGGTCACTTCACTCCAGGATGAAGAAGAGGAACCATTGGGGAGAAGCTCCTTTTGCGTTCGGTCCACCTCAGAGTAGCCTTGCCTGGCCCACATTGGACTACTAGTTTGCTTGCAAGAAGGTCATCGGGAACCTTGCCAGAGAAAGGCCTTCCTGCAACCAAGAGCTGCTCCGCCCAGAGCAGTCCCCGCATCGACCAAGCGTGAAACTCTCTCGCAAAAGAGGTAAGACGAGTCTGGCATGGCTGGTTTTTGACTTTTAGTAATCACAACATGACACAAGCATCACCCCCCCACCACCACCACCATCATGCGACACTGAAAGCTCATCTCTGGAGGAGCGTCTTCTTTCAGTCGGCCATTATTTGCAGCGACAGAGGCAACCACCGCTCTGGATGTGAGACCACCGCGTCTTCTGTGGAGGGAGTCAGTGTGCTGCAGGCTGTGCAACCAGACGTTAAGCACGGCTGCCAGAAATGGAATCCAGCCCTCTTTAGCCTTGAAGCACCTCATTATAATTAATAGTCCTGCTGAATTAAGATGGCATTGATGAGAGACACCTTGGGTTTGGGAGCGGGTGGGTTCGCAGCGCAGGTGCAGCGCAGGGACGCCGTGCGCTTGTACTGGGAGCAGGTTGGAACAAAGATGGGCAGCCCAAGGGGAGGGAGGGAGGGAGGGCGAGAGAGCAGGCAGGTGATAGTGTATCTCACTGCCATGAATCGGTACGTGCGTTGACTGGGGGGGGGGGGAGCCTGGGATGGCAAGGAGCCCAATGAACAAATCAAACCCTGAGCAAACACAGTAACACGTTATCTGATACGCGGCGAGGGCGCGGTGCCAGGCAGAACTGATCTGACCCTCCGGCAGCTGGAGGCATCTGCAACCGCTTAGAGCTCCGAAAACGAGACAGACCTGATACCAATCAAGAGCCGCTCTTTTCCTTCCATCGGCAGAAGCCCAGGCGCGACTCCCCTTCCTCCCGAAAAGTGCAACGGACGAGGCTGGAAACGGAGAAGGAAGCGCTCTCTCTGCAGAAGAGACGGGTGGGCAGAGCCAGCCCCACAAGGAGGACAACAACAACAACAACAATGGCAAAACCTGCCATGTCCTGCCCCTCCATTTCGCCTTGGACACACCACGGAAGAGCTGGAAAGGGTTGGCCTCCTCAAGAGCAAGAACACCTTTGGGAGTGGCCTGTTGTATTTTGCTGGGAACTTTTCCAAACAGTAGCTTTCCTGCTAAGCCCCGAAGACCACCGTGTTCTACGAATGGGAGGGACGGAGGAAAGGCGGGTCCACCCACAGAGAAAACAGACATGGGGCTCAAATGTAGCTGCCATGTGGCACTTCCTGCACGTTATAGCTTTGTTGTCTAATACCTGATAATGTTCATCTTTGCCTCGAGGCCATTACTGGATGGCTGCGAGCCAGTAGGTTGAAGGTGAATCCAGCAAAGACGGAGATCCTGGGAACTCCAGCTTCCAACCCTGGACGGCATGGCCTTACGCCCGTCGTCAACACTAAAAAGCTTTGGAGTCCATTTGGACACCCGACTTTCGATGGAGAGTCAAATCTCCATTGTTAGTCGGACTGCGTTTTTCCATCTCCGCCAGGCTTGGAAGCTGGCCCCCTACCTGTCCCGCCGCGACGTGGCCTCGGTGATCCAAGCGACGGTCATCTCAAGGTTAGACTACTGTGACGCTCTGTACATTGGCCTACCTCTGTCGGTGACCCGGAAACTTAAGCTGGTGCAGAACGCCGCAGCTCATGTACTCACAGGCACGCCTGTGGGTCATCACATCACGCCCATTCTGCAGGAACTGCACTGGCTGCCTGTTGAATTCCGGATCACTTTCAAAGTGTTAGTCTTGGCTTTCAAGGCCTTGCATGGTCTGGGGCCCATGTCCCTGAGGGACCGTCTCACCCCATACTGTCCCACGAGATCACTGAGACCAGAATCTTCTCCTCATTCCGAGTGCCAAAACTCACCGTCTTACTTCAACGAGAAGAAGGGCATTCTCCATTATTGCCCCTATAATCTGGAACTCCCTGCCATCGGAGGTCAGGTCGCTTCGTGACCTCCTGGCATTCCGGAAAGCCTCTAAGACCTGGCTGTTCCGGCAAGCTTTTGTAAACTAAGCTGGCACAACCCTTTTGCCAATCTTGCATCATGTTCTGCTTTTTGATGTTTAATTGTCAATTGCCTTATTGTTTTCATGCCCATTGTTTTATGCTAATGTACTATTGCTGTATGTTGTTTGTATTTGTGAGTCACCCCGAGCCACCCGGGAGTGGCGGCCAAGAAATCGAATAAACAAACAAACAAACAAACAACCGTAACCCTCTTGAAGGTGAGATTTCCTTGAGCTACTGATAAGAACATGATGTGGAGGGTGGCCTATGCCCAATCTGAAGGATGCTGCTCAGGATGGATCCTCACGGCCAGGTAACCCCGTTCTCAAAGAGCGAGAAGGCAATGCGTGTCATCTCGGAGGTAAAGCTGCCTGGCACCCAAGCCAACGTTTTTAGTCATCGCATTGTCTGAGCAGACGTGATCTAGGGAGTCGTTTCCATCTGCTTCAGCCTCACGCAAGGGAAGCATCGGCTGCTACTCTACTCTGTGGACTCTCACCCAACCTACTCCACTTGTATGCCGAACACATCATGCGAGGATGTGCGGGGCTTGAGGAATGCAAGGCTGGGGTAAAAATGGCTGGAAGAAACATTCACAACCTTAGATATGCAGATGATACCACTTTGATGGCCGAAAGCGGGAAGGAGCCGAGGAGCCTTATGACCAAGGGGAAAGAAGGAAGGGCCTAAGCTGGGTTGCAGTGAAACATCAAACAAACCAACATGTTGGCAACAAGAGTGACTGGTAACTGGCAAACGGAGGGAGAAAACGTGGAGGCAGAAACAGGGTTTGCATTTCTAGGCGCAAAGATGAGTGCAGGCGCAGACAGGTGCGGTCCGACCATATACGCGAACTACGCGGCTGCATAGAGCGCCATCTTGGATGGGGCGCCGCTGTGTCAGCCGCGCCGCCGCAAACCTCCCTGCTGCTGCGTCAGCTTCAGCGCCTACAGGAGCTTCTGGGCATGCGCGGAGATTTTCACGCGTGCACAGTGGCTCCGGAGCTGAAGTTCAGCTCCGGAGCCACTGCGCATGCCCAGAAGCTCCTGCAGGTGGTGGAGCCGAAGCCTGTAAACACGTCATGCCAGCAGCCCGTATTCGGCACGCAGGGGGCAGAGGCACGCCCCCTGCGTGCCGGTATCTGAAGTGCTGACGTGTTGAGGCCCGGCTCCACGCCTGCAGGATCTTCTGGGCATGCCCAGAAGCTCCTGCAGGCAGTGGAGCCAAGCCTGTAAACACGCAGCAGCCCGTATTCGACACGCAGGGGCTTTACTTCTCCTTTGCCTCCGCCCCCTGCGTGCGAATCCCCAGAAGCTCCTGCAGGCAGTGGAGCCGAAGCCTGTAAACACGTCATGTCAGCAGCCCGTATTCGGCACGCAAGGGGCTTTACTTCTCCTTTGCCTCCGCCCCTGTGTGCCGAATACGGGCTGCTGGCGTGTTTACAGGCTTGGCTCCACCGCCTGCAGGATCTTCTGCGCATGCCCAGAAGCTCCTGCAGGCAGTGGAGCCGAAGCCTGTAAACACGTCATGCCAGCAGCCCGTATTCGGCACGCAGGGGGCTTTACTTCTCCCTTTGCCTCCGCCCCCTGCATGCTGAATGCCCAGAAGCTCCTGCAGGCGGTGGAGCCGAAGCCTGTAAACACGTCACGTGACGCAATTGGGCAGGCAGGGGGCGGAGGCAAAGAGAGAGGGGGCGGACACATGGGGGGGGCACCAAAGTAATGTTCGCTTACCATATAAAATAACCTTAGACCGCCCCTGGGCGCAGACGGCAGCCAGGAAATCAGAAGACGCTTCTTTCTCGGGAGGAGAGCAAGGACCCGTCTCCATAAAAGAGTGAAGAGTAGCGACATCACACTGGCAACCAAGATCCGCATAGTCAAAG
Organism: Anolis apletophallus; assembly: GCA_030556195.1. Lineage (NCBI taxonomy): Eukaryota > Metazoa > Chordata > Lepidosauria > Squamata > Anolidae > Anolis > Anolis apletophallus. The sequence continues at coordinate 705,738 of JARBWK010000015.1, read as the reverse complement.
CAATGGTATTCCCCGTAGTTGCCCCGCAGATGTGAGAGCTGGACCACGAGGAAGGCTGAAGGAAGGAAGGTAGACACTTCTGAACCGTGGTGTTGGAGGAAAGTTCTGAGAGCGCCTTGGACCGCGAGGAGATCCAACCAGTCCATCCTCCAGGAAATAAAGCTCGACTACTCATTAGAGGGAAGGATAGTAGAGGCAGAGGTGAAGTACTCTGGCCACATCATGAGAAGAAAGGAAAGCTTAGAGAAGAGAAGGATGCTGGGGGAAATGGAAGGAAAAGGGAAGAGGGGCCGACCGAGGGCAAGGTGGGGCCAGGAGGGCATCCTCACAGTGACGGGCTTGACCCTGAAGGAGACCCTGGGGGAGGGGACGGCCGACAGGGAGCAGCTCCGGCCTGGGCCAGGAGGTCACCGAGAGTCGGAAGCGCCTGAGCGAATAATCAACGCCAACTCTACTCTGACAATACGGGGCAGCCGAGCTTTGCAATAGAAGCCGGAGGGGGCGTCAGGCTTCCCTCGGCCAGTCGAGCGGGGCTTTCTGTGCCTTGCAAGCCGTTCCTTCAGTTCCAGCAAATGATGTCAGGGCTGATGGGCTGGAAGGCGTACGCTCCAAGCGGAGATCCAGATGCGGCTGAGCATGGGCCTCGTCTGGTCCCAATCGTCGATGCGTCTACTACTGACTAATTGTTTTGTTCTGGGCTGGGCCGAAACCTGAAAGCGTTGAAAGGTCGGTGGGTGGGTGGGTGTGGGGGGGGGGGGGGGTTGGTGAGACGTGTTCTCCTTTTGCAAGCATCTGCTGTGCGCGGACTCTTTGGCCTGGTAGGTCCGGCCTCCGCGAAGAAGACACCCACCGGGCCAGATAGCCCTGCGGCCCTTCCAGCCCTCGGATCCCGCCAAAGCAAGCGCTTCGCTGGGCTCGCCTTCCTTCCTTTAAGAAACCAAGCTGCACGGAAAACAGACCAATATATTTTGCAAGATGCGAGGAAATAAAGGCACATCTGTAGCTACGGGGAGGGGGGGGGCTTCGTGAGTCTGAGGGGGAAGCCAAGGCTAAAGCAAACCAGACCGTCAGCAATGGTTTGAAAGCTTTCTGCAGGTTCCCAAAAGCGCGCTCCTTGCCAGCGCAGGACGCGAGGCCCCGCCCTGACCCTGGTTGCCGCAAACGAGAAGTTAATTGCTTTGCTGAACAACGATGGACGGACGGACGGACGAGAAGGAAGCCTTGCTCTCGGGCAGAGGGAGGCAGGCAGGCAGGCACTTGGGGGGCGGCAGGGCTGGCTTAAACCGACCGAGGTTCTCATCCATCCAAGAAGCATACCGATCATCACACTTCGGGGAGAAATGCCCAGGGCATTTGTGAAGAGAAGGGTACGTTCCTCTATATACTAAGACTCTCAACTACCTAGTCCGTGAGCTGCTTTTTGCTGACGATGCTGCCCTTGTCGCCCATCCAGAAGCAGCCCTGCAGCGCCTCACGTCCTGCTTTGCAGCAGCTGCAGAGCTGTTTGGGCTGGAAGTCAGCCTGAAGAAGACGGAAGTCCTCTACCAGCCCGCACCACAGGAAGAACACCATCATCCCCACGTCAGCATAGGCACATCTGTGCTTAAGTCCGCTCAGCAGTTCACCTCCCTGGGAAGCATCATCTCTTCAGGCGCCAAGATTGACAAAAAGATAGGTCACAGATTAGCAAAGGCATAGAATGCATTTGGTAGGCTTCACAAAAGAGTCTGGAGCAACAAGCACCTGAGGCAAAGCACCAAAATCAGTGTGTACAGAGCTATCGTACTGTCCATTCTCCTCTATGGGTCTGAAACATGGGTCACCTATCGCCAACACCTACGACGCCTCGAACGCTTTCATCAGCACTGTCTTCGCACAATCCTAAATATACACTGGACCGACTATGTGACGAATGTTGAGGCCATGCTACTGAGAACACCCTGGCCTCACATCGGGAGGCGTGGAGTCGCACTCTCCACAATGCTGCGGCTCTTTCGAGAAAACACGCCGAACGTGTCTCGAAGAGAAACGACAACGCAGAAAGAACCGCAACTTGGAAACAACATCACCCAAGGAGACTTTCTGCGGTGCTTTCTGCAACCGAACTTGCCTGTCTCAGATTGGCCTTTTTAGTCATCAACGCGCTTGTAAAAAGCGTGGGTGAGTCCTTCCTAAGAATCTTCATTTGCAAAGTGATGCCGAGAGAGAGAGAGAGAGAGAGAGAGACGCAGAGCCTTATTATCTCATTCTGGGAACAAGACCGAAGAATCTAAGGGCTCATATGAGATCAATTTTGTGCAATTTCGCAGCCACATTATGCCCCCCCCTCCCGCTCTCTCCCTCTCTGTACACGTGTGAGTACATGCGCAGCGGGGTAGAGTGCCATATACAATACGATCTCCATTCCCCACTTGACTGATTCCAGCAAGGGTACCCATCCCAATTTTGACAAAACACGCCCTCTCTTGGCACTTTCTTGCTCTTTTGGCAGAACTCTTACTAGTTGATGAGACTCTTTTCAGTACGGGTCACGATTACGCAATGCTGTTCCTAGCCCCCCCTTTTTGCTTGGTAGTCAAGCAGTGCTTCCTACAGGTCAGAGCACGGTCCAGGCAGGCCCGGATTAACCCCTTTTGGCGCCCTAGGCCACACTTTGGAATTACGCCCCCAAACCAACCTCTACCGCCCCCCCCCACATTCCTTCTTTCCACTGCCCGTGCTTTGCCCCCAAAAAGGAGCAAGGAGAATCCCGGCCTAATTCCAACCCTGCGTCTCCTTCTTTTCCCCCGCAGGCGCCGAGTCCTTCTTCCCGCGCTCACGTGACATTTCGGCGTGAAGGCTGCTGCGGCGTGGCAACTGCGCCGGGATTCAAGCCGCCTCTGCCTCCTCCGTCATGTTCGTGGGCACGAGGAGGAGGCGGAGGGAAACCCTGCCCCCGGGGTTGCTGCCGGGCATGCGCAGCACCCCTTGTCAAGGAAGGAGGGCGCAAGCGCCTCTGCCTCCTCCGCCATGTTTCTGGGTGCCGCGCATGCCGCGCTCCCATCCACCTCCTCCTCGTGCCCGCCTTCCTTGAGTCAAGGAAGGAGGGCGCCAGGAGGAGGAAGAAAGGGAAGCCCCAGGGGCCGCTGCCGAGCATGCGCAGCACCCAGGAACATGGCGGAGGAGGCAGAGGCACTCCTTCCTTGACAAGGGGTGCTGCGCATGCCCAGCAGCGGCCCCGAGGGCAGGGCTTCTCTCCGCCTCCTCCTCCTCGCGCCCCCTTATTTGAGTCAAGGAAGGAGGGCGCAAGGAGGAGGAAGGAAGGGAAGCCCCCGGGGTCGCTGCCGGGCATGCGCGGCAGGAGGGCGCGAGCGCCTCAGCCTCCTCCGCCATGTTCCTGGGTGCCGCGCATGCCCGGCAGCGGCCCCGGGGGCTTCCCTTCCTTCCTCCTCCTTGCGCCCTCCTTCCTTGACAAGGGGGCGATGGCGAGGGGGGGCACCATTCCCTCCTCCCCCGCCCCTCGCAGCTCTCTCCCCCGAGCCTCCCCGAGAGAGTCATCTCCGTGCCGCGCATTGCGGTTTTGTTTCAACATTTTTTTTGGTCCGTGAAGTGCGCCCCCCTTGGCTTGCGCCCCTAGGCCATGGCCTAGGGTGGCCTTATGGTAATCCGGGCCTGGGTCCAGGGTGACTCCCAGGGACATGGGCGTGTTGCAATGATGCCGCAGTGGGATCCCTTCCTGCCCAGGTAACAATCCTCAGCGCTCAAGGTGCTTGTCTGTAATTAAGATGAAAAGCACGAAATAACGTGGTCTGGAAGCTAACCGGCACAACCTGGGGATCACAACCAGGCACGGGGAAGGCACCTGCCCTTGTGCTTGGCTACCCTGCTGCTGAGTACGCATGCCCAGCGTGGAATACATCTCGCCACGCTCAAACCGTGGATGGGTCTCTTATTGAGACATGCCGCACCACTGGGGAAATTAGTGTTTACAGCAGGGGTGCCCACACTTTTCAGCATGCGAGCTTCTTCTAAAGCAACCAAGTCAAAATGATCTCCCTCCCCACTACAACAATGTGAAACATATGACACAATGTCTGCTTTGAACTCGCTGCCAAATATTCTGACTCAAAGCAGATAACACGGGATTTTATTCAACTGTGTGGAAAGGACCTCGGATCACCCAGGGGGGCCCTTTCACACATCCCATTGTACAGTTGACACTCACAAACTGGTTTCTTACTACTGGACGAATTGCTGCCAAATTTGGCTACAAGACACCTACAAGGAGTGACCATCACTAAAAAAAATTGATTTTGTCATTTGGGAGTTGTAGTTGCTGGGATTTATAGTTCAGCTACAATCAAAGAGCATTCTGAACCCCAGCAACAACAGAATTGGGGCAAACTTCCCACACAGATCCCCCCCACAACCAACAGCAAATGTTCAAGGCAGAGAGGAAGGAAGGAAGGAAGGAAGGAAGGAAGGAAGGAAGGAAGGAAGGAAAGAAGGCAAGGCAAGAAGGAGGGGAGAAAGGAAGAAAAGGAAGAAAGGAGATGTGGAAGGAAGGAAGGAAGGGAGGGGAAAGGGAAGGAAGGGATGAGAAGGGAAGAAAGAAAGGAGAAGGATGGGGGAAGGAAAGAGGGAAGGAAGGAAGGAAGAACAGGAGGGGAGGGAAAGGGGAAAGAAGGGAAGGAAGAACAGAAGGGAGGGAGGGAAAGAGGGAAGGAAGGAAAGAGGGAAGGAAGGAAGGGAAGAAGGAAGGAAGGAAGGAAGGAAGGGAAAGGAGGGAGAGAGAGAGGAAGGAAGGAAGAACAGAAGGTAGGGAGGGAAAGAAGGGAAGGAAGAAAGGATGGGAAGGAAGGGAAGAAGGAAGGAAGGAAGGCAAGAGAGCGAGGGGGGACAGGAAGGGAGAAAAGAGGAAGCCCCCCACTGGCTTACCAACAGCTCCGAGTCCCAGTCCATGCTGCAGCAGCCGCAGTTGGAGCCGCCTCTGGCACCGCCCCTCCCCCGCACCCTTCTTCTGGCAGGACCATGAAATGGTAGGGAAAACGGCGCGCGTGACATCATGGCGGCGGCGGAAATGTCATGGGAGCCATACATACCGTGTATGGCTTCCATATGGGTCATAGCGACGCCGGTCACGCCGCCGCCACGCTGACTGGCCGGCAGCACCTGGGCGGGGTCTGGAGCCTGCAGGGCGGGACTGAGCCTTCCTCCCGCCCTGCCTGCGATCTACCAGGACGCCCTACGCAATCTACCAGTAGATCGCGACCTACCTAATGAGCACCCCTGGTTTACAGTGTTTAGCCCATATGGCCCCACCTGACACCTGCCAGGAAGTAGCAGCCAAATACAGGATGGGAGGCGCCTGGCTGAACAAGAGCTGCCCTGGAGACTAGGGCTCAAGGGAGACCTGGATTCAACTGACAGGAAAGGAGATCCATTGGGCTTCCCGAGTGCAAGAAGAGCCGCTCAGGGGGACGCTCTCTCTCTACCCTTGGAGTCTAATGGAAGCGTCTTCCTTGGAAACTTGGAAACAGAGGCTGGGTGGCCATCTATCCGTGGTGCGTTGCTTGTGCTTTTTCTGCACGGCAGAATAAAGGGGGTTGGACTAGATGGCCCACGTGGTCCCTTCCGCCACCACCACCATTATTGCTGGATGGCCATCTGTCAGGAGTGCTTTGATTGTACTTTTCCTGCATGGCAGGGGGTTGGACTAGCTGGAAAAACAACGGTGGAAATAGAGTCTAATATGACCAGGCATTAAATAGCTGAGCGTTTGTGGAGGATAATAGGATCAGACATACGGTTTGTTGGTACCACAAAATATATATTCCATCATAGTTCCGTCACGTTTGAGAAAACCCGATATCAACCAATGTAAACAAGCTGCCAATAGTCCGATATAGTCCCACAAGCAGTCTGCAAAGGTCCGTAAGAGTGACCAAACGGAGTCCCAGTTCGTATTATTGTCCACAATAGTCCAAAGATTGGGAGATACTCCACGGGTGGGGTGTGAGGTACTCAAACGGGCGGGGTATATTCCAAAAGACACAAGCACTCAAGCCTGGAAACGCAGCGGAATGAGCCAACAGGGAAATTCCCAGGACGCTGGGGAGAGGCGGCGTGGACGTCTCCTCCCAGTAGGTGCTGTGTTGACGTTTGAGCCGACGGCAAACGGATGCTCCGATATCGCGGCCACACAGAAACCGTTTCGGAATCCTTTCTCAAGGCGCATACTGTATATTACATAGTGCGTCCAAAAATCATATTAGGAGATGAATAAAACATAACCCTACCCACAATTGAGTAGGGTGACCCAAAGGTCTATTTGGACTATTGTGGACAATAATACGAACTGGGACTCCGTTTGGTCACTCTTATTATTCCATGATCCTATGATTCTATATATTCCCTTTGGATATGAGGGTTGTACTGTATCACCTTCTCCACATCCAATGATTTGCCTACATCAGTGTTTCTCAACCTGGGGGTCGGGACCCCTAGGGGGGTCATGTGGGGGTGTCAGAGGGGTCGCCAATGACCATCAGAAAATACAGTATTTTTGTTGGTCATGGTGGTTCTGTGTGGGAAGTTTGACCCAATTCTATCATTGGTAGGGTTCAGAGTGTTCTTTGATTGTAGGTGAACTATAAATCCCAGCAATTAGAGCTCCCAAATTTCAAGGCCTATTTTCCCCAAATTCACATTTGGGCATATTTAATATTCATGCCAAGTTTGGTCCAGATCCATTATTGTTTGAGTCCACAGTGTTCTCTGTATGTAGGTGGACTACAACTCCAAAAATTCAAGGTCAACGCCCACCAAACCCTTCCAGTATTTTCTGTTGGTCATGTGTGCCAAGATTGGTTCAATTCCCCCATTGGTGGAGTTCAGAATGTTCTCCGATTGTAGGTGAACTATAACTCCCAGCAACTACAACTCCCACATGACAATATCAATCCCCCTGCCCCCCACCTCACCAGTATTCAAATTTGGGTGCATCAGGTATTTGTGCCAAATTTGGTCCAGTGAATGAAAATACATCCTGCATATCAGATATCTACATGACGATTCATAACAATAGCTAAATTACAGTTATGAAGTAGCAACAAAAAAAATGGTTGGGGGTCACCACAACATGAAGAACTGTATTAAGGGGTCGCGGCATTAGGAAGGTTGAGAAACACTGGCCTACATGCTGATGCGCGCACATCTTGCTTCTACCCGAAGGTCTTATGACTTTGGGCAGAAATACTTCAATGAATGATTTTTGTGACGCGTCCTTGACTTTGAGGCAAGCGCCCCAACCACACCGATGACAGAGAGAGGAAGGAAACGGTGACCGGCGCACAGCGAGGGCGGACTCCGCCAGGAAGAAAGGCAACGAAAAGATCTCCAATTACCATCAGGTGGAGGGGGATTTTGGTCGGTCCTTTGGCGGAGATTTTCTCCCACAGGCCTCTCCGCACGTACCGGACGGTCGTTCCCGCGATCTGAAACTCACCAGGAAGTTCGATCTTCCAGTCGCTGTTGATGGACTTCTTACTGGAATCTTTCAAAGCTGGAAAGGAGAACACAGAGCAAGGAATGCAGCGGGAAGCGCGCCCGCCGCCGCCAAGAAGAGACCCCCGTGGTCTCGTTTCACCTGGCCCGGGAAGTGGCCAAAGGGCACCCCCAACCCAACCACGTCTCATCCTCTTCCAACCCTATAACTCCAAGCCCAGATTAACCCCTTGGGGCGCCCTAGGCCACACTTTGGAATTATGCCCCCAAACCAACCTCTACAGCACCCCTCCCCACCTCCTCGCGGTGCCGTGCGCCCTCCTTCAAGGAAGGAGGGTGCGCACGAAGAGGAAGGAAGGGGAGCCCCACCCCCGGTGCCGGCATCGGCCCTGGGGGCAGGGCTTGCCTCTGCCTCCTCCTCTTCGCAGCGCGCCTCGCGCCCTCCTTCCTTGACAAGGGGGTGGGAGTGATGGCAGGGGGCATTCCCTCCTCCCCCGCCCCTCGCGCGCCACCCCCCCTCCCCCCGAGAGAGAGTTGCGTTGCGGGTTTTTTTGGGTCCGTGTGAATTGCACCCCCCCCCCTTGGCTTGCACCCCTAGGCCACGGCCTTTCCTGCCGCGGTCCGAAACCTAATGTTTGTCGTTATTTGTAGTTGAGGAAGATCAGGCCTGGGCCAACTTGGGCCCTCCTTCCCTCCAGGTGTTTTGGACTTCAACTCCCATAATTCCTAGCAGCCTCAGGCCCCTTCCTTTCCCGCTTAAGCGGCTGAGGGGGGAAAGGAAAGGGCCTGAGGCTGCTAGGAATTGTGGGAGTTGAAGTCCAAAACACCTGGAGGGAAGGAGGGCCCAAGTTGGCCCATGCCTGCGGTAGATTGTATCATCATCATCATCATCATCTGGACTTTGTGAACTTTCTGGAAACTATACTGGAGAAGGCGAACCTGTGCCTCAGGATTCTCATGCGTCACAGCAACCGGCATCTGTGGGACATGAGGCGGAAAGGCACTCTCCAAGGAAAGAAGTAAAGCAAGACCCTTGGTTCGCCAGCGGGACCCCTTGATCGGAACCAGTGCGGCACTCAGAGCATGCCTTTCCCTCTCCGCCCCATCCGGAGATACCAGGAGTGGAGTCGTGTGCGCGCAAAGTACGTGCTCAGCCGCGCTGCTCCCACGCTACGTACATACTTCTGTGCCTTCCTGTGTTATTAGTTTAAACATCTATCCTAGACAAATAGAGCTCACTTGAAAAGAGAAGGGGGGGAGGAAGGGAAGAAAGGAAGGGAAGAGAAGGGAGGGAAGAGAAAGGAAGAGAAGGGAAGAAGGGAAAGAAAGAAAGAAAGAAAGAAAGAAGGAAAGAAGGAAAGAAGGAAAGGGGAAGGAAGAAAGGAAGGGATGAAAGGAAGGAAGGGAAGGAAGGAAGGAAAGAAGGGAAAGGAAGGAAGGGAAGGGAAGGGAAGGGAAAGGAGAAAGAAAGAAAGAAAGAAAGAAAGAAAAGGAGAAGGGAATGGAGGGGAGAAGGGGAGAAGGGAGGGAGGGAGGAAGGAAGGAAGGAAGGGAAGGGAGAAAAGAAAGAAAAGAGAGGCAGGCAGGCAGGCAGGCAGGCAGGCAGGCAGGCAGGCAGGAAGGAAGGAAGGAAGGAAGGAAGGAAGGAAGGAAGGAAGGAAGGAAGGGAAGGGAAGGGAGAAAAGAAAGAAAGAAAGAAAAGAGAAGGGAATGGAGGGGAAAAGGGAGGAAGGAAGGAAGGAAGGAAGGGAAAGGAAGGAAGGAAGGAAGGGAAGGAGAGGAGAAAGAAAGAAAGAAAGAAAAGAGAAGGGAATGGAGGGGAGAAGGGGAGAAGGGAGGGAGGGAGGGAGGGAGGGAGGCAGGCAGGCAGGCAGGCAGGCAGGCAGGCAGGCAGGCAGGCAGGAAGGAAGGAAGGAAGGAAGGAAGGAAGGAAGGGAAGGGAAGGGAGAAAAGAAAGAAAGAAAGAAAAGAGAAGGGAATGGAGGGGAAAAGGGAGGAAGGAAGGAAGGAAGGAAAGGAAGGAAGGAAGGAAGGAAGGAAGGGGGGGAAAGGAAGGAAGGAAGGAAGGGAAGGGAGAGGAGAAAGAAAGAAAGAAAGAAAAGAGAAGGGAATGGAGGGGAGAAGGGGAGAAGGGAGGGAGGGAGGGAGGGAGGGAGGGAGGGAGGGAGGCAGGCAGGCAGGCAGGCAGGCAGGCAGGCAGGCAGGCAGGCAGGCAGGCAGGCAGGCAGGAAGGAAGGAAGGAAGGAAGGAAGGAAGGAAGGAAGGAAGGAAGGAAGGGAAGGGAAGGGAGAAAAGAAAGAAAGAAAGAAAGAAAAGAGAAGGGAATGGAGGGGAGAAGGGAGGGAAGGAAGGAAGGAAGGGAAGGGAAGGAAGGAAGGAAGGGAAAGGAAGGAAGGAAGGAAGGGAAGGGAGAGGAGAAAGAAAGAAAGAAAGAAAAGAGAAGGGAATGGAGGGGAGAAGGGAGGAAGGAAGGGAGGAAGGAAGGAAGGAAGGGAAGGGAAAGGAGAAAGAAAGAAAGAAAGAAAAGAGAAGGGAATGGAGGGGAGAAGGGAGGAAGGAAGGGAGGAAGGAAGGAAGGAAGGAAGGGAAAGGAAGGAAGGAAGGAAGGGAAGGGAGAGGAGAAAGAAAGAAAGAAAGAAAGAAAGAAAAGAGAAGGGAATGGAGGGGAGAAGGGAGGAAGGAAGGAAAGAAGGAAGGAAGGAAAGGGAAGGGAGAGGAGAAAGAAAGAAAGGAAGGAAGAAAAGAGAAGGGAATGGAGGGGAGAAGGAAGGAAGGAAGGAAAGAAGGAAGGAAGGAAGGAAAGGGAAGGGAGAGGAGAAAGAAAGAAAGAAAGAAAGAAAAGAGAAGGGAATGGAGGGGAGAAGGAAGGAAGGAAGGAAGGAAGGAAGGAAGGAAGGAAGGAAGGAAGGAAGGAAGGAAGGAAGGAAGGAAGGAAGGAAGGACGGAAGGAAGGAAGGAAGGAAGGAAGGAAGGAAGGAAGGAAGGGCAGTTCCTTTTAATATTCTGTAACAACAGTTTTATGATATTTATATGTTTCTATTTGTTTTTTTTATGTGTATGATGTATTTCGTTTGTTTGTTTATGTGGCATTGAGCCCCCAGTGTTGCAGTGGGTTAAACCGCTGAGCTGCTGAACTTGCTGACCAAAAGGTTGGCAGTTCGAATCTGGGGAATGGGGTGAGCTCCCACTGTTAGCCCCAGTTCCTCCCAACCTAATAGCTTGAAAACATGCAATAGGTACTGCTCAGGCGGGAAGGCAGTGGTGCTCCAGACGGTCATGCTGGCCACATGACCTTGGAGGTGTCTACAGACACCGCCGGCTCTTTTGCTTGGAAACGGAGATGAGCGCCAGAGTCCCAGAGTTGGACTCAACTGGACTTAAGGTCAGGTGAAACCGTGACCTTTTGTGGGGCTTTAAATATGTCCATACTGTAAGCAGTGCTAAGTCCCCGTCAGGGTGAGAGAGAGAGAGAGAGAGAGAGCGGGATATCGATATAGTTAATAATAAATAGTAACTAATATTGGCCTGAACCAATTGAATGAGTGCCTGGAACGAGGGCTGCACCTAGCTCTTTCTCTCTCTCTCTCCATTCCTTCTTCCCACTGGCCGGCCTCTTCTTCTCCCGCTTGCTCGCTCGCTCGCTCGCACAGGCTCGGGCCTTCCTCTCCCCAGATTCTTTCCAGTGTGCTTCCTGGCTGGAGGATGCAACAGATTCGCAGGCATTTCCTGTTCTAGGTGGTTTGCACAAGGCGGCCCTGGAGCCAGGCAGCGTGGAGCGAGCGGACGGACGGACCAAGGGACGGACGTAGGTGGGAAGGCACGGTTCCCAGCCAATGGAGGCGGCCGGGTTCCCTTCCAAAGCGCCCGGCCCATTCATTCCACAGCCGAAATGAGACCTACTTGGCCCAAGGCTTGGAAGTAAAATTAGCTCCAGCTCCCACTCCAAGGTTACACACAGCTATGTCTGTACAAACCTCAGGACTTTAAAGTTGCAGTGGCAGGAAACTGGGGGCTTTGATCCCCAATTACCCCCGCTCACCCGCTGGAGGCCGGCCGGCCCGCGCCTCGCTGCAAGGCCTTGATAACAAAGGGCTCAGTCTTCATGCGCCGCCAGGGAGGCAGCCAGCCAGTGAGCGAGCGAGCGAGCGAGCAAGCAGAGAGAACATTCACTCTTGGGCAACCGGCAGCAGGCCCCGATTACCCATAAGGCCACCCTAGGCCAAAAAAATTTGGGGAAAAAATTTGAAAAAAAATTCAGGAAAAAAAGGGCGCATGCGCGCGGCAGCGGAAGCACCCCCTCCCTGCTGCTTGCGCCGGCCTCACCCCTCTTCCTTCAGTCAGTGAAGGAAAAGGGGCGATGCCGGTGAGAGCAGCGGGGAGGGGGCCTAGGACTTCCCTTGGCCCCTCCTGACGTGAGAGAAAGGAGGGGGTGGAGGGAAGTCCTGGCGCCACCCCCTCCCTGCTGCTTGCGCCGGCACCGCCCCTCTTCCTTCAATCAGTGAAGGAAGAGGGGCGGGGCCGGCGCAAGCAGCGGGGGTGCCCCCGCAAGCGGCCCTGCCCCCCGCAAGTGGCCCTGCCCCCCGGAGTGGGAATGGTGCTTCAAGAGTGTGGCCTAAGGTGCCACAATCGTATAATCCGCACAATTATACGGATTATACGCACTGGGGTGCAACACTTGCCCAGAATGGTTTTACTGGAAAGCGTTTCCACTCCTGTCCACCACCGCCACCACCACCACCACCACCACCACCACCAGGCGCATTTTCCTGCAGTTTGGTCCTCTAGCTCCGTCTGCTGTCCTCAAGACCCGCAGCGAGCAAGCCCGCTCCCGCTCCAAAGTGGAACCCTTGCCGATATGTAAACATGGCTACCCATCACGGCACTACGCCCCCTTCCCTTCTCCAGACTAAGCCTCCCCAGCTCCTTACACGGCTCCTTGTAGGGATCCAGAGCACCTCTTGCTTGGATTGCTGGGATGGCCGTAAGGCAAGAGCGGCCGCCTGAGTGTCCCCGTCGTTGCTAGCGTTGATGTTCCTACCAGGCCCGGATTAACCCCTTTTGGTGCCCTAGGCCACACTTTGGAGTTACGCCCCCAAACCAATCTCTACCGCACCCCACCCCATTCCTTCTTTCCACTGCCCGGCAGCGGCCCCAGGGCTTCCCTTCCTTCCTCCCCCGCCTCCTTCCTTGACTCAAGGAAGGAGGCCGGGAGGGGAGGAGGAAGGCAGGAAGCCCCGGGCCGCTGCTGTGCATGCGTGGCACCCAGGAACATGGCAGAGGAGGCAGAGGAGCTCGCCCTCCTGCCTTGACAAGGGGTGCTGCGCATGCCTGGCAGCGGCCCCGGGGGTGGGGCTTCCTCTGCCTCTTCCTCCTCCCACCCTTCTTCCTTGAGTCAAGGAAGGAGGGTGCGAGCGAGGAGGAAGAGGAAGGAAGGGAAGCCCCCAGGGCCGCTGCCGGCCATGCGCCAGGAGGGCGCAAGTGCCTCTGCCTCCTCCGCCATGTTCCCGGGTGCCGCTTCCCTCCGCCTCCTCCTCCTCGTGCCCTCCTTACTTGACAAGGGGACGGGGGCGATGGTAAGGGGGGGTGCCATTCCCTCCTCCCCGCCCTCTCAGTAGCGCTCCCCCACCCTCCCCCCCGAGAGAGAGAGAGAGAGAGAGAGAGAGAGAGAGTCATCTCCATGCCGCGTGTTGCGGTTTTGTTTCAACATTTTTTTGGTCCGTGAACTGCGCCCCCCTTGGCTTTGCGCCCCTAGGCCATGGCCCTGGGTGGCCTTATGGGTAATCCGGGCCTGGTTCCTTCCAGGGCCAAAGTCCTGCTTGACTCGTCCTTGAGGCCGGCAGTGGCAGAGGGAATGAGACCGACCCACTCGTCTCCCTGCTTACCAAGAAAACTGTGCGCGGGCTTATCCTCCATCACGCGGATCCTCCGGGCCCCGGCTGGGATCACGGCGGCCTCAATGTAGCCTAGGACACAAGAAAAGAGTGAGTCGGCCATTGCGGAGCAGCTCAAAAAAGTAGGCAAAGCCAGGGGAATGAGGCCACAAACGCGGGCCTTGGGATCCATGCTCGAAGCGGAATGTGGAGGCCTGTGCCTTGCAACCGCCTGGGCCCGGGACCTTGGCTCAAGAGGAGGGAGGGGAGGGAGGGAGCTGTGCACCAATGCCAGAGACCACCCCCTGCTGGTCCGCCTTCTGTACCTGCTCAGAGGAGGCATCTCCACAGTTCAAAGCAAACACCTGTCGCCCTGAATTAGAGTCTTAAGGTAACACGGTAATGTGCATGGAAACCAGAGCTTGACGTGACGTATGGATATTTGTGACGTATGGATATTTGTGACGTATGGATATTCGTGACGTATGGATATTCGTGACGTATGGATATTCGTGACGTATGGATATTCGGCTTCCTTGGGGATGGAAAGGCACTCAGTCTCAGGGGCTCTTCGTTCTGCACAGCGCATGGCACTCTTATTCTACGTGACCTGGGTACTGGTTGTGGGGGGTCGGGAGCAGGTCTGGGTTTTGCCCTCCCTTCTGCTCGAGATCCCCGTGTACAACTGGTGGGCCACTGTGTGATACAGAATGCTGGACTAGATGGGCTGAGGTCCGATTCAGCATGGCTCTTCTTATGTTCTTATGTTCTTATGTTCTTATGACCTGCCACAATCAGGCCCTATGGAGCTATGGGGAGGGACATTTGGAGGAGGGATTTATGGTTCCCTGCCAAAGAGCCTGGTTGCACCCCCAAACTACAAACCACAGGACGGAGCGATGACAGTTAAATGGGAATAAGCTCAACAGCGGAACTCTCTGCCTTGGAGTCTGGTGGTAGCTCCTCCCGTGGAGGCTTTGAAACAGAGGCCTGCTGTCAGGAGGGCAGGCCCGGATTATCCATAAGGCCACACTAGGCCACGGCCTAGGGGCGCAGCCATGAGGACGGGGCACCAGATCTGCCCCCCCCCAAACTTTGTTGTTTTTTTTAAAGTCCATCTTTGGCCGCTTTTGCGCCTGCGCGTGGAGCGCCTTTCTGCTGCCTCTGAGAGTCTATGGCGCAGGCGCAGAAGCAGCCGAAGATTGACCTTTTTTCTCAGGCGTGATAGCTTTAGGAGGGAGGGAGTCTCCTCCTCGCGGCCCCTCCCTCCCTCCTCAAGCCATCACGCCACGGCCTGAGGAAAAAAGTTCGATCTTCGGCCGCTTCTGCGCCTGCACACAGAGTGCCATAGACTCTCAGAGGCCGTTCACGGAAGGAGGGGCTGGCGCGAGGAAGAGGCGGAGCCGCGGAGGGAAGCCTCACTCTCAGGGCTGCTGCCGCGCATGCGTGGCATTGGCTCCGGGGGTGGGGCTTCCCTTCCTTCCTCCTCCTCTTTGAATTGGCCCCTCCTTCCTTGACTCAAGGAAGGAGGGGCCGGCGCGAGGAGGAAGAGGCGGAGCCGCAGAGGCGGAGCCTTTGGCCTAGGGCGCCAAAGGGCTTGATCCGGGCCTGCAGGAGGGATTAGACTGCGCTTTTCCTGCACGAATAAAGGGTGGTGGCGTGGGTGGCCCATGTGCTCTCTCCCAACTTGATGCTTCTACAATAGAGCTATGGCTGTGGAGGGTAAATGGGGCCAAAATTGAGGGAGAATCTACACTTTAGACTCAATGCAGTTTGACACCACTTTAACTGCCATGGCTTGGGAATTGTAGTTTGGTGGGGCACCAGCCCCTTTTGGCGGTCAGCAAAAGGCCTTGCAGAACTACAGCTCTCACAAAGGTGTGTTGATCTGTAGAATTAGTTTTCACAGACTGAGATGAAAGCAAATGGTCAGGCATCACCCCAGGGGGTTGTCTACACTGGATATATAATCCAGTTCAATGTGCATTATATGAGTCTACACTGGACACACAATCCCGTTAGCTCTACATTATATGAAGTCTACACTGGACACATAATCCAGTTCAGCCTTATTTATTTATTTATTGTTCACTCTTATATACCGCTCCTTCCAGCATGCTTGGGGCGCAGGCCTGGATTAACGTTTTGTGGCGCCCTAGGCCACACTCTGTAAGTGCCACTTGAGGGGGGCCGCTTGCGGGGGCGGAGCTGGCGCGAGCGAGGAGCCGGGGAAGTCCCGCCCCTAGGGCGTCTGACGTGGCTTCCCCCCGCTGCCTCCTCGCTCGCACGGGTGCCCCTCCTTCCTTCACTGAAGGAAGGAGCGGCACCCACCTGCGTGAGGAAGGAGGCGGCGGGGGGAAGCCACATCAGACGCCCGAGGGGCGGCGGGACTTCCCCTCGGCCCCTTCTCTCGCGCGGGCAAGCACTGCTCCTTCCTTCAGTGAAGGAAGGAGGGGCAGAGCCGGTGCCAGTGCGAAGGAGCCGGGGGAAGTCCTGCCCCTAGGGTGTCTGATGTGTCTTCCCCCCACCTCCTCCTCGCTCGCGCCGGCACGCCTCCTTCCTTCACTGCGCAGGTGCAGAAGCAAGCGCCTGAAGATCGGATTTTTTTAAAAAATATTTTTTCAATTTTGGGGGTCCGGATCTCCTGCCCCATGGCTGCCACCCTAGGCCATGGCCTAGGGTGGCCTTCTGGGTAATCCGGGCCTGTCGGGGCGGTTTACAAAAAGGCATATGAAACATTCACAATTCAATTTAATACAGCGATACTAAGAGCTTAAAAATAAAAGCTTGTCTGAACAGGAATGTCTTGCAAGCTTTCCGAAACGGAACCAGTTTCTAGATGGCGTGGGCCTCATCCGGCGTGGAATTCCATAGAGATGGTGCTGCCACAAAGAAGACTCTCGATCTCGTCGCAAACAGCCAGCAGGAATGGATCAAAGGGACTGACAGGAGGTTCTGTTCTTCCGAACACAGTGATCTCGAGGGAATATATGGGGTGAGGCGGTCCCTCAGGTACGCCGGCCCTAGACCATACAAAGCCTTAAAGGTCAATGCCAGCACCTTGAAAACAATCCGGTACTCTATTGGTAGCCAGTGCAGTTGCTGTAAAATAGGTGTGATGTGCTCTCGTACCGATGCGCCCACCAGTAGTCGAGCAGCAGCATTCTGCACCAGCTTGAGTTTCCAGATTGCTGACAAGGGAAGGCCAATGTTGAGGGTGTTACAGTAGTCCAGTCTCGAGATGACCGTCACCTGGATCACTGTGGCCAGGTCGCCTCTGGACAAGTAGGGAGCCAGCCGCCTAGCCTTTCGCAGGTGGTAGAATGCGGCCTTGCATACCGTGGAGATTTGCGTCTCCATTGATAGCAACGAGTCCAAATGGACCCCCAGGCTCTTTACAGAGGATGATGGGCTTAAAGGCTTGCCGTCCAGGGTAGGCAGCCGGCATCCACTCAATCCAGGGCGACCCAGCCATAGGTCTTCGGCGGGTTCACCTTCAACCGGCTAGCCCGCAGCCATCCAGTCACGGCTTCGAGGCATTGATGGAAACAATCGGGTACGGTCTCCGGCCTGCCATCCATTCTCAGCACCAGCTGGGTGTCGTCAGCGTAGTGATGACACTCCAGACCGAAGTCGCGAACCAGCTGGGCCAGGGGGCGCATATACTGTAGATGTTAAACAATAGTGGGGAAAGGATGGCCCCCTGGGGGACCCCACAATTTAATGGGAGTCTCTCGGAAACCATCCCTCCCACCGCCACTCGTCGTCCCCGACCTTGGAAGAAGGAGGCCACCCATTTATACAGGGGCGGTCCTACTGGTAGGCAAAGGACGCCGCTGCGTGGGGCGCCATCTGGGTAAAGGGCGCATTCCCCCGCCCGCCAGACAGCGTCCGGCCGATGTTCTGCTTTTGGGCCTTGTGCGCTCCGATGCTGCGCCCCGCTCCCTGCTGTGTCTGCTGGTGCTGCTGGCCTTGGAGGTGGGCACCGGCGAGAAGGCAAAGGCGGCCTCCTCCTCCTCGCCGTTCCCAGCCCCGTCTTCTGCGGGCGCGGAGGGGGAGTCTGGCTCGGGCTGCCCGGTGTGCCTGTGGCGGCAGCACAGTAAGGAGCTCCAACTGGAGAGCATCAAATCCCAGATCCTGAGCCAGCTGCGGCTGAAGGAGGCGCCCAACATCACACGCGAGGTGGTCAACCAGCTGCTGCCCAAGGCGCCGCACAGGAGCATCTGGGAATGCGCGCGGGGGCGTCAAAATAATGTTCGCTTACCATTTAAAATTACCTTAGGCCGCCCCTGCATTTATATGAAGTCTACACTGGACACATAATCCAGTTCAGCCTTCATTATATGAGTCTACATTGGACATATAATCCAGTTCGATCTGCATTATATGAAGTCTACACTGGACACATAATCCAGTTCAGCCTTCATTATATGAGTCTACATTGGACACATAATCCAGTTCGATCTGCATTATATGAAGTCTACACTGGACACATAATCCAGTTCAAACCATGTTAAATGGCAGTGTAGATGGCAGATAAACTCCACTTTATTCTGTTGCGCCAGATGGATCACAAACCCATCAACGTTCACAAACCACCTCCTTCTGGCCATTGCTTTCCATGGGATAGAGGTATCTATGTATTTAAATTGCCATTATGTAATCACGTCTATACAGGGCCGAGCAAACAGATAGCTTGTTGTTACTTGATTCAATGTATTGCAACTATTGCAATCTGTAGCAGCAGCAACAACAATGATACTTCTTGGCGATACACATGCACCCAACCACCCGTGACTAGCAAACACACAGGAAGCAAGGGGCTAATAGCAAGACATGCAAACCAAAACACCCCACAACTACACCCTGCCACCAGTGTTAGTGTAACATTTTGGAACATGCCCCAAACCAACTGTGTGTCAATAATAATAATAATAATAATAATAATAATAATAATTCAGAATTAATCCAAATAATCTTTGTCTAGATCTTCAATTTAGAACTACGAGTGCTTAAGGCAGTTAGGGGCAAACTTGGGCCCTCCGGTGTTTTTGGACTACAACTCCACCATTCCTAGCAGCCTCAGGCCCTTTCCTTTCCCCCCGCCGGCAGCGGCTGAGGGGGGAAAGGAAGGGGCCTGAGGCTGCTAGGAATTGTGGGAGTTGTAGTCCAAAACACCGGGAGGGCCCAAGTTTGCCCATGCCTGGCTTAAGGTCATGGGGCAAACCACTTCCGTTCAAGCTTGCGGCATGAAGTTCTCCGTCTTCCCAGAGGCATTCGAGCAACACCAGCATGCAGAAGAAACCAGGAGAAATAAATCCCGACAGAAACATTCCCCCTCAAATCCCCCAAAATTGCCTTTGAGCAAAAGAGAATGTCAACTGCAAAGCCAAACGACTGGGTCAGAAGTCTGAGAATAGTCCGAAAGGAAAGCAATCCTATACTCAAGAGTCGAGTGCCACCTTAAAGCAGTGATTTTCAACCAGTGTGCCGCGGAACACTAGTGCGCCGTGAGAGATCATCAGGTGTGCCGTGGGAAACTATTTTCGAACTTCACTCGTAAATAAACTATAAGGCGCATCTGTCCCTTTAAGAAATGGAACCGTAGCACTCTCGCGTCACCTAAGAAGTGACGCGAGAGTGCTATGGCCGCGCCATCTTGGATTTGCTCAGCCGCGGCTAAGTAAACAACGTTAGAGTTAGTGCTGCAGCTGCGCGTCAAGTGACAGTGGCCATTTGGGATCACAGCAAGGCAAGCGAGTGACGGTGATGGAGAAGTTTTTGAGAAGGGCATAAATACATTTAAAGACATATTAACTATATGTATGACTGTGTGAGAGTGTCATTTTGTGTCATTTTGGTTGGTGGTGTGCCCCAGGATTTGGTCAATGTAAAAAATGTGCCGCTGCTCAAAAAAGGTTGAAAAGGGTCTACATTGGGTCCACACTGCCATATAATCCAGTTCAAAGCAGGTAATTTGGGTTTTATATGGCAGTGTAGATGGGGACATCGTCTACCTGAACTAATGCACGAATCTGACAACAGCAGTTGAGAAAACTTTATGCAAAACAAAGCCTGTTGGGCTTTATAGCGTCACAGGATGCTTTGTGGTTACTTTTGCAATGCCGGGCTAATACTAACACCTCCCCCCCCCCCCATGGAAATGTCATCCATGTCAGGCTTCTGCACTAGGCATGCGCCAGCTTGGGCCCTCCAGGTGTTTTGGACTTCAACTCCCACAATACCTTATAGCCTACATTCAATGCCATTATCAGGCCCGGATCACCCATAAGGCCACACTAGGCCACGGCCTAGGGGCGCAGCCGAGGGGGGGGCGCCAGATCCGGACCCCCCCCAATTTTTTTAAGTCGATCTTCGGGCGCTTCTGGGGGCGGGGCTTCCCTTTCTCTCCTCCGCGACACGCCCGGCTTCCTTGACTCAAAAAAGCCGGGCGCGTGGTGAGGAGGAAGAGGAAGGCTCGCCCCCTGGGGCGGGGCTTCCCTTCCTCCTCCTCCGAGACGCGCCCGGCTTTTCTTCACTCAAAAAAGCCGGGCGTGTGGCAAGGAGGAAAAGGAAATCTTGCCCCCGGGGGCGGGGTGAGCCTTCCTCCTCCTCCGCAACGCGCCCGGCTTTTCTTCACTCAAAAGCCAGGTGGGCAAGGAGGAAGAGGAAGGCTCGCCCCGGGGGTGGGGCTTCCTTCCACTTCCTCTGCGATGTGGGGCGGGGCTTCCCTTCCACTTCCCTCTGCGATGTGGGGTGGGGCCTCCCTTCCCCTTCCTCTGCGATGTGGGGGCGGGGCTTCCCTTCCACTTCCTCTGCGAAGTGGGGGGGGGGCTTCCCTTCCACTTCCTCTGCGATGTGGGGGTGGGGCTTCCCTTCCACTTCCTCTGCGATGTGGGGGCGGGGCTTCCCTTCCACTTCCTCTGCGCTGTGGGGGTGGGGCTTCCCTTCCACTTCCTCTGCGATGTGGGGGTGGGGCTTCCCTTCCACTTCCTCTGCGATGTGGGGGAGGGGCTTCCCTTCCACTTCCTCTGCGATGTGGGGCGGGCTTCCCTTCCACTTCCTCTGCGATGTGGGGTGGGGCTTCCCTTCCACTTCCTCTGCGATGTGGGGTGGGGCTTCCCTTCCACTTCCTCTGCGATGTGGGGGTGGGGCTTCCCTTCCACTTCCTCTGCGATGTGGGGGTGGGGCTTCCTTCCACTTCCTCTGCGATGTGGGGTGGGGCTTCCCTTCCACTTCCTCTGCGATGTGGGGGCGGGGCTTCCCTTCCACTTCCTCTGCGATGTGGGGGTGGGGCTTCCTTCCACTTCCTCTGCGATGTGGGGCGGGGCTCCCTTCCACTTCCTCTGCGATGTGGGGGCGGGGCTTCCCTTCCACTTCCTCTGCGATGTGGGGGCGGGGCTTCCCTTCCACTTCCTCTGCGATGTGGGGGCGGGGCTTCCCTCCACTTCCTCTGCGCTGTGGGGGTGGGGCTTCCCTTCCACTTCCTCTGCGATGTGGGGGCGGGGCTTCCCTTCCACTTCCTCCCCGATGCGGGGGCGGGGCTTCCCTTCCTCCTCCTCCACGACGCGCCCGGAGAGGAGGAAGAGGAAGGCTCGCCCCCGGGGGTGGGGCTTCCACTTCCTCTGCGATGTGGGGGCGGGGCTTCCCTTCCTCCTCCTCCGCAACGCGTCCAGAGAGGAGAAAGAGGAAGGCTCGCCCCCGGGGCGGGGCTTCCCTTCCTCCTCCTCCGCAACGCGTCCGGAGAGGAGGAAGGCTCGCCCCCGGGGGTGGGGCTTCCCTTCCACTTCCTCTGCGATGTGGGGGCGGGGCTTCCCTTCCACTTCCTCCCCGATGCGGGGGCGGGGCTTCCCTTCCTCCTCCTCCACGACGCGCCCGGAGAGGAGGAAGAGGAAGACTCGCCCCCGGGGGTGGGGCTTCCCTTCCACTTCCTCTGCGATGTGGGGGCGGGGCTTCCCTCCACTTCCTCCCCAATGCGGGGCAGGGCTTCCCTTCCTCCTTCTCCACAACGCGTCCGGAGAGGAGAAAGAGGAAGGCTCGCCCCCGGGGCAGGGCTTCCCTTCCTCCTCCTCCGCCACGCGTCCGGAGAGGAGGAAGGCTCGCCCCCGGGGGTGGGGCTTCCCTTCCACTTCCTCTGCGATGTGGGGGCGGGGCTTCCCTTCCACTTCCTCCCCGATGTGGGGGCGGGGCTTCCCTTCCTCCTCCTCTGTGACGCGCCCGGCTTCCTTGACTCAAGGAAGCCGGGCGCGTGGCGAGGAGGAGGAGGAAGGAAGGGAAGGCTCGCCCCCGGGGCGCATGGAGGAAGAAGGAGGCGCACGGAGCCGCAAGGGGGGTGCGGTAGAGGTTGGTTTGGGGGCGTAATTCCAAAGTGTGGCCTAGCGCGCCAAAATTGGTTAATCCGGGCCTGGCCGTTATACAAAGACAAGTCAAACAACAGTAGATAGTGGTATGCTTAGGCTTTCCCCCACATCTTCGGCATCTTGGAGGCTTGTGCTCGGTTCTGGCCACGAAGGGTGCGACTGTCGCTCCATCTTCCTTGTCAAGGTTTCGCCTAAATACCTCCCCACTTTTAAAGCAGTACCTACTCACAATGGCTGTTTTCGATCTGTGAGGTTGGCAGGAGCTGGGCTGAAGGCGAGGAGCTCACCCTGACCCAAGCTTCGAACTGCCACCCTTCTGATTGGCAAGACTGACTGCAGCTGGAGGTTAACCTGCGGCTGTGCCAAAGCCCGACCCATCGATGCAGCTCAGAATCTCATTCTGGTTCCTGTCCTGGGTTGCAGCAGAGTTACACGACTTCTGGTTCCTTTCCGCCGCGCATTGTCTTCCGGTCCACGGCATGTTCCTCCAGATAGAATAAGGGAGAAGAACCGATATTTCTGGAAGAACCTATGGCACAACCCTGGTCCAAAGACGTGGCCCTGAAGGTAGCCATGCATGCTGGAAAAGCAGACCCTTGTTCACTACATCCACCCACAAGCCCCGTGGGAAGCTTGTTGGGATCCTCCGGATCATTATTACCTGAGGCCACTTCCTGTGCATTTAGGATGACCTCGTGCAATCTATAAAATGTGGGTTTGGCCAGCAAGCCTTTGGCAACACTTGCACCTCACTGACCCATTGGCTAGAACCAGGACCAGATGTTCTCTCTCGGCATTACTTCGCCAACGAAGATTCAGGAAGGACTCATCCCACGCTTTCTACAAGCGCGTTGATGACTAAAAAGGCCAATCTGAGATAGGCAAGTCCGGTTGCAGAAAGCACAGCAGAAAGTCTCCTTGGGTGATGTTGTTTCCAAGTTGCGGTTCTTTCTGCGTTGTCGTTTCTCTTCGAGACCCGTTTGGCGTGTCTTCTCAAAAGAGGCCGCAGCATTGTGGAGAGTGCGTCTCCATGCCTCCCGATGTGAGGCCAGGGTGGACCATTGTTGGTGATCAATCTGGCCGAGCCTGAGGTGTTGTTTCAGGGAGTCCTTATATCTCTTTTTGCGGGCGCCTCTCTTGCGCTGACCTGTGGCGAGTTCACCATAGAGTAGTATCTTTGGGAGGCGGTGGTCCTCCATCCTAGAGATGTGTCCTGCCCAGCGCAGCTGTGTTCTCAATAGCAAGGCCGGGTTCTGCCCCCGATAATTTCCAACACTGCCTCGAAGCCGTTACTGGATGACTGCGAGCCAGTAGGTTGAGAGTGAATCCAGCGAAGACGGAGATCTTGTGGCTGGGTCGCCCGGGTGATGTTAATGTCCAGTTTCCGAGCCTGGACGGTGCGGTGTTATGCCCATCGCCTTCCGTAAAGAGCCTGGGGGTCCATTTGGACTCCCAGCTGACCATGGAGGCCCAGGTCTCTGCGGTCAGCAAGATCGCTATTTTTCACCTGCCACAGGAAAGGAGGCTGGCACCCAATCTCTCCCGGAACGATCTGGCCACGGTGATCCAAGCCACAGTCATCTCAAGGCTGGATTACTGCAACGCGCTACGTTGGCCTTCCTCTGTCGGTGACCCGGAAGCTCAGGCTAGTGCAGAACACTGCCGCCCGGCTCCTGTCTGGCACGCCAGCTGGCGCCCACATAACACCTGTTTTGCAGGATCTGCACTGGCTGCCAATTGAGCATCGGATCACCTTCAAAGTGTTGGTCCTCACCCTTAAGGCCTCACCCGGCCTGGGGCCAGCGTATCTGAGGGACCGTCTCACCCCATATTGCCCTCCGAGATCACTTCAGTCTGAGGACTCCAATCTCCTGGAGATACCTTCAGCTAAACTCGCAAGGCTGACTGCTACCCGCCGGAGGGCGTTCTCTGTCATAGCACCTACGCTGTGGAACGCCCTCCCGGCCGGAACTCGGGCTATGAAGGACTTGCTCCCGTTTAGACGGGCCTGTAAATCATACCTGTTTAAGCAGGCCTTTGGTGAGTCAGTCCTGCCCATGCCCCGCCATCTATTCCTTCTTCTGAGGATGATGTGCTGCTCATTGTGTTAACTGTGTTATTAATTACTGTACTGCTGTTGTTTTTAATTGTTTTTCACTGCTTATTGCCTGTATTTTACTGTGCCCTTCGGCTCCTGTAAGCCGCCGCGAGCCTCAGGGAGTCGGCGGCATAGAAGCCCGAATAATAAATAAATAAATAAATGCTGGTGATCCCTGCTTGCTCAAGGACAGCAATGTTCATCACATAGTTGGTCCAGCGTATATTTAAGATTGTGCGAAGACAGCGCTGATGAAAGCGTTCGAGGAGTCGTAGGTGTTGGTGATAGGTGACCCATGTTTCAGACCCATAGAGGAGAATAGATAGTACGATAGCTCTGTGCACACTGATTTTGGTGCTTTGCCTCAGGTGCTTGTTGCTCCAGACTCTTTGGTGAAGCCTTCCGAATGCACTCTATGCCTTTGCTAAAATGTGATCTATCTCTTTGTCAATCTTGGTGTCTGAAGAGATGCTGTTTCCCAGGGAGGTGAACTGCTGAACGGACGTAAGCACATATTTGCCTATGCTGACGTGGGGATGGTGGTGTTCTTCCTGTGGTGCGGGCTGGTAGAGGACTTCTGTTTTCTTCAGGCTGACTTCCAGCCCAAATAGCTCTGCAGCTGCTGCAAAGCAAGATGTTAGGCACTGCAGGGCTGCTTCTGAATGGGCCACAAGGGGCTAGAACCAGGACCAGGTGCATTTCCATGGTAAATGGAGACTGGCTTTCTGAGAATAGATATAATAATAATAATGCGGAAGGGCTGCTAAGCGTTGGCCCTTTTGCCGATGTCTCGGGGTCAACAATTCAACGTATTCCGAGTCTAGAGAGGAAAGTGGTTGGAAATGTTCGCTTTCCGAGTGAGTAATAGCCGATGGAAGGAAATGACTCGTAAATTGTTTGTGAATTTAGTACACGCCATCCATAGAGAACGAACATATATGTAGTGCATTTCCTGCATTCACAGGTTTCCGTCCACTTTTCCTTCTAAAGGGAGACACTGGAAATCTCTCTCTTTTCCTCGTGTTTGGTCACCCTGCCGTTCTTCCGGCGCGCGGCTCCCACTTCCAGAAAGTGCGCAGCTGTTGGAACACCTTGGACAAGAGGAAGCGGGCCTTCCCCACAGCAGGCTCGGATTAGGGCTCTTCTTCTGGAAACCATTAAGGAGCACCAATTATGACGGCGATTATATCCTCTGGAAATCGATCTGCTCAGAACGGGATCAAGACGTCATAAAAGGAGCAGCCAGGAGTTGGGAGGGATTGGCCGTGGACTGGCGGCAGCGAGGCTTTCCTGAATGAAGCCACCTGCAGATGAGATGCTTCATGCGTGTTCCTGACCCGTGTCCAAATTGGGGAGTATCGTTCCAGGAGCATAAATCATGGGCAAAGCTGTAAAATAGCGCTCTCTCTCTCTCTCGTAGGAACAGATTGAGCATTCTTTGGTTCTCTGCCAAGGTTTGCAGCTCGGTCAATGTGCTGCTCTTGCTCGTTTTGAGACTGATGACCTGAGAAGAAACAGTTGTGTTGTGATGCAGGGATCGGTTTCAGAGCCACGAGTGAGTGAGTGAGTGAGTGAGTGAGTGAGTGCTCTGAGTTGCTCCTTTGCAGCCTAAGCATTTCGTCAATATCACCGGAAAATATTGCAATGGTGTTTCTTCACCAACCAACCAACCTCACGGGGATTGTCTACATCAGGACTGCCCAGGAAGTCGATCATCATCGACGAGTCAATCCCGAGGCCATTTGAGGTCGATCTTCTGCTCCCGCCGCCATGCATGCCACGCGTGGTCTCCCGCCGCCGCCTTCCTCCGCCCGCGCGGCTTTGGAGAGCGCTTCAAGCGTTGGCGCTGGGCGGAAACGGAGGCGAGAGACCTTCAGCTTGGCCAAGGGAGAGAGGTGGACGGAGGCAGAGCGCGGAGCCCTTGAGGTGCGGGCTGGGAAGGGCAGGGCGGCGACGGAGGAGGAGGAGGAGGCCGAAGTGGCCCGAGGGGGAAGAAGCAGGAGTTTGGGAGTCAGCCTCGACGGGGGGAAAGAGCCAGGCCTGGCCCGGCCTCTGAGGGCTCGGCCTCCTGAGGGGTGTCGTGATTGACTGCCGGCCAAGAAGGAAGAAGCCGCACGGGCGGAGGAAGGTGGCGGCGGGAGAGCGCACGGAGCCTCCGCCCTGCCTCTCGTCCAGAAGCTGCGGTGAGAGAGGCAGGGCCCCCGGAAGCCCCACATGCTTTCCCGCCGGCGCCTTCCTCCGCCCGCTTGAAGCGCTCTCCAAAGCCGCGCGGGCGGAGGAAGGCGGCGGCAGGTAGATCGTTGTGACACACACTTTTTCAGCCACACTTTTTTAGCCTGCGAGCTACTTTTAAGAAAACCAATTCTTAAAAGTAGCTCGCAGGCTGAAAAAGTGTGGGCACCCCCGGTCTACATGAACCCAAGAAATGTGTAAACGGGCGGTAGGCTGCTTTCATGGGTGAGGAGGCTTTTGGTGTAAACCCCATGGGCCCCACTTGGAGCAGAGTTGGGGGGTCCTTGTTAAGGAGGCCGGTTTTGTACGTTTAGTTATCTTGGAAGGAGAATTTATTTGGGTCTTTCAACTTGGAGATGGATGCGATGCAGTCAGAGGAGACTTGGCCACTTAGATTGGATCGACACTGCCATATAGTGCAGTTTCAGAATGCATTGAACTGAATGGCATGAGTCTACCGCAAGCATGGGCCAACTTGGACCTTCCAGGTGTTTTGGACGTCAACTCTCGCCATCCCTCCAGTATGTGGACGACATACTGATAGCACAGTCATGGTCCAACTTGGGACCTCGAGGTGT
Source organism: Anolis apletophallus (assembly GCA_030556195.1). NCBI lineage: Eukaryota > Metazoa > Chordata > Lepidosauria > Squamata > Anolidae > Anolis > Anolis apletophallus. The sequence goes on along the minus strand of JARBWK010000015.1, from coordinate 679,115 downwards.
TTGGATTTCAACTCCCACAATTCCTAACAGCCAAGTTCAAGTTGATCGCAGGGACGGCTTGCCCTGCTGAACCAAGTTTTCCTGGTGCCATTGTTTCATTGGCTTTGGACTCAAGTTTCATGTTTTGACCGCAGGAGCGGGCCGCCTTGTTATTCGGATTGCTTTCCTTGGGACTTACTCCGTTTTGAGTGTTTTTCCAGATTTTACATTGGGACTTACTTTTTGCCTTATACCTTTAACCTTTGGGACTATTCTATTCTAAATAAAAGTAGTTTACAGAGATTGCTTGTGTGCGTGATCTAGGGGGGTACGTTCCAGTTCTGAGACGCAACACCGTGCCTGGTCTACACTGTGATATTATCCATTCTGAAACCGCATTATATGGGCAGAGAAAATCCAGGCGAGGTGGGGTAAAATTCTGAAATGCCCCAGCCACGAAGGACTGCGACTTGGACCATAACGGCCCTCTTCTTCTTGCCAATGGGATCACTCAAGATTCTGGTATCAGTCCTTACAAAGGGTGCGCCCACATCACAACGGAGGCTCCCCAATGGCCTGTGGCCACCTGAGTCTTCTACCCTTGCCTTAATGCCAGAAGCCACAGTGGGTGAAGCCGCCCACTCTGCGCCAGAAAGGCCAGCGCAGGAGCGTGGGGAATGGGTTTCCCAAGGCCGCCTTGGTGAGTTTCATTAGCAACCCCAGTTCTATGCAGGGGCGGTCCTACCAGTAGGCGAAGGACGCCGCTGCGTGGGGCGCCATCTGGGTAAAGGGCGCATTCCCCCGTCCGCCAGACAGCGTCCGGCCGATGTTCCGCTTTTCGGCCTTGTGCGCTCCGACGCCGCACCGTAGCAAACCTCCCTGCGTGCCAAATAGGGAGTGCTGTGTTTACAGGCTTCTGCGCCTGCGCACAGGAGCTTCTGAGCATGCGCGGAGGGGGGGGCGCCAAAATAATGTTGGGGGGGCACCAAAATAATGTTCGCTTACCATGTAAAATTACCTTAGACCGCCCCTATGTTTGGCTTTCAGACCTTCCCAAAACCTTTTGGTCTTTGCTTGAGAGCCCAACCCGAGGAGACAGTAGGGAAAGGCCCGTCACCAGAAAGCAGTCTCACCACACAGAGCCATCTTACATGAGAAGCACTTGGGGACGGCCTTGGCCTTGGCCATCACACAGGTGGAAACCTTCTTACATTGACTATTGGAGACTGAGGAAAAGAAAGGCATGAAGTCGTATCAGAGAAGTGGGCGGTCACATCCCCTTCCCCAACAAACACCACCAAAATCAGTTATGTATCCAAGTCCAATGTGCAGGTGTGGCACCCATTTTATTGCCACGTGCTTCTGTGTCACTATTATGTCTGCAAGGGTGTGCAGGAGAACCCACTCGTGTGGTTCATAGGGACCAGAGGCAGACATAGTTATTCTAGGACTTTTCTGCACCCCAGTTTGGAAATCGTGAGGTTTGACAGGAGTGGCATTTATTTACCACTAGCTTGGGGACCCGGCGGTGCCCGGGTTATTTGGGCTGAAAACCCTGGGCTGAGGCCTAGGCTTAGAGAACCCTTACTGTCCATTCAGGCTGAGGCCTAGGAACCCTTACTGTCAATGCAGGCTGAGGCCAACAAGCCTTACCGAGGCTGAGGCCTAGGAAGCCTTACTGTCAATGCAGGCTGAGGCCTAGGAACCCTTACTGTCAATGCAGGCTGAGGCCAACAAGCCTTACCGTCCATTCAGGCTGAGGCCTAGGAACCCTTACTGTCAATGCAGGCTGAGGCCTTACTGTCCATTCAGGCTGAGGCCTAGGAGCCTTACTGTCAATGCAGACTGAGGCCTAGGAAGCAGGCTGAGGCCTACTGGGCTGAGGCCCTTACTGTCAATGAGGCCTAGGAAGCCTTACAGACTGAGGCCTAGGAAGCCTTACTGTCAATGCAGGCTGATTCAGGCTGAGGCCTAATTCAGGCTGAACCCCTTACTGTCAATTGAGGCCTAGGCTGAGGCCCTAGGAAACCTTACTGCCTGAGGCCTACTGTCAATTCAGGCTGAGGCCTAGGAAGCCTTACTGTCAATTCAGGCTGAGGCCTAGGAAGCCTTACTGTCAATGAGGCTGAGGCCCGGGAACCCTTACTGTCAATTCAGGCTGAGGCCTAGGAAGCCTTACTGTCAATTCAGGCTGAGGCCTAGGAAGCCTTACTGTCAATTCAGGCTGAGGCCTAGGAAGCCTTACTGTCAATTCAGGCTGAGGCCTGGGAACCCTTACCATCCATTCAGGCTGAGGCGTACGAACCCTTACTGTCAATTCAGGCTTAGGAAGCCTTACTGTCCATTCAGGCTGAGGCCTAGGAAGCCTTACTGACAATGCAGGCTGGGGTCTAGGAAGCCTTACGGTCCATTCAGGCTGAGGCCTAGGAAGCCTTACTGTCAATTTAGGCTGAGGCCTAGGAAGCCTTACTGTCAATTGAGGCTGAGGCATAGGAAGCCTTACTGTCAATTGAGGCTGAGGCATAGGAAGCCTTACTGTCCATTCAGGCTGAGGCCTAGGAACCCTTACCATCCATTCAGGCTGAGGTCTAGGAAGCCTTACTGTCAATGCAGGCTGAGGCCTAGGGAGCCTTACTGTTAATTCAGGCTGAGGCCTAGGAAACCTTACTGTCAATGCAGGCTGAGGCCTAGGAAGCCGTACTGTCAATGCAGGCTGAGGCCTAGGAAGCCTTACTGCCAACTCAGGCTGAGGCCTGTTGGGAAAAGTGGTGTTTTCACCTTTGGCGGGAAGGATGTATGTCTATTTTTGGGCCTAGCTTGTAATGCTGGTAGTGCTCTCAGTAGATCAGGAAACCCTCTCTCTGTAGTGAAATCCTATTAGGAAATGAACATTCCATTTCCAACGGAAAAACTGTCTCGTGCCTTAGAGTTTTGGAGTTTTGTGGCTGGCCAATGAGAGCCCTTTATGCAAACCAATTGAAAAGCTGCCACATATTCCTCCACACCTCCCGCCCTCCGCACCTCCCGCTTCCGCACCTCCCGCCCTCCGCACCTCCCGCCACAAACACTGACTTTTCTTATATAGATAGATAGATAGATAGATAGATAGATAGATAGATAGATAGATAGATAGATAGATGGTGGGAAATACTATCGCTCAACATGAATTTCAGAGGATGCCTGCCGGTTGAGACCAGCGGGAACTGTTGGCCTGGGTGTATCTTTGAAATCTGGGCAGTGTCCTGTGCCTACAACACCAAACCCAACCAGCGCTATCCCCGAGGAACCACGCACGCACGGTGGTCACTCACCCATCCCTTTGGTGTGGTTGAAGTCTCCTTTCACCACTTTGCAGGTCTTGCCGTCTCCGTTGCAGATGCCGCAGCGGTCCTCTCGGGCAGCCGAGCCAATGATCCCGTCGCAGCCAATTTTCTAACGGCAACAAGATGTTGTTCTCGGTTATTTTGAAAGTGAAAGATGAATAAGGAAAGATGAGCGGCAGAACGCTTTTCGTCACTCTCACTGGCACACGGAAACGTACCCTTCAGAAAGCGGGTCTCATCCTCCGCTTGGAAAACCCATTCCGTTGACCAAATCGGGCTGAAACCCAGTGTCTCGTCCTATCAGAATAAACCCATTGACTCAGTGTAAAATATGTCAGGCTTGGCTTGCCACCTCACTGCGGATTCAGTGGAGTGGAGAAGAAAAAGTAAGTGTTGGGCAGGAGGGGGAAGAAAGGGCGCGAAGGGGGAGGAAGAGGTCTCTGTCGACAGCTGGCATGGGCAAACTTGGGCCTTCCAGGTGTTTTGGACTCCAACTCCCACCATTCCTGGCAGCCTCAGGCCCTTTTCCTTTTCCCCCCTCAGCCACTTAAGCAGGAAAGGGCCTCTGGCTGTTAGGAATGGTGGGAGTTGGAGTCCAAAGCACCCAGAGGGCCGGAGTTTTCCCATGCCTGTTTTAGGGACCTTCAAGTGGTGAGCCTCCTTCCAACATTGCGATTCTGGATAGAAAACAAACAACAACGTAACATAACATTGTTTGAGTCCACAGTGCTCTCTGGGTGTAGGTGAACTACAACTTCCAAACTCAAGGTCAACTCCCAAGCAAACCCTTTCAGTACTTTCTGTTGGGAATGAGAGTTCAATAGGCCAAGTTTGGTTCAATTCCATTGTTGCAAGAGTTCAGGATGCTCTTTGATTGTGTGTTAACTATAAATCCCAGAAACTGTAACTCCAAAATGTCAAGGTCTATTTCCCCCGAACTCCATCTGTGTTCACATTTGGGCATATTGAGTATTCATGCCAAGTTTGGTCCTGATCCAACATTGTTTGAGTCCACAGTGCTCTCTGGATATAGGTGAACTACAACTCCAAAACCCAAGGTCAATGCCCACCAAACTCTTATAGCATTTCCCCTTGGTTGTGGGACTTCTGTGTGGGAAGTTTGTGTCTTTCTGCCATTCCTGCCAGGACATCTATGTTGTGTGCATCGAAACAGGCCCAGGTTTCACAGTGAGTGTATAAATACATTTAAAAACATATTAACTCTATGTATGACTGTGTTAGAGTGTCATTTTGTGTCATTTTGGTTGGTGGTGTGCCCCAGGATTTTGGAAATGTAAAAAATGTGCCGCGGCTCAAAAGAGGTTGAAAAACACTGCTTTGGACAGGTGAGGAAACACCATACGCCAGAAAACATCAGTGTTGGTGAAGGTAGGAGGAGGGAGGGCCACCTTGGGTTTGCAAGATGGAGCCAGGCTGTGGGTGGCAGGTCACAACAACACACACCTGGGAACACAGGCAAACATCACTGGGATTCTTCCATATTATGACTGTGGATGGCTGGCTACATGCTTTGTTGGGACAGTCATGAGAATAAAGCCACAATATGCCATTATTTTAAGCCCAACACAGCCTCCTGTCCTTAAGGCAGTGTTTCTCAACCTTTCTAATGCTGCGACCCCTTAATACAGTTCCTCATGTTGTGGTGACACCTAACCATTATTTTCATTGCTACTTCATAACTGTATTTTTGAGGGGGGGGGAGGGGTTGATTTTGTCATTTGGAAGTTGTATTTCCTGGGATTTATAGTTCACCCACAATCAAAGAGCATTGTGAACTCACAAACAATGGAATTGAACCAAACTTGGCACAAAAAGCTTCCATGACCAACAGCAAAGTGGAAGTGTTTGGTGGGCATTGACCTTGAGTTTGGGAGTTGTAGTTCACCTACATCCAGAGAGCACTATAGACTCAACAAGGATGGATCTGGGCCACACTTGACACTAATCCTCAATATAGCCAAATGTGAACACTGGTGGAGTTTGGGGAAAATAGATGTTGACATTTGGGAGTTGTAGTTGCTGGGATTTATAGTTCATCTACAATCAAAGAGCCCCTTGCACCCTACCAATGATAGAATTGGGTCAAAATTCCTACACAGAACCATCATGCTTTGAAGGGACTAGCTAGCGTGAGTCTCCATCCCACCTCACACACTCTCCCTCACCCCACTCATGTGCATCATGTTGCCATACGCCAAGCACGCCTGCTCTCCCCTCCCCTCCCCGCTTGGAGTCTCAGAAACAGCCCTCCCCTTGGCTGGGAGGCCTGCCAATCACAGCAGAGTAGAGCTTTAGGTGGGAGAATTCGCAGTCTGTTTCCAAAAAGAAAGAGAAGGGCAAGCAGAGTGATGGCTTCCTAAGACCATCATGAATATATGTTTTCTGATGGTCTTTGGCGACCCCTGTGAAACCCTCTCGCGACCCCCCTGGGGGTCCCGACCCCCAGGTTGAGAAACACTGCCTTAAGGGCTCTTAATGGTGACACAATGGGTGGGTTGGACTGCTGACCAAAAGGTCGGCGTTTCTAATCTGGGGAGCAAGTGAGCTCCTGTCTGTCAGCTCCAGTTTCTTATGCAAGGACATGAGAAGAGCCTCCCACAGGATGGTAACACATCCAGGCAACGTTGCCAGGGCAACGAACGTCCTTGCAGATGGCCAATTCTCTCATACCAGAATCAATTTGCAGTTTCTTAAATCACGGGTGAGCTCCTGTCTGTCAGCTCCAGCTTCTCATGCAGGGACATGAGAGAAGTCTCCCACAGCATGGTAGCACATCCGGGCAACATCCCCTGGGCAACGTCCATGCAGACAGCTAATTCTCTCACACCAGAAACAACTTGCAGTTTCTCAAGTTGCTCCTGACGCATCAAAAAGGGCTCTGTTTTTGCTTCTGGCCTTGCGACTAAAGGAGGGGGTCACTGGGCGCCTGGCACCCAGTTTGGCCACTCAGCGACTGAAGGCCTTTGGCATGAGCCTTGCCACCTAACACTAAAGATGGGACTCTCCTTCAACTTGCCGTTGGGATTATTATCCCTGGACCTTGAGACAGCACTGGTGGTCAAGAAGGATCCAGGCTAAGAGAAGGGTGGAAAGCGCTGCAGGCTTTTTGCTCCTTGTTCCCATCACGGCAACAACACGGCAACACCCAAGAACATCACTACGCTGAACGGGCATCGGGCATCGCCAAGTCAAGTCAAGAAGGAGGGAAGCTGTGCAGAAGGCCGACTGAGGAGGATCCAGGGGCGGTCTAAGGTAATCTTATTTTGGCACTCCCCCCTCCGCGCATGCCCAGAAGCTCCTGTGCGCAGGCACAGAAGCCTGTAAACACAGCACTCCCTATTCGGCACGCGCCCCCCCTCCGCACATGCCCAGAAGCTCCTGTGCGCAGGCGCAGAAGCCTGTAAACACAGCACTCCCTATTTGGCACGCGCCCCCCCTCCGCACATGCCCAGAAGCTCCTGTGCGCAGGCGCAGAAGCCTGTAAACACAGCACTCCCTATTCGGCACGCGCCCCCCCTCTGCACATGCCCAGAAGCTCCTGTGCGCAGGCGCAGAAGCCTGTAAACACAGCACTCCCTATTCGGCACGCGCCCCCCCCTCCGCACATGCCCAGAAGCTCCTGTGCGCAGGCGCAGAAGCCTGTAAACACAGCACTCCCTATTCGGCACGTCCCCCGCGCATGCCCAGAAGCTCCTGTGCGCAGACGCAGAAGCCTGTAAACACAGCACTCCCTATTCGGCACGTGCCCCCCCCTCCGCGCATGCCCAGAAGCTCCTGTGCGCAGGCGCAGAAGCCTGTAAACACAGCATTCCCTATTCGGCAGGCAGGGAGGTTTGCTACGGTGCGGGGTCAGAGCGCACAAGGCCCAAAAGCGGAACATCGGCCGGACGCTGTCTGGCGGGTGGGGGAATGCACCCTTTACCCAGATGGCGCCCCATGCAGCGGCGTCCTTTGCCTACCGGTAGGACCGCCCCTGGGAGGATCCAGAACCCAGAGAGAGCGCCTTCCCGTTCTGTGAGGCACGACAGCCGCAGCCCTGCTTCCAAGCGTCCTCTGGCCTTCTTGGTAATGAGCACGGCTTTGCAAGAAGCCTTGCTGTTCTGTTGATGCGTGGGTGCCATCACGGCCAAGCAATCCCGCTCCTCCCTTTAATGTACTTACAACATAAAAATAGTTAAGTTTGGCAGATTTGTGAGATTTTCCAGAAAAACAAAAAGCCATGCCACTTTTTTGGCACGCCGCTTGAATTCTCTACGGATTGGGTAGTTTGGAGGCGGTTTTTAATGTGGCTCTTGGCTATCTCTGCAGCAGAAGGCTCATGCATGGGCGCACATATGTTTGGGTGTTGCTTTGCCAGCCCCATTATGATTACGGCCTTGCGTCAGAAATGACAATGCGCCTTCCTTCCTTCTTCTTTCGCATATGGGGCTGTGTAATCCTTCCCATATGCTCCGCCGAACAATGCGCCACAGCAGATCTAATGTAAATATTGACGTCGTTAAGTGTCATTCTGGAGATTAATCACAGTAAGGTTGTGGCAGCGTCAGCGCATTCCTTTGCCTTGCCAATCGTTGTTCCAACGATCCCGTAGTCACGGAAGGGCAAGTCACGCAGCCGCCAGGCAGGCAGGGACGGCCCTGTCGCCTTCCACTCCCCGTGGCTCCCGATTTGGACCCCCATGGCTTCCTCCAGCAAAGGAGCTCCACTTTTCTGAGATGTGTGGAAATGGCCATGTATACTCATGTATAAGCCGACCTCCAAAGGAATTCACACCTCAATTACCATATATACTCATGTATAAGTCAACCTCAAAAGGATGGCTGCGAGCCAGTAGGTTGAAGGTGAATCCAGCGAAGACGGAGTTCTTGTGGCTGGGTCGTCCGGGTGATGGGGATGTCCAGCTTCCGACCCTGGACGGTGCGGCGTTATGCCCATCGCCTTCTGTAAAGAGCCTGGGAGTTCACTTGGACTCCCAACTGACCATGGAGACCCAGGTCTCCATGGTCAGCAAAAAAGCTTTTTTCCATCTGAGACTGGCAAGGCGGCTGGCCCCCTATCTATCCCGGAATGACCTGGCCACGGTGATCCAAGCCACGGTCATCTCGAGACTTGACTACTGTAACGCTCTCTACGTTGGCCTTCCTCTGTCGGTGACCCGGAAGCTCAGGCTGGTGCAGAACACTGCCGCCCGGCTCCTGTCTGGTTCCTCAGCAGGCTGTCACATAACACCTGTTTTGCAGGATCTGCACTGGCTCCCAATTGAGCATCGGATCCCCTTCAAAGTGTTGGTGCTCACCTTTAAGGCCTTGCACGGCCTGGGGTCAGCGTACCTGAGGGACCGTCTCTCCCCATATTGCCCTACGAGATCACTACGGTCAGAAAACACCAACTTGCTGGTTATTCCATCTGTGAAGTTACTCAGGCTAACTGCAACCCGGAGGAGAGCGTTCTCTGTAATGGCTCCTACATTATGGAACGCTCTCCCGGCTGAGACGCGAGCTCCCCAAGACCTCCTGCCCTTCAGATGGGCATGCAAGGCGTTCCTCTTTCAGCAGGCCTTTGGCCTATAGATTCCTGTGCGCATATCTCGTTTAGCTCGCTGTTACTGCTGCTACACTGCATTATGCTGTGCTCTGTACCCTGTACAGCAGGGGTGCCCACACTTTTTCATCATGCGAGCTACTATATGAACAATCAAGTTGAAAAGATCACCTGTTGTGCATGTGAGCGTGCGTGTGCGCACACGCACCTACTGCAGCCTTCCGTCAGCGCGGGGCTTCTTTCCTGCCTGCCCACGAACTCGCCGCCGTGCACACCCGGGAAGGGGATCCTCCTTACCTGCGCACGAGCTCTCTCTTAATGTCTTCGTTGCCTTCCTCCTTCCTGCTGAGTGCTTTCGCGAAGCAGGAAATCCCCATCTCGTCCTGCTTCTTGCGTGCACAGCAGGCCCCTCCCACGCACGCAGCAGGAGGGAACCTCCCCATGGCAGCCTCCCCCTCCTCCTCCCTCAAGGCTTCCTTACCTGGGCAGGAGAAGGAAGAGTGGAAGAGGTGCTTCCCCAAAGTGACAGATGCAGCAGGGGGGGGGGGCGCCCTTCCTTCCTTTCAAGGGTGTCACTCAGAAAGGACGTCCAAGTGGACGGCTGGCAGGAAGGAGGACCCCTCCCACTGGTGGCAGTCCATGCCCATGGGGGAGAGAGAGAGAGAGAGGGTGGCTCTTCCTAGCCAGCTCTGAAGACCCACCCTCTCTCTCTCTCTCTCCCGTGGGCCCTCGCCACCTTTCTCCTTAGAGGGCGAGGGAGGGCGAGGCAGAGAAAGGCAGCGAGGGCACAAGCAGCAGCAGCAAGTGGAGTCTCCATCCCTGCAGCCCCCTCCTCCTCGGGTTCAGCCCCAGGAACACGGCGGAGCCCTCCCTCCTCGCCCCCAACCAAGGAAAGAAAGCAGCCCCACACAACTCGCTCGCCCAGGTCTCGGCTTGGAATGGGAGTCCTGAGGGCAGCAGCAGGGTTTGCGGTGGGGCTTGCTTGGCTTTGCCCCACTTTGCCTGGCCTCCTTTGCCTCTTTCTTTCTCTCTCTCCCTCTCTCCTTCCAGCGCCCGCCTGCCTGCCTGCCAAAAGAATCCGAAAAAGTTCTGCGGATTTCTTTCTTCTCTCCTTGGCTCTCTCTCTCTCTCACACACACACATTCCCTCCATCCCTCCTACAGCCTCGCATCCTATCCGTGCGCGTGCCTTCGCCTTGCTCCCCCCCCCCCAGCAGCAACCATTGGGCGGTCATGTCACCACACTGTGCGTGGCAAGACAAGCGCCAGAACCCGCCCACTAAAGCCTCATTTTGGCAAAAGCCCCACAAAGGCGGCGGGAGCGCATGCGCGCGCATGGCAGGAGCGCCATCTGGCTGCTGAGGCTCAAAGATCACCTGGAAGAGGGCAGAAGATCACCTAGGTGCTCCCGATCACCATAATGAGCACCCCTGATGTACAGCATATCGTATTTTAATCTGATGTTTTAATCCGATGTTTTATTATGTGTTCTATTTTAATGTGTTTTATTGTACACTGTGTTTGTTGTGAGCCGCCCCGAGCCTCCCGGGAGTGGCGGCCTAGAAGCCTGAGAAATAAAATAAATAAATAAAAGGAATTAATACCTGCACCACTATATATTTTATTTATTTATTAATTTATTGTTTCGATTTGTATACCGTCCTTTCCAGCTGGCTCAGGGCGTCTTACAGTACATCGAACTACCAACAAAGGCATAGAACATAGAATTTAAAACGATACCACATAAAAGCATAGATACAAATGAATTGAAAACAATTCCATGTAGGACAATTCCACTTTCCCTGGATATTTATAGGCTAAATGCTTGCCGGAACAAAGCGGTTTTACATGCTCTCCGGAAAGCCGTCAGCTCACTAACTGAACGTACTTCCGGCGGTAGGCTATTCCACAAACATGGTGCAGCCACAGAGAAGGTTCTCTGTTTGGTTGACGACAGGCAGATAGTCCGTAAGGGCGGAATCTGTAGGAGATTGAGGTCCTCTGAACGGAGGGATCTCTGGGGAACATATGGGAGTAGACGGTCCCTTAAGTACACCGTCCCCAGACCGTGCAAGGCCTTAAAGGTCAACACCAACACTTTGAAGATGACCCGGTGCTCAATTGGTAACTGCAGTGTTGGAGTGATGTGAGCCCTGGCCGGCACTCCAGCCAGGAGTCTCGCTGCAGCGTTCTGCACCAGTTTGAGCTTCCAGATAACCGACAAAGGAAGACCAATGTAAAGGCTGTTACAGTAGTCTAGCCTCGAGATGACTGTTGCCTGGATTACCGTGGCTAGGTCATTACCAGAGAGGTAGGGCACCAGCCGCCTCGCTTGCCTCAGGTGGTAAAAGGCAGATCTGCTGACAGTGGAGACCTGGGCCTCCATCATCATCAGCGGGTCCAATTGGACCCCCAAGCTCTTTACTAGAGACAACGGGCATAATGCCTTGCCGTCTAGCGAAGGCAGCCGAAGCTCACACCCACCTGGGTGACCCAGCCAAAGGATCTCCGTCTTAGATGGGTTCACTCTCAACCGACTGGCTCGTAGCCAACCAGTCACGGCTTCGAGGCATTGCTGGAAATAATCGGGTACAGAGTCCGGTCGGCCGTCCATCCTCAGCACCAGCTGGGTGTCATCAGCGCACTGGTGATACTCCAGCCCAAAACTCCGCACCAGCTTAGCAAGGGGTCGCATGTAGATGTTGAATAATAAGTTATGTTATGTTATAAGATGTTAAGTTATACATGAATATATACTCATGTATAACTTAACTTTGTAAAGATGCGCAGCTTAATTACCATATATACTCATGTATAAGTCAATCTCGAAAGAAATTCACAGATTAATTACCATATATTTGCATGTTACTTTGATGTTATTTTTGCCTGATTGTTTCCCAAGACCGTTAGCCTTCTCTGCCAAAGGATGTGGGTGCCTCACCAAACCACCAATGCCGGGATTCCATAGCATTGGGAGAAGCCTCTTAAAGTGGTGCAAAGCTGCCTTCATGCGCCTAACCCACCTGCCCAGGAGCGAGCGCCTGAAGGGCTTCCTTTCTTGGACCACGCGTTACGCACCTTGCCTGGCCCTGATGCAAAGGGAGCCAACCTTCAGCAGCTCTAAAGAAAGCAAACAGGCGTCGGCGTCGGCGTTGAGGGCAGGCTGCTCCAGCGCTGGAGGCTGAGGTTGCATTTCCATGAGATGTCCTGGGACTTGGAAGGAATCTCGCTTGGCAGGAGGAGCGGATCGTGGCTTGTTGGAAGGCGGAAACATGCGCTATTCCAGTGGGCCTAATTCACTGTCCAGAGCTGACGAGGAATGCTTTAACAAAACCATATTGCTGGTTCAGCTCTTGCCAAAGGTTCGGTGGATGGAGACGAGAGCCATGCCTGGGATCCTCCGGGGAGCGTCACAAATGGGTCGGTGGCCATTCTCCCTCGGCAGTGGGGAGAACTCTGTGGGAACTCTGGTGAACTCTGGTGCAATCCAAGGAAACCACAATCGGTTTCGGTGTTCTGGATTCCAGTGGGGGTCCTCATCCGTTTTTCAGGCGCCTTCCAAATTCAGAGGACAGACATCTGTTTGTGTTCTGGGAAGCCGGGAAATGTGCTTTCTCTCCGGCCCATTTATTTGTTTATTTGAATTTATTCGCCGCCACTCCCAATGGCTCGGGGCGGCTTACACACAATCACAGAAATACAGCGAAAACAGCTAAACATATCACAATTAAAACAACATTAAAATATCACAATAAAACACCACGTTAAAAGGCCACGGTAATGGCCTTGGCTGACTCAACAGCCAAGCTGGTTGCGGGGCAGCGTTGCCCTCCCGCCATCTTCAGTGCCTGAGGGGGCTTCTTTCTCCCAGAAGCCCCCTGTGTGGCAGGAAGGTCTCCCGCCGTTCAGGCTGGCCGGCCAATGAGGGAGCGGGCCCTGCCCCACCCCCTCCCTGTTCCCAGCCAGCCTGCACTTCTGCCTGGGCAGCTCTTTCAGTCTGCCCAGGACTGCCTTGCCTCATTCGGAGGCTCTAGCTCAGGGCCAGATTAGCGGCCTGTGCCACCCCCCGGGGGTGGGGCCTCTTGCAGGGGCGGGGCTGGCGTGACGCACAAGGCGTCGCCGGAAGTCCCGCCCTTACGGAAACTCACGCGGCTTCCCCTGCTGCCGCCGCGCTCGCACCGGCGCCACTCCTTCCCTCAGTGGGCGGGACTTCCGGCGGCGCTTTGTGCGTCACGCCGGCAGCGGCTCTGCCCCTCCTCCCTTCAGTGAAGGGAGGGGGCGGAACCGGCGAGAAGGAGAAGGCGCCGCTGGAAGTCCCGCCGCCGCTACGGCGATTCACACGGCTTTCCCCACCGCCGCCCGCTCGGGGGGGGGGCACGGGCAGGCGGCGGGGAAGTGGCGTGAGTCTTCCTAAGGCGGGACTTCCGGAGGCGCCTTGTGCGTCACGCCAGTTCCGCCCCTCCCTTCACTGAAGGGAGGAGCCGCTGCCGGTGTGACACACAAAGCGCCGCCGGAAGTCCCGCCCTTAGGAAGACTCACGCCACTTTCCCCGCCGCCGCGCTCGCACCGGCGCACCTCCTCCCCTCACTGAGGGAAGGAGTGCCGCCCGCCACGTCAATTGCCCTAGGGGTGGCGGGACTTTCCCCCGGGTCCTTGTCCCGCGGGCGGGCGCCACTCGTTCCTTCATCCCTTCCTTCAGGGCCGGAAATGCCGCCCCCAAAATCTGCCGCCCGAGGCCATGGCCTCGTCTGGCCTTATGGGTAATCCGGCCATGCTCTAGCTGGCATGGCCAGCGCACACCGCCAGAGGCTGTATTGAGACTGACTGGAGTCATGGAGCAGCGGCTCCACAGCGGTGCCTATCGCAGGAGAACATGGCCAGCGCACACTGCTAGAGGCTGGATTGAGACTGGCCGGAGTCATGGAGCAGCGGCTCCACAGCGGTGGCTGCCGCATGAGGACTTGGCAGCTGCCAGTCATAGGTTCTGCTTATTGAGGAAAGGAATTTGAGTTGGCGGAAAAGGGGGAGGGTGCAAGGATGCCTCCTCCCCTCCCCCGTTTTGTGGCGTGTGGCTTGGCCCCTGGATCAGGCTGGCTTATTGCCCCTTGGTTGTTAGGGGGATAATGCCCAGGCCCCCTGGGGTGCTGAGCTTCCATGGACAGGCATTGGGCCGCTCGCACCCCAGGCTTGCTGACACCATTGGACATTCGTGGGGGCTGTACGACCCTGATCCAGGACCCAAGCGTGGCCGCCAACCCTTCGTTCCTGTTTTCAATAAATGAGTTGTGGCCATTTTTATCCAACCAATTGTGTCCGCATGTTTCTTGGCGTGAGGTGTGTCACGCTTGCACACGCAACACAAGATAATCCAAGATGGCGTTTACAACAGGAGAAAACTGCCGATAATCAGGCTCCGAAAGCCTGCCGAAACCATAAAGTCTTGCAGGCTTTTCGAAACGACAGGAGGCTCCGAATGGCGCGGACGTCAGCAGGCAATGCATTCCAGAGCACTGGAGCAATGATCGAAAAAGCCCTTCGACGGGTTGCAGTCAGGCGGTGTTCCTTAGGGCTGGGAACGACCAGGAGGTTCTGCTCTTCGGAGCGTAGAGATCTGGGGGGACAATCATGCGGGGGGGCTTCCCAGGCTCCCCTTCCTGTCATTTTAGGCACTTCAGCAGCTTCTACTCTGGAGGAGAGGTGCTGTTGGCAGGCACACAAGCTTTGCGTGTGCAAGGGTGACACACCTCGCGCCAAAGGACAACACAGACACAAGTGGTTGGATGAAAATGGCCACAACTCATTTATTGAAAACAGGAACGAAGGGTTGGCGGCCACGCATGGGTCCTGGGTCAGGGTCGGGCAGCCCCCACGAATGCCCGAAGGCGTATGCAAGCCTGGGGTGCGAGCGGCCCAATGCCTGTCCATGGAAACCCGGCACCCCAGGGGGCCAGGGCGTTATCCCCCTTACAACCAAGGGGCGATAAGCCAGCCTGATCCAGGGGCCATGCCACACGCCAAACACGGAGTTGTGACAAAGAACATAATAACGCATGACCATGAACAATGCAACAATGACATGAAGAATGAACAAGATGGACACCAACAAGCAATGCAATAAGTAGGGAGGGTGGGAGGAAAAACAGAGCTGGCCCCCACGTGCGGCCTGGGCAGCCCCGGTTGGCCTTAAATAGGCTGCCCAGGCGGAAGTGCAGGCCAGCCGGCGCAAAGAAGGGGCGAGGCGCGGCCAGCCCCGTCATTGGCCGGCCAGCATTTGGTGGCGGGAAACTCCCAGAAGCCACCCCAGGGGCTTCTGGGAAGGAGAAGCCCCTGCATCTCACCGCAAGATGGCGGCGAGGGCATCCCCACCCCGCAACCCGCTCGGCCAGTAAGTCAGCCAAGCACTGCATCACATCTTAGGCCCGTCCTCAACCTCATCCAAATGGAGTGAAGAGGCGCGGCAAAGCCAAGCGTCCTCTCCTTCATGACGGCTCACCTTGAGCCTCGGGATGACCTCACGCTGCCTTTCCATGCAAGCGAAAGACAACCGGCTGGAGCTTGGCAACGTTCTCCAGGAAGACGGCCATTGTAACTCAACTCCCAAGGCGTCATTCCCATCTTTGGGTGGCTTCCAAAGCTCACGTGCGAGGGGAGATTCCTTAAAGACACCGTGACCGAATTCGGCAACCAGCTGCGGTGAGAACGGGCGGGACTGAATAATAAATAGTTCTTGGAACAATGAGCAGCAACAGAAATATCGCGATGAGAGGAAAAGGTGTTCCCGTCTCTTAGAAGGACATGGAAGCGGGAAGCAGATTTGGGAAGGAGCAGCTTGTTATTAAGACGGGGGACACCTTTGTGCGCAGGCACAACTCCAGCCAAATCCTCAGGCTTGTGGTCACTCTGGGTGAGCCCTGCGTTGGCAAGGCGTCTGCTTTATCCGGGAAGCGCCTTTGATCCGTCAAAGCTGAATCCAAAGCCTCTCGGCCGCCACATCGGCCATGCAAGGACTGGCCACTTGGCTGCTACTCAGGGGGCCAATTCAGGCAGGAATTCAAAGAGTCCTGAGGACCCACTAGAGGTCCCCACAAGCTTACCGTGTCGGGGAACCACCCCCAATGCCTGTGGCAAGGTCTTGCTCCGCGGCCAGTACATATTCTGGATATGTCCACTCAACTGCTTTCCGATTCCGTTCTTAGGAAGACTGACCCATTCATGCACTCAAAATTTTTCTGAGCACTCAAAAATTCTCATACCAACAGAAATACTTCACCTGTGGCATTATTTTCATATAGTTCATCATCAAAATGCTAAGACCACATAAAATTACCATATTTACTCTAATGTGCACTTTTTTGGCCAAGTTACATTGATATGACTGAAGTGTGCATTGCATCACATGATGCTATACTCAAGTAAATACGGTAATAATGGCTGAGCATCCTGAATTCCAAAACCGAAATGCTCCAAACCTCAAAATGATCCTAATGGCAGCTTGAGGTCATGGCGGCTTTGCTTCCTAATGGTTCACTGTGCGCAAACGTTGTTTCGCGCACAGTATTATTAAGTATAAAGCACCTTCGGCTGCGCATATAAGGCACATCCACAACATTGTGTACATTTATGCAAATACAGATATTCCAAAATCCTGCCAAATCCAAAGTCCAAAAGATTCAATGTGTGTAAGTTACAAGTCTGTGAAAGGTAATAAATGTGTGTGTGTGTGTGTGGTTGTGCCTTCTTTGTGCCTGATGTTGACTTCTGGGGACTCTGTGAGCATCATAGGGTTAAGCAACAAGCACGCAGAAGTGTTTGGGCCTGTTCCTTTCCCTCCGAAATCAAGTCCCCGGGATTCAACGATGGCATCGTCCGAGGGACAGTGACTTTGGCTCCCAATCGAAAAGGGGTTTGTTGGCGAAGAAGTGCGTACGGCATGCTGGGTTATAGGAGGTAATAAAGAAGTTACTCCACCTGGCACTTGCCATGAACACAGAGATCCATCTCGTACGGCCCGCACGGCGTCCCGTCCACGACCCGGTCCGATACCAGCACAGGAGACTCCTTCCCAAATGGGGAGCAATGCAGTTCACAGGGCTTCTCTGGAGGAAACGCATCATTATCATCATCATCACCATCACCATCATCATCCTCTCCCTCATCCCATTTATTTATCTCTCCCGAAGGGGACTCAAAGCAGCACGCACAACCGCAGTGGCCTTGTCTATCTCACGAGCACCAAAACACTCAAGGTGAGCCAGGAGATGGCTGTGAAACCAACACCTCATTTCAAAGGATAGAGGTAACATGTCTTAATGCAGTGTTTCCCAACCAGTGTGCCGGGGCACACTAGTGTGCCGTGAGCGATCATCAGGTGTGCCGTGGGAAATTGGAACCTCCAAGGGGGGGGGGGGGGAGTCTAGTGTGTTGAAGTATAAAAACCCTAAGAAACGTAGCTCGATAAAGGCACAAAATTACTAACACCCTCCTCCCCACCCGTTGCCTACTTGGTCTCTCCCTCTCCATGCATTGGGAAGGCCCGCCTCCCTTTCCCCAAGTAGAGACCTCCTCTTGCCTCCAGGGGGGTTCTGTGTGGGAAATTTGGCCCAGTTCTATCATTGGTGGGGTTCAGAATGCTCTTTGATTGTAGGGGAACTATAAATCCCAACAACTACAACTCCCAAATGTCAAGATCTATTTCCCCTGAACTCCACCTGCGTTCAAATTTGGGCATATTGAGTATTCATGCCAAGTTTGGTCCTGATCCAACATTGTTTCAGTCCACAGTGCTCTCTGGATATAGGTGAACTACAACTCCAAAACCCAAGGTCAATTCCCACCAAACTCTTACAGTATTTTCTTTTGGTTATGGGAGTTCTGTGTGGGAAGTTTGTGTCTTTCTGCCATTCCTGCCGGGATATCTATGTTGTGTTCACAGAAACAGGCCCAGGTTTCACACTAAATGAGTGTATATAAATACATTTAAAAACATATTAACTATATGTATGACTGTGTTAGCGTGTCATTTTGCGTCATTTTGGTTGGTGGTGTGCCCCAGGATTTTGCAAATGTAAAAAGTGTGCCGCGGCTCAAAAAAGGTTGGGAAACACTGTCTTAATGGACATAGACATGGAGACCAATCTGGACGGGCCTTCCTTTCTTGGCTTGCGCTGCAATCCCAAGCATGTCCGCCCTGCAGCCTTGGCACTAGCGTCATGCCAAACACCCTGCCATCACGGAATCGACACCTTCCCTCCTCGTCTTTCGCTACCGTCAAATACAACCAGCCCTTCTCATCGGCACGTTACACTTTTATGGTGCAACTAAGATAATTAAAATACAACGTGACGGTGTAAAAATGGGGGCAGAGTTGAGTTTCCTCCCCCCAAGTCTGAGATTCCTTAGGACAGTGTTTCCCAAACTTTTTTGAGCCGCGGCACACTTTTTACATTTGCAAAATCCTGGGGCACACCACCAACCAAAATGACACAAAATGACACTCTAACACAGTAATACATATAGTTAATATGTTTTTGAATGTATTTATACACTCAGTGTGAAACCTGGGCCTGTTAGTAATTTTGTGCCTTTATCGAGGTACGTTTCTTAGGTTTTTATACTTCAACACACTAGACTCCCTCCCCCCTTTGGAGGTTCCAATTTCCCACGGCACACCTGATGATCGCTCACGGCACACTAGTGTGCCCCCAGCACACTGGTTGAGAAACACTGCCTTAGGACCTTCTGAGAATCCCTCGACTACCTCCTTTTGACTGTTTGTTCCCAACCCAGCGACAGATGACCTCCTGACATCAGGCTAACTTGTATGGACTCTGAGTTTGTCCAGATCCTGTTCCGTCTAATGTCTTAGTCCCCCCTCCCCTCCCTGTTGTATGTAATTTCTGTGATATGTTACTATTTTCTGTTTGTTCAAACTATGTAAACTGCTCTGAGCCCTTGGGGAGAGGTGGCATAAAAGTGTGAAGAAATAAATAAATAAATAAATATACGGAATGTAATGAAGGAAATACATCAAATGCGCATCATACAAACACACCTCTCTACCAAACCCACCCATGAACCACCCACCACCCATGGCTTCCGATACCACGCAATGGGAAACTAATATCTCATTAAAGTCTACCCTTCTCTTCCTATCAATAACTCTCCCTTGCTGCTGTTTCAAAGCCCACCGTTGTCTTCTTCCTAGGTGTTCAAATGCAAGCCTCCATTTCCAAACAAAGTCTTCATTATTTCCTCTTCTAACTGGCCCCCTACCTGTCCAGGGACGACCTGGCCACAGTGATCCAAGCGACGGGCATCTCGAGGCTGGACTACTGTAACGCCCTCTATGTTGGCCTTCCCTTGTTGACAATCTGGAAACTCAAGCTAGTGCAGAATGCTGCTGCTCGCTTGCTGGTGGGAGCACCAGTGAGGGAGCACATCTCTCCCATCCTCCGGCAACTGCACTGGCTCCCCATTGAGTACCAGATTGCCTTCAAGATGTTGGTGTTAACCTTTAAGGCCTTGCACGGTCTAGGGCCAGTGTACCTGAGGGACCGCCTTACCCCGTATGTTCCCCCGAGATCGCTACGCTCGGAAGAGCAGAACCCGTTGGTCATCCCATCGACCCGCTCCTGCCACCTGTCCACTACGAGACAGCGAGCCTTTTCTGCCGCGGCGCCTGCGCTCTGGAACTCGCTTCCAGACCACACTCGTGCGATCTCAGAGCTCACCCCCTTCCGAAGGGCGTGTAAGGCCGCCCTTTTTAGGCTTGCTTTTAGCTAACTCTGAATTGTAAATGGCATGCGTATGTCCTTGAATTCGAGTACTGTAATCTCCGTTTTTAATCACTGTCATGTTTCATGTTTTTATTGTATGTTTTTACTGTACGTTGTGATCCGCCCGGAGCCTGCAGGGAGGAGCGGAATATAAGACCGAATAATAAATAAATAAATAAATAAATACATAAATAAATAATGCTGTTGGGCCGCTTGGCCATTTCGGCAGAGTCGAATCTTTTTCCTCTCCAGTCCTGTATCAATGGCTCTTTCCTCCCTTTCCATGCTGTTATTACTCTTGCAGCTACAACACCGTCTTGCAAGCCGCCCCGATTCCAAGTGGCTCGGGGCGGCTTGCAAATCGAGGTAAACGGCATTCACAGTTGCACATTAAAACATTATACACTACACATTAAAAGGAATTTAAAACTGGGCATTATGTACAACTAAACCAACTTAAGACTCCAAACGCCTGTCGGAACAGCCGGCTCTTACAGGCCTTCCGAAACCCCACGAGGTCAGGGAGTGACCTGACCTCCGAGGGTAAGGAGTTCCACAGCGTGGGGGCAACAACAGAGAATGCCCTCCTCCTTGTCAAGGTGAGGCGGTAGGTTTTGGCACTCGGAACAGAGAGAAGACCCTGGTCTTCTAATCTCAGTGATCTCATGGGGCAGTATGGGGTAAGGCGGTCCTTCAGGTACACTGGCCCCAGACCATACCAGGCCTTGAAAGCCAGAACTAACACTTTGAAGGTGATCTGGAATTCAACGGGTAGCCAGTGCATTTCCCGCAGAATAGGTGTAATGCGGTGGGTCACAGGCGAGCAGCGGCGTTCTGCACTAGCTTAAGTTTCCGGGTCACCGACAAAGGCAGGCCAATGTAAATAGCGTTACTGTAGTCCAGTCTTGTGATGACCGTTGCTTGGATCACCGAGGCCCAGGCATGGGGGCTAAGGGGCTTCAGCCCCAGAAAACTCTCCAGATGGTCCAGGCCTTGAAAGGCCTTACTGGTACATTATTTAAACTGTTATGTTTATTCAGATCATGATTTGATCACCATGCTCATTATATCCCACATTAATGGGGCTATTGGGATAACAATACAAAAGGTTTGCTAGGTAGACCCTCTCCCACCCAGTCTCAGCCCCCCAATGTAAATAGCGTTACTGTAGTCCAGTCTTGTGATGACCGTTGCTTGGATCACCGAGGCCAGATCGCGATGGGAAAGGTCGGGGGCCAGCTTCCGAGCCTGGCGAAGGTGGAAAAATGCAACTCGGCTGACTAAGGAGACATGAGTCTCCATGGAGAGCCGAGTGTCCAACTGGACTCCAAGGCTCTTTACTGTTGACGATGGGCATAGTGCCGCGCCGTCCGGGGTTAGAAGCTGGAGTTCCCCACCGCCCGGGCGACCCAGCCAAAAGATCTCCGTATTTCTGTATTTTACACCTCTCTGCATTTTACACCTCCATCCCTCCCCAAATGGGATTCATCTATTTTGCCTTGGCACTTCGGGAGTTGTAGAGTTTTCCTAGAACATGTTGTACCTGCTTCCTTCCTGTATCCCAACTCCCACCAGCGCTAGTCATGGCGCCTCATGATTAGGAATACAGGATTTGTAGTCCACATGAAAATGATGTGGCAGGCCAGATGCGGCCCGCGGGCCTTGAGTTTGACCCACGTAACCTACAAGCCCCCTTTCTGGCCTGACAATGTGTGAACTACACCCTGTTCTGGACAAACTAATTGACCAACCAAAGGAAAAAAATGAGACTGCCTCCGCATGTGGCGAGGCAGTCCCCCGGGCAGCTGCCTCGCCACGTAAGTAAGCTGCCCAGGCGGAAGTGTGGGCCGGCCGGAAGCAGGGAGGGGGCGGGGCGGGGCCAGCCCCTTCATTGGCTGGCCAGCGTGAGTGGCGGGAACCTTCCCGCCGCCCCAGAGGCTTCTGGGGGGAAGAAGCCCCCCTGAGGCGAAGAAGATGGCGCGGGGGCAACGCTGCCCCGCAACCCACTTGACCGGTAAGTCAGTCAAGTCCAGAAGGGAAGTGACATGAGTCTATAGACAGTTACCATCCACGATGACAGCGGTCCAAAGGCTTTTCTTCTTGGGGTATCGGTCATGAGACTGGCACTGTTGGTCCCGGAAGGTGGGCATCCCTTTGGGGCAGGGCGGGTTCTCACAAACGGTGTGCTCCACGCTGGCTCCGCGGCAATTTTTGCCCCCAGGCCCAGGACTGTTGGCGAAGGGAAACAGGGCGGGCGTTATTGACAGGTTGCCTCCTGCAAAAGCACGAGACCCCTCCTCGCGCTGCTCCCAAGAACAAGAGTACAGCAAAGGCACACAGAAAATATTAAGACTGTTTCCTCCCTCAACGGAAAAAGGTCTCCTCAAACTCAACTCCAGCAGCAGATCATCAACCACAGAATCATTGTATTGTCATCTATGGCAGGCATCCTCAGAGGTTGTGAGGCCATAGATGCAGGCAAAACGTCAGGAGGGAATGCTTCTAGAACGTGACCATACAGCCCGAAAAACCTACAACAACCCATGGAACCATTCTCAGGATTGTGGTCCGAAAATGTAACTTTCCAGAGCTGTGCTTCTCCAAAGGTCTGTTTCTTGGTTGCTTAGGCACTAAGGCACAGGTCTCATCTACACTGCCATTATAATGCAGATTGAACTGGATTATATGGCAGTGTAGAGTCATGTAATCCAGTTTAATCTGCATTATATGAGTCTACACTGACCATACAATGCAGTTCAAAGTGCATTATGTGGCAGTGTGGCTGGGGCCACAGGTACCTTCAGGTGCAGCAAGGTAACTGTTCTACTTAGCAGGCGCAGAGTGACCAAAGGTCCATCCAAGGTCTTCGGTGAGGACAGGGATCCCCAAAGGAAGGCCTGTGGGCCGGATTCAGCCCCCCAAAGTCCTTTACTCTGCCCTCTCTCTAAATTTTGCACTTAGGGCCACCCGAACTCTGAAACAACTAGAAAGCCCACAAAAGGTTTGAGGAGCCCTGGGTTAGAAGTTCTGGTGCGAACAGGTCAACTTACGGTGGGTTGTCACATTTGCGTTGCCTGAACCTGGCCCCGGTCCCACACGTCCTGCTGCACATGCTCCACTGGCTCCACATGTTCCAGTCTCCATCAACATGCTCCGGGATGGGGGTCTTGCTCACACACTCCCCAGTTCGGCACCACTGGAAGCATCACAAGAACGACATTGATACGTCTGCAGGATTTGGAGCAGACGAAGGCAACGCGAGAGCAGCGGCAAGGATGTGATCTGAGCGAAATTAGAGGCTAGCAACAAACTAAAATGGAAAGGACACGGTTTGCCCTTCACGGCTGAGCAAAAATGTGGCTAAATCTCCATCCTTCGACAAACTGGATGTTTGGACTCAGGGGCGGTCTTACATATACGCGAACTACGCGGCTGCGTAGGGTGCCAACTTGGATGGGGGCGCCGCTGCGTCCACGCCGTCCGCGCTGTCCACACCGCCGTTGCATTGGCTTCAGCGCCTGCAGCAGCTTCTGGGCATGCGTGGAAGTTTTCGCGCATGCGCAGTGGCGCCAAAGCTCAACTTTAGCTCTGGAGCCACTGTGCATGCATGAAAACCTTCGCGCATGCCCAGAAGCTGATGCAGGCGCTGAAGCCAAAGGCTTAACAGGCTTCAGTGCCTGCAGCAGCTTCTGGGCATGCGCGAAAACCTTCGCGCATGCCCAGAAGCTGATCCAAGCGGCGAGGAGGAGGGGGTGGAGGAGGGGAAAGCAGCAGCATCGCATGGCACCGCCGCCTCCTCCTCCTCCCTGACTTGGCCCCCTTCCTCTCCGCCTCCTTGCGGCCTGAGCCGTGTGGCAGCTCCTCCTCCTCCAAGAGAGAGAGAAAGAAAGAAAGGGAGAGGGAAGGAAGGAAGGAAGGAAGGAAGGAAGGAAGGAAGGAAGGAAGGAAGGAAGGAAGAGGTAGGGAAAAGGTTTGCTTTACATGGGGGGGGCAAAGTAATGTTTTTTTTTTTTTGGGCGACAAAATAATGTTCGCTTACCAATTAAAGTGACCTTAGACCGCCCCGTTTGGACTGAAGCCTACTGAAAACATTAAGATTTGGACAGAGTCACGGCTGTATTTCAATCTTGAAGGATGCCATACTCTGGTGGCGCGGAGAGAGAGATTGCATGTCTAATCCTCTTCTTGGGAGCCATTGCGTGCGTCTCTGCTGACCACAGGAACCGCACCCAGGGGCTGGCCAATATCCACTCGATGCCCAAGGTTTCCGACTCAACGACTGAATAATTTGCTCTAGTTGGGACTCACCCACAGAATACCAGCCAATGCAATTCACAAACTCTTTTTGCAAATCCCCAACATTTCAACACAGGAAATGCTTCCAACACTTAATCAGCTTTGGCCATAATATCAAGGACCACAAACAGCTTGCCTTTGGCTAGCTACAGAAGGCGTGTAAGTAATAGATGCCCAAGCAAGGGGTGGGCCTGAAGAGCAACTGCAGGGGAGTGGGTCGCTTGGGAAAGATGGGGTGACTGCTCACTGTTGGGGCTTACCTTGTCTGCCCCACATTCTGTGCCATCCAAAGGGGGGTCCAGTTTGGTTTTGCATGAAGCGTCCCCTTCCACAAGGCACCAGAGACCAGCACACATCAAATGCTGCCAACAGAAAGGGAAAGGAGGGCCTTTATGTCAGGGCTGCCCACACTTTTTCAGCATGCGAGCTACTTAAACAACAACCAAGTCAAGATGCTCTACCTCCCCACGACTCAGAGAACCATAAAAGCAAAACATTTGGAAATGTATTTCAGTGAGAGCCATATAATATATTTTAAGACTGAATTCAACTAAATGTGAGTATAATAAGCCCCTGAATTTATTCATAATAATAATAATTATAATAATATTCATTCAGCCTCTGCTACTACTACTAACAATAGTAACAACAACAATAGGTTCCTAGAGTAGAAAGAGACCTCCAAGGGCCATCCAGTCCAACCTCCTTCTGCTATAAGGGAAAAATACAATCAAAGCATTCCTCACAGATGGCCATTCAGCCTCTGATGATAGTAACAATAATAACAATGGGTTCCTAGAATAGGAGGAGACCTCCAAGGGCCATCCAGTCCAACCTCCTTCTGCCATAAGGAAAAGCACATTGAAAGCATTCCTCACATATGGCCATTCAGCCTCTGATGATAGTAATAATAATAACAATGGGTTCCTAGAGTAGGAGGAGACCTCCAAGGGCCACCCAGTCCAACCTCCTTCTGCACCTGGGTGGCATCGGGAGCCTGTGGGGCGGGACTGAGCCTTCCTCCCGCCCTGCCTGCGATCTACCAGGATGCTCTACGCGATCTACCAGTAGATCGCGATCTACCTAATGAGCACCCGTGCTTTATGTTCTCCGCAGAGGCCAGAGGACACGGGGAAAGTTTTGTCAAGTTTCCTCCATGTGGACCGAGTGTTGTAGCCTGGTGAGATTCTGAGTGTTCAGAAGACGAGGAAAGGGATCCTGGGAGAAATGCTTAGGAATCTCCTGGCAGTTCCCAAGAGAACGCTGAAGGCGAGATCCCTCAGAGGTGCAGACTGAGGGAAACGTGGGGGATTAATGTCTTTTAAGGTTAAGGAGATTGGAATTAAGGCAGAAGACAACAGGGCCTGCAATTAAGGACTCGCTTCTCCAAGCGAGATAAAGAACGGGAGAGCAGGTGCAAAAGAAATGATCTCATGGGAGGGATTTAGGCTTTTTAAAAGTGGTTCATGTTTGTATAATCTTTGTGAGAGCAACGCCGCGTTCAGGCGCAGAGCTCTCGGTGTCATGGGCCTTGAAAATCACGTAGTCAAGTTTTCAAGCAGTTCCCGTGTCTTGGTCTTGTGAGGCATAGTTTTGCCTGCCTTGGGTTTATGTCCCTTGTCTTTGCACATCTCATCGGAATTGTTTCGGAGACTTTCTCTGAAGGGATCTTTGGACTTTTTGCTTTTATGAACATAAGCTTTTGAACTTTGATTTCCTTTTTAATATTTGTTTGCTTTTCATCTACCCAGCTTTTATTATACTCTGTTTTTAATAAACTCTTACATTGGATTATCTGGACAGTCTGTGGTTTTGTCGCATTGAACATTGAACAGCGGTTGGACATGGTAGCCCAGGACGCCCCTTCCAACCCTATAATTCTGTGATTCAAGACAGGAAATGGGGGGAACAGCCTGACAGATGAAACAGAAAAATAAAATATTGACCCCCACAAGCTGGGGAAAGCCAACTTGTATCTCGGAGGGAAAGAAATCCAGAGTGCTCTTCGTCCTGGGACGGCATTTACGGACGCACACATGCAGAGCTTCTCTCCGTAACAGCCACCTCGGTGGTCTACGTTCCCCGAAAAGGCTAATCCTTCCTCCTTTTGAAACTTGCCTATTGTTTCCATGCTGCACCAGCTCCTTCCAGACCCAAAATACATAAAACGGACCCAGTCGAGGCTTCCCGTTTGCTTCCTCCGCAACAGCGCGCAGCGAGCCAAAGGTTGCCTCTTTATTATTATTAATTTGGCACGCTTCGTTTATGCAGCCGTGAAAACTATTAATGGTTCTTATTTGCTGTTTTATATCAAATTTAAAGTTCCTGAATTTTTTTATTATGGGAAAGTGGGGAGGGCATTTACGGAAACAATTACTTTGCAAAGGAGGAAAACAGAACAATGGCTTCCTCTCCCAAACGCAACTTCGGCAGGCAGAACGGCATGGTTGTATGTCTGCAGGGAACGCTCGGCTAAGCAGAGATGGACCTGAGGGACAGGGACTCTGTTTCGCCATCTATTCTCCATGACTTAGCAATGATCTCTATCCATCTCTCTCTCTCTCTCTCTCTCTCTCTCTCTCTCTCTCTCTATCTCTCTATCTATAACTATAATCAAGCGGAATGTTTGGATGTATGTATGCGGAGGTGCGGAGGGCGGATTTGTGGCAGCTTTCTGATTGGCTCCCACTGAGGGAGGATTTGCATACGGACTCTTGATTGGCCAGCCAACACGAACATTCCGACACTCTAAAGTGGCAAAGAGGGGTAAGGAAAAGGCCTGAGGCAGTCAGGCATGGTGGGAGTTTCAGGCCAAAACACTTTGCGACCCCTTTGCGACCCCAAACAATGAGAGAACAAGACCAAACTTGGCACACAGAACCCTCAAGACCCACTCTACATCCTGGTGCAGCTTGAGGGAGGATGGACCATGGATGACGGGACTTGCAACACTTTAACTCACTTGCTTAGAGCACTCTGGCCCACACCATAGAAGGATCAGGACCACACTTGGCACACAGATGCCCACTGGCCCACTTTACAACCTGGTTTAGTGTAGGGCAGGATGGGCCACAAATGATGGGATTTGCAGTACCTTCACCCGATTCATTTCCCACAGAACATTGAACCCCCTACAAATCAGAGACCAGGCCCAAACTTGGCACACAATGTACTCATGACCCACTCTACATCCTGCTGCAGTTTTGAGTGGGACAGACCACAGATGATGGGACTTGAAGTACCTTCGCTCACTTTCTGAGGCCACTGCGACCCTCATCCAATTACCAAAAAAGAACAAACTAGGCGCACAGAGCCCACATGACCCATTCTACATCCTGGTGCAGTTTCGAATAGGATTAATCATGGATGATGGGCCTTGAAGTACCTTCACTCACTTCCCTAGACCACTCCAACCCTCAATGACTGATCCAGACTAAACTTGGCACACATAACCACTATGACCCCCTTTCTGTCCTGGTGAGGTTTGGGGGAGAACAGACAATTTGTAGTACTTTCACACCCTTCGGTTCCCACGGACCTCTGTGGCCCCCAACAAAGACTGATAAAGACCAAACTTACCACACAGAGCTCCCATGACCCTCTCTATATCCTACTGCACTTTGGAGGAAGGCAGACCATGGGACTTGAAGTACCTCCAATCACTTCCCAAGACCGCTGCAACCCTCATCCACTGACTGATCAAGACCAAACTTGGCACACAGAGCCCCCGTGACCCACACCACATCCTGCTTCAGTTTGGAAGACATTGGACCACAGATGATGGGACTTGAAGTACCTTCACTCACTTCCTGAGACCACTGCGAGCCAAATAAACAACCTTGGCACACAATGCCTTTCTCAATTAAGCCGGGCAGGGCCGGGTCCCCAAGCTAGTTAGTAATAAATCAGGCAAAGGATTACATAGGTTTCTAGAGCCTTAGAGTTGGAAGGAACCAGAAATGTCGTCCCGTACAACTCCCCGCCATGCAGGGAGAATAATACAGTAGACTCTTGCTTATCCGACATAAACGGGCCGGCGGAACGTCGGACAAACGGAAATGTCGGATAATACGGAGTCTCCTATTGTGACCCGTCCGACGTGGCGCTAGACACCTGTTTTCTCCCAAGTCTTTCAGGTCCCGGTGTGAACCTTACCTCCATGTTCTTGCAGAAAGTGGCATTGGTTCCAAAAAGGATCTGGCACTGCTCGTCGGCACTGTAATGCATCCCGGGGAGTTTGTATGGAAGCCGCACCGCATATCGGCTCCTGGGATCCGTCACCAACAAGCACGTGCTGACCTTGGACCTGAAAGGAAGCCATGACGACAACGGCCTATGGGCTGCTGCTGCTGCTGCCGCCATTTGGTTTCATCAACTTCAAAAATACCCCTCCGTGGTCTACTTGCTGCCTCTCCTTGGGAATGCCTTATATATCCATTCAGGCACATGCAACACTCTTTTGACCTAAACAGGGTCCTGAGGGGGTCTTTTATTCACAACCCACAAAGCCAATAAAGCTGTTGAATAAACTCAGGGCCTTGCCGCAGGCTTTCATGGCTGGAATCACTGGGTTGTTTTCCGGGCTGCCTGGCCATGTTCCCGAAGCAGCGTTCTCTCCTGAGGTCTCCCCTGCTGCACCCAAGGCAGGCAACCTCAGGCAACTTCTGAGGGTGCCTTTAGCCAGAGAGGCAGGCGAAACCTCGGGAGAGAATGCTTCTGGAACATGGCCAGGCAGCCCGGAAAAGACACAGCAACACTCAAGGTCATTTGACAAGATCGGAATACAGTCAGTGCTTGAGTTACAAACATCTGACTTACAAAGGACTCATAGATAAGAACAGGAATGAGGCAACAGGAAGTGAGAGAAATTGACCCCTCGGACAGGCCCGGATTACCCATAAGGCCACCCTAAGCCATGGCCTAGGGCGGCAGCCATGGGTGGGCAGCAGGTCTGGACCCCCAATTCCCAAAAAGAATTTCAAAAAAAAGTGTGCATGCGCGTGGCTGCCCCCCCTTGCTCTGTTCCCCTCGGCTCGGCCCCTGCCCCTGCCCCCGGCTCCGTCCCGCCCCCGAAACCGTCCTTTTCAGGCCGGTTTAAGGAGGGAGGAAGGAGCCGCGGGAAGCCTCCCCACGGCTCCTCCCTTCCTCCTAAAGCCGTCATGTTGGCCTGAAAAGGGCGATTGTGGCCGTTTCTGAGGCTGGCATGGTGGCTTTAGGAGGAAGGGAGGAGCCGTGGGGAGGTCCCGCCCTTGGGGATACTGCCGCGCATGCACGGCATCGGCTCCGGGAGTGGGGCTTTCCTTCCTCCTACTCCTCCTCGCGCTGGCGAGGAGGAACCGGGGGTGGAACCGGGGGCGGGGTGGAGCCAGGTCGGGGCGGAGTCGGGGAGGGGGGCGGAGCCGGGGCGGGGACAGAGCCTTTGGCCTAGGGCGCCAAAAGGCCATGATCTGGGCCTGCCCTCGGAAGGAAGGGAAATCCACTCCTGGAAGAGTTGTTATCACGGGGAAAAGACCACAGGAGCATGAACCCTCCCTGGGCTATCCAAAGGTGCCTCTAGCTCAGGCCTGGGCAAACTTCAGCCTTCTTCCAGGTGTTTCGGACTTCAACGGCCGGCAGGCTGCTAGGAATTGTGGGAGTTGAAGTCCTGGAGGGCTGAGGTTTGCCCAGGCCTGAGCTAGAGGCACAAACACAGGATCTAAGCTTTGAATCTAAGCTTGGCATTAACGTTTAGCAGGATACAAACAACTTATTTACTTGTCATGGGCTACCTTTCGCGTTGGAGGGCCAAACAGGGGAGGGCGCAAAAAAATCACTATTTCAGCAAGAGAACAAATAACGACAACAACCTCCTTTTAAAATGTACTGATCCAAGTTCAGGCAATCTTAATGGCAAAGCCAGGCCTAATGGCAAAGGCATGGCCATCCACGAAAATGGCAACCCTATGCCTGGCTAATGTTTGCCTCCCTGGCTTCTGAGACGCCTTTCGCTGCCAATGGTAGAAGATGTACAATTGCCGAACTTTGTGATGGTACCACACAAAGTGGGTCCTGCTTCACGTTAAGGCACAAAGGGGACAGGTTGACCCACAGTGATCTCCCATGGAAAGGCTGCCTCAAAGCTGAGGAGAGATGCCCCATTAGGCCGAAGGCATGGGTGCTTTGTGGGAAAGGTGATGGCTTTGGTGAAGGCATCCCAAGGTGAGAGACCTGGAAGCTTCCTTCCGACTGAAAGCGCTGTTCAGACGCATTCGGGTCTCTTTCTCCTGCCCCAAAACACAGGCAAGGTCTGATTGAAAGAAGACAGCAAGCCTGGTTTCCTTTTCAGGAGGCTGTCAAGGTGGTGACATGGGGGCACCAATGTGCCTGTTCTCCTGCCAGCCATTTCTGCACAATGGGGCAGAGTCTACTCCCCAGCCCCCGCCGCTGGAAGCCTCTCATCGTTTTGTCTGAGGAGACAAGAGGCTCCTTGTCTGGGGCTCCAAAGGCTTTGCCGCTCGCAGCGCTCTTACTTGAGAAACCTTTCAAGGTCATCGTGGCTGCAGGAGGACCAGGACAGGTCGCTGGGGTTCCTGCCCTTGACCCATTCTCCAGACATGATGTGCGACCGCCCAGCGCAAGACAAGTGGTCGTCATCGTGGCTCATCCCCATGCTGTTGGAGAAGGACAAAGAGGTCAGGCAATGGGATGGGGCAGGCATGGGCAAACTTGGGACCCCCCTCCCTCCCTCCAGGAATTGTGGGCGTTGAAGTCCAAAACACCTGGAGGGAGGGCTCAAGTTTGCATATACCTATTGCACTCCAGGCCTGGAAACACCTATGGCCACCGCACCACACAAGAGTCCAGGTGCATACACAAACAGTTTATTGTAAAACACAAAGTATATAAAAAAGCAGGAATGAGTAAGGAAGAGATACAATTCAAAAAGGTTTAGCGACAGGTGATAACCAAACAATAACCCAAATGTCTCATAAGTTTCCAAAGCAGGCCCGGATCATCCATAAGGCCACACTAGGCCATGGCCTATGAGCGTAACCATGGGGGGGGGGGTGCCAAATCTGGACCCCCCAATTTTTTTAAAAAAAAATATTATTATTTTAAATGGCGATCTCCGGGCGCTTCTGCGCCTGTGCGCAGAGCACCTACACACTCCCAGAGCCTCCAGTGCGCCCACCCCACGCACATGCGTCAGCTCCTCCCACCTTCCGGCTCTTTCTTCCTTCTGCTCCTCCTCCTTCCGCAAAGCGTCCCCTCCGCCAGACTGGCTTGGGCGCCACGTGGCCTGCCTGAGTCGGAGGGTGGGAGGAACCGACGCACAGCCCAGCCCCGCTAGCGGCCCTGCCCCCACAAGCGTCCCCGCCCCCAGGGGCGAGGCTTCCAGAGTGTGGCCTAGGGCGCCACCAACAGTTAATCCGGGCCTGTTCCAAAGGTGACAAAGTCCAGGAACAGTCAGAAATCACAATTATCGCATCAGTCCACAAGCAAAAAGGTATAACTAGCAAAACTTGATCAGGAATACAGGAACATAGGGAACTCCCAGAATATTAAAGTCCAAAACCAAGGCTTGACTTGAACCAGGAACAAGAGAACCCAGGCTTAGCTTCTCACTCGAGTGCAGCGTTGCCTGAACTGCCCTTAAAGTAGCGTAAAGGAAGCAAATAAACAAATAAACAAATGAAGGTAAACAACTTGTTGTTTAATACAGTGTTCCCCAACCTTTTTTGAGCCGCGGCACACTTTTTACATTTCCAAAATCCTGGGGCACACCACCAACCAAAATGACACAAAATGAGACTCTAACACAGCAATACATATAGTTAATATGTTTTTAAATGTATGTATACACTCAGTGTGAAACCTGGGCCTGTTTCGATGAACACAACATAGATATCCTGGCAGGAATGGCAGAAAGACACAAACTTCCCACACAGAACTCCCATAACCAAGAGAAAATGCTATAAGAGTTTGGTGGGCATTGACCTTGGGTTTTGGAGTTGTAGTTCACCTATATCCAGAGAGCACTGTGGACTCAAACAATGTTGGATCAGGACCAAACTTGGCATGAATACTCAATATGCCCAAATATGAATGCAGATGGAGTTCATGGGAAATAGATCTTGACATTTGGGAGTTGTAGTTGCTGGGATTTATAGTTCCCTACAATCAAAGAGCATTCTGAACCCCACCAATGATAGAACTGGGCCAAACTTCCCACACAGAAGCCCCAGGAGGCAAGAGGAGGTCTCTACTTGGGGAAAGGGAGGCGGGCCTTCCCAATGCATGGAGAGGGAGAAACCAAGTAGGCGACGGGTGGGGAGGGGGGTGGTTGTAGTTTTGTCCCTTTATAGAGGTAGGTTTCTTAGGGTTTTTATACTTCAACACACTAGACTCTCCCCCTCCCCTCCTGGAGGTTCCGATTTTCCACAGCACACCTGATGATCGCTCACGGCACACTAGTGTGCCCCGGCACACTGGTTGGGAAACACTAGTTTAATAGACACCCATGAAAGAATTACGTCTCTTGTGAATTTTCTCCCCAACTTTCTCACGTAATCTTTCCGAGCAACGTAATCTATTTTCAGCTCTGTAAACGAAGTCTTTTGTGGATCTCCGTAACTACCGGTGGTTTCTCCTGGGAACCCTCCTTAGCGTTCAGCTCTTCACTTGATTCCTTATCTGCTGTTGCTACTTCTGGGTCTTCTGACGGGCTTTGAGGCCCTGTTAAATGTTAAATCCAAAATTCTAAATTTTGCTAAAAAGTGGAAGACCTAGTGTGCCATGTCTCCACCGTCAGGGACTACAAAACCGAACCAGTCAAATACTTTCAATACTTTGGTATTTGCTACAGCTATTACCTGTCATGCCTCTCATAGCAGCAAGAAGTCATGGCTTCTGCACATATCAACACTTATATCAAAAAGAACTTTGCTGTCCTCAAAGTTTTTGAGTCTAGAATTGTTTCTCTGTCACTCTATGGATATTCCCCTATTTGGATTTCTGCAATCTATAAATCATTTAATATAATAAATTCCAAGTTTGTCCGGAAACTAATGGGGCTCCCTCAATGTGTGCCTGACACTATTCTATGCATTGAAGCAGGTCAAACCACTCTTGACACCCTGGCATGGATGAGAGTTATACAATTCTGGCCGCGCATACATTTTCAACCCAATAGCTCTATTCCCGTTCTAGTATCAGATCATTTTATTTCAGAATGGTATTTGTTGATTCTCGGAAAGATCTTTGGAAGCACTCTTCATGATCCCAAATGTGGAAGCCTGCAGGCCAATCAAGAGCAGACTTTTGGATCATGAGTTTCATATTGGTTTACCGAGGAATTATGTTCGATGAAGCGGGAAAAGAGACGGCTAGAGAGCGTGTGGAGGAAACTCCGTGACGGAGGCTCGAAATCAGCTTATAAGCTTTTTAAGGACGCTTATGAGCAGGCTATCAAGGAAGCGAAAAATTCATACTATGCAACCTTGATAGCGTCTGCGAGCTCACACCCAGCACAATTGTTTAAGATAATTAGGTCTATGACGATGGTCCCTACCATCCCAAACAATGATAATCAGGCCCTTTCTGAAGAGGTTTTCCAAAGCTTCTTTGCAGACAAGATTACGACCCTCCGCCGGGACCTTCCGGCCACAGTTGATACAGTTAGTGAACTTGAGACTCCATGGCCTCTTGCCGGGCCCACCTTCGACCGGTTTAGACCACTGGACGCAGAAGCTGTCGATAGGATTGTTACTGCAACTCATCCGACCACCTGCTCCCTCGATCCATGCCCCTCCTGGCTGGTGAAAGCCAGCCTGGAGGGGTTGCAAGACCCTCTGTTGAATATAATCAATACTTCCCTGGAGCAGGGAGTATTTCCAGAGGGTTTTAGAAGAAGCCGGGATTAGATCCATTGCTGAAGAAGCCGGGATTAGATCCAACGGTCCCTTCCAATTACCGCCCAGTTTCGAAGCTGTTGTTCCTGGGCAAGGTGATTGAGAGGGCAGCAATGGAGCAGTTGCAGTCTTTCTTAGACGACACCGCTTGGCTAGACCCCTTCCAGTCCGGCTTCCATTCTGGGCATGGGACAGTGACGGTGCTGGTCTCCATCTTGGATGAGCTGCGTTGCCAGCTGGATCAAGGCGGATCGGCGCTGCTCATGTTATTGGACCTCACAGCAGTGTTTGATACTGTTGATTACGATCTACTGACCCACCGCCTGGCCGGGCCAGGGTGAGGGGGGCAGCTCTTAACTGGGTGACCTCCTTCCTTCGGAACTGACTGCAGCGAGTGAGGAGGGGCGAGGTTGTCTCCGGGGGTTCTCCGCTTCATTGCAGGGTCCCTCAGGGGGCAATTCTCTCCCCTCTGTTATTTAACATCTGTGTGCATAGCTTTGGGCTTGGCTGCTATCAGTACACTGATGACACCCAGCTCATTCTGAGGATGGATGGCCGGCCCGACTCCGTACTCGATAATTTCCATCGCTGCCTTGAGGCCATTACTGGATGGCTGCGAGCCAGTAGGTTGAGGGTGAATCTGGCTAAGACGGGGATCCTGTGGCTTGGTCGCCCGAGCAGTAGGGATGTTCAGCTTCCGACCCTGGACGGCGTGACCTTACGTCCGTCGTCATCCGTTAAGAGCCTCGGGGTAACCCGGAACCCTCTGCTGTCAATGGAGGCACATGTCTCCACCATCAGCAGAGTGGCGTTTTTCCACCTTTGCCAGGCGAGGAAGCAGGCCCCCTACTTGTCCCGTTGCGACCTGGCCACAGTGGTCCAAGCTACGGTCATCTCGAGGCTAGACTACTGTAACACTCTGTACATTGGCCTTCCTATGTCGGTGATCCGGAAACTCAAGCTGGTGCAGAACGCGGCAGGGCGACTCCTGGCAGGGGCCTCGGCAAGCTGTCACATCACGCCAATCCTGCGCGAACTGCACTGGCTACCCGTAGAATGCCGGATCACCTTCAAAGTGTTAGTCTTGACTTGTAAGGCCTTACATGGTCTGGGGCCAGTGGACCTGCGGGACCGCCTCATCCCGTATCATCCCACCAGATCTCTGTGTTCTGAAGAGCAGAACCTCCTGGTTGTCCCCAGTCCAAAGACATTTCGCCTGACTGCGCCCCGTCGCCGGGCTTTTTTGATCGTGGCTCCAACACTCTGGAACTCATTGCCCGCCGACGTTCGTGCCATCCAGAACATCCTCCGATTTAGGAAAGCCTGCAAGACTCTCTTGTTCCAGCAGGCTTTTGGGGTTGGATGAAATGCAGTCTCCCTCTGCATACCGCCATCTTGTATTACCTTCTGTTGTTGCAGTGCTTAATGTGCGACCTAGTGTGCCTTTTTATCTGTGGTTTTATTGTGGTTTTAACTTTTGCTGTATTGGCTGTTTTTATAACATGTTCTGAGTCGGCCCGAGCCATTGGGAAGGGCGGCGGACAAATACGAATAAATAAATAAATAAATAAATACCCCGACTCCTGCAGCAGAGACACTGTGTTCCCCTACCACGCCATTAATTCCACGCGAGTGTGGAGTCATGGCAGCTTGTCTTCACATTGTGATTAATCCCACCCAGAGGAGAGCTTTGGCGACGGCAAGATCGTCAAGATGTTGCCATCGTCAGCTCTTTTGGATGGGAGATATGAAAGCATGGAACGTTCCAGAAGGGTTTGTTCTCGGGACTTGCTTTCTGTTGAAACAGTTCACCATTCTTGGTTTGCATGCCGGAAATATGTGATGCAACAGCTCAAGAAGCCCATGGAGTCCGGTGTCCAGATTGAGAGAATGGCCTCTCTCTTCCGCTTTGGCCAGGCCTCTTCGCCTGGAATCCCACGCTGTCCAATTCTGGGCAAAACAGTTCAAAAGAGAGATTGACCCTAAGCTGGAAAGAGTCCAGAGGAAGAGGGCAACTAAGGTCAAAGGTCTGGAGACCATGAATAATCCCTCTGAAGAGCGGCTTAAAGAGCTGGGTCTGTTTAGCTGCAGAAGAGAAGGTTGAGAGGAGGACCAGGGCCACATGATCAATCTGTGTGAAAGGTGAAAGGAGGTCATAAGGAAAAGGGGGCAGATTTCCTTTCCGCTGCCCTGGAAACTAGGACTTGGAGTAGTGGTTCTCAACCCCAGGTGTTTTGGCCTACAACTCCCAGAAATCCCAGCCAGTTGACCAGCTGTTAGGATTTCTGGGAGTTGAAGGCCAAAACACCTAGGGACCCACGGGTTGAGAACCACCGACTTGGTGCAATGGATTCAATTGACAAGGAAGGAGATCCCACCTGGACTGTATTAGGAAGAACTTCTTAGAGCTGTCCAGCAGTGGAACTCTCTGCCTCAGAGTCTGGTGGACGTTCCTTCCTTGGAAGCTTTCAAACAGAGGCCGGATGGCCATCTGTCTGGGGTGCTTTGATTGTGCTTTTCCAGCACGGCAGGGGGTTGGACGAGATGGCCCGTGGGTTCTCTTCCTATGATTCTAGGATTCCATAATCATGGTTGCAACCCTCCTAAGCCGAGTTGGACCCCTCCGCACAGCCTTCCCCTCTTGTCTGGAGCTGAGCCCACCAAAGAGAGAGGGAGAGAGAGAGAGAGGACATGCACCCTCCTTTTGGAGATGACAGGCCAAAACAGGAGACATGCCACCAATCCACTCTGGAGATGACAAGCCCCCAACAGGAGACATGGGTACTTTTAAATGACCACTATTTTGCCCCCATTATTTCCCCCGCACATGCTCCAGGAGCTCCTGTGTGCAGGCGCGGTCTAAACACAGCACTCCCTAAATGGTGGCCCCCTTCATTATTTTGCCTCCTGTGTGCAGGCGCATGCCTGTAAACACAGCACTCCTATTCGCACGCGCCCCCTCCGCACATGCCCAGGAGCTCCTGTGCGCAGGCGCAGAAGCCTGTAAACACAGCACTCCCTATTCAGCATGCGCCCCCCCTTCCGCGCATGCCCAGAAGCTCGTGTGTGCAGACGCAGAAGCCTGTAAACACAGAACTCCCTATTCGGTACGCGCCCCCCCCCCTCCGTGCATGCCCAGAAGCTCCTGTGCGCAGGCGCAGAAGCCTGGAAACACAGCACTCCCTATTCGGCATGCGCCCCCCCTTCCGTGCATGCCCAGAAGCTCCTGTGTGCAGGCGCAGAAGCCTGTAAACACAGCACTCCCTATTTGGCACGGGCCCCCCTTCCGCGCATGCCCAGAAGCTCCTGTGTGCAGGCGCAGAAGCCTGTAAACACAGCACTCCCTATTCGGCACGCCCCCCCCCGCGCATGCCCAGAAGCTCCTGTGCGCAGGCACAGAAGCCTGTAAACACAGCACTCACGATTCGGCATGCAAGGAGGTTGGCTACGGCGCGGTGTTGGAGGGTGCAAGGCCCAAAAGCGGAACATCGGCCAGACGCTGTCTGGCGGGTGGGGGAATGTGCCCTTTACCCAGATGGCACCCCACGCAGCGGCGTCCTTTGCCTACCGGTAGGACCGCCCCTGCTCCCCAGACACTCCACCAAAACTGGGGGAAATGCATTGCGATGGATGTGGCTTCATCGGAGCCAAAACCTCGAGTGTTTCAGTGCTTCTTCACCGGCACAGAAATGTCACCCAAACCAGTGAGCCAAGAAACAGAACTGGAAACGGCTGCCTGTCCTTGCCGGGTTAGTGGAGAGGGGGGGGGGGGGTCTTTCAACTTCGGCCAGGTAAGAAACTCGAGACGAGGGACAAGGCGAAGATCGGGCCATCCCAGGATCCAATGGGAGAAGGAATCCCGAAGCCAAGAGCCTCCAATGGCCCCTTTGTGTCAAGACCCCGGCACAATGCCCACCTCTGTGCGCACGGAGGCATAGGGTTTCAGAACTATTTGTCAAGCCATCACCAGAAAACCTAATCATCACACATTCACATTGAAACACATTTGCTGAGATCGATTCTTGCTGGTAACCACCCACCCAATAATCCATTCGGAGAGGAGAAGGATCCTCGTTGGATTGTATTCCGTTGCATTTCTATTCTAAGGTTGGAGACGAAAAGCACATCTATGCACGGAGGACGCACTCTGAACTCCGACCCAGTCTTTACTCTGTGCCTATTAAGTACGCAAAGCGTGCTGCAAGTTCACCTGTAATGCACTTTTAATGAAGTGTTTAGCGGTTTTGTGCAGCCTCGGAAGGCATTGCAATGCGCTTAACTTTGTCAAGGGCTTAACTGCGTTTTGGCTGACTTTCCAACAGCGTGCCCCCTCCCCTGATTCATAGCTTCGGTATCGGCAGCTTCACTCACAATGGGCTTGGCCGACTTACCGGCCAAGCGGGTTACGGGGCAGCGTTGCCCTCGCGCCATCTTCTTTGCCTGAGGGGCTTCTTCTCCCCAGAAGCCCCTGGGTTGGCGGGAAGGTTTCCCGCCATCCACGCCCGGCCGGCCAATGTGGGGGTTGGCTCCGCCCCGCCCCCCTGCTTCCGGCCGGCCCACACTTCCGCCCGGGCAGCTTACTTAAGGCTGCCCGGGGACTGCCTCGTCACGTGCGGAGGCAGTCTTGTTTTTTTAGCAGCAGCGGGAGCTGAGCAGCAGAGCGGCACGTGGCTGGTTTTGGACCTCGGGCACTTTTTCCTTCCTCTCCCCGATGACCCGCCCTCCTCCCTCCCGCGGGGCCTGGCTCCGCTGACCTCCCCCGGGTCCCTGACTCTTGGCCTGCCGCCGTGCTCGCACACATAGTAGGGAGACTCTTCCATGCCTGTCTCTTCGGCCCGTGCTTGCTGCTACGGGTTTGGGGAGGGGGGGTTCCCCAGCGTGCCCTCCCGCTGCTTACGTTGGGCCCGGCAGGGCCCGCCGATGCGGGCAGCCCAATTCGGGTCTTGGCCCCCTCCGCTCTCGGCACCAGGTGGGGTAGGGACTCTGCCCTCCTCTCGCTTCCTTCTTTATCTCTCTCTGGCCCGGGAAGTTGCTCCCAGGGCCTGCCTCTCGCCCCATCTCTTCTTGCGGGCCTCTCGGTCCTCCCGGTGGGCCAGGGCATGTCCCGGCCCTTCCGGGGGTCCCAGGCCTGCGGCGTGGTTATCTCACGGTTCATCTACCGTGGCTCCTTCACCAGCAGGCCGTGCCTGCCGAAGCCTGCCAGGCCCATCAGGTTTCCCGGGGCCTTGGCAGCACTCCCGATGCTGGGCAGGGGAGGGACTCAGCTTGCCGGGCCGTGTTTTTCTCCACCCCCCATCCCCCCGCTGTTTCCTCGGGCCCAGCAGGCAGCCTGCCGGGCCCGCCATGTTCCCGTGGCCCGCCCACGGCCTTGTCGGACCTTCCGCTGCGGGGTGGAATATATACAAATGAATATAGCAATCAGATGTGTAGTCAAAGG
The DNA here is from genome assembly GCA_030556195.1 of Anolis apletophallus. Lineage (NCBI taxonomy): Eukaryota > Metazoa > Chordata > Lepidosauria > Squamata > Anolidae > Anolis > Anolis apletophallus. The sequence continues at coordinate 639,854 of JARBWK010000015.1, read as the reverse complement.
CGTTCATGGCCGGAATCACAGTGTTGCAGTGAGTTTTCCAGGCTGTCTGGCCATGTTCCAGAAGCAGCATTCTCTCCTGACATTTTGCCCACGTCTATGGCAGGCATCCTCAGAGGTTGTGAGGTAATAACAATAATTTCACACTTCCAAGGCTGCAGAAGGACCTGCTGGAAGAACTCTGGCAGCTGAATGAGCTGTTGCAATCTTACAACCATGCCAAGGCCTCTCTCTCCCAGCAAACCTACCCGGACTGGCTTAAAGCGTGAACTTTAAACGTGTCTGCTTTCTTTAATCTCTGTTTTGTGTATTTTAACATGTATTTTATAGAAACATGTTTTAATATGTGTATTTGTAGTATTTTACAATGTTCATGTGTTTTAATTATTCTGTAACCTGGTGGGTAAGCAGGGGCGGTCCTACTAGTAGGCAAAGGACGCCGCTGCGTGGGGCGCCATCTGGGTAAAGGGCGCATTCCCTTGCCTGCCAGACGGCGTCCAGCCGATGTTCCGCTTCTGCATTTGCGCACAGGAGCTTCTGGGCATGCGCGGAGGGGGGCGCGCGTGCTGAATAGGGAGTGCTGTGTTTATGTTCCGCTTCTTCACCTGCGCACAGGAGCTTCTGGGTATGCACGGAGGGGGGGCACCAAAATAATGTTTTTGGGGGGGGTGCCAAAATAATGTTCGCTTACCATTTGAAATTACCTTAGACCGCCCCTGTGGGTAAGAAATAATAATGATGATGATGATGATGATGATGATGATAAGTCAACGAGTGATCCCAAGTGTAGACTCTGCAAGGAAGCAGATGAAATAATGGATCGCATCCTCAGCCGCTGCAAGAAGATTGCGCAGACAGGCTACAAGCAGAGGCATAACACCGTTGCTCAGGTGATCCATTCGGACGTGTGCCACAAACACCGCCTGCCTGTGACAAAGAACTGGTGGGATCACAAGCCTGAAATAGTTACGGAAAATGAACACATCAAACTCCTCTGGGACGTCCGGATTCAGACTGGCAGAGTTTTGGAGCACAAGACTCCGGACCTCATGATCATGTCAAAAAACAAAGTATCTCCCCCCCCCCTCACTTTCCCTATATGTTCCTGATTTTTCTATTTCTGTTTTATAGGTATTGTAAAAAATCAATAAAAATATTTTTATTAAAAAAACAAAGTATGGATCGCTGATGTCGCAATCCCAGGCGAAAGCAGAATTGACGAGAAACAACTGGAAAAGCTGACACGACCTTGGCCTGCACTTAAACACAATCGGCGCTGACAAAATCACCACCTGCCAGGAATATGAAGTCGCCCCCTATTGACTGGCCCGGCTCACTTGCGGACCTCGCCCCGTCCCCTTTTCAAGGGGTTTGTCGGAAACTGAGCCCGCAAAAGCTGCCAGGTGCAAAATGCCACCCGACTCGCACACAGTATTCGCTGATACATCACACAGTCCTAGACACTTAGGAAGTGTCCGACGTGTGATCCAATACAACAGCCAGCTGAGTGGCCTTGTCTGCTGTGGACTCATCTTGTTGGTCGCCCGGGCGGTGGGGATGTTCAGCTTCCGACTCAAGCTGGTGCAGAACGCTGCGGCCCGACTCCTTGCGGGGGTCTCGGCAAGGTGTCCCATCACGCCAATCCTGCGCGAACTGCACTGGCTACCCGTAGAGTGCCGGATCACCTTCAAAGTGTTCGTTCTGACTTTTAAGGCCTTACATGGTCTGGGCCAGTGTACCTGCGGGACCGCCTCATCCCGTATCATCCCACCAGATCTCTGTGTTCTGAAGAGCATAACCTCCTGGTTGTTCCTACTCCAAAGACTTTTCACCTGACTGTGACCCGTCGCCGGGCTTTTTCGATCGTGGCTCCAACACTTTGGAACTCATTGCCCGCCGACGTTCGTGGCATCCAGAGCACCCTCCCATTTAGGAAAGCCTGCAAGACTCTTGTTCCAGCAGGCTTTCGGGATTGGATGACATGCAGCCTCCCTCTGCATACCGCCATCTTTTATTATCTTCTGTTGTCGCAGTGCTCAATGTGCGAGCTAGTGTGCCTTTTTTCCTGTGGTTTTAACTTTCGCTGTACTGGCTGTTTTTGTAACATGCTGTGAGTCGCAGGCAAGTACGATATGAATAAATAAATAAATAAATAAATAACAGCAATAACAATAATATAGCAGGGTGATTTCAAACGGAAGTCATTCACAGCAATGGGTAGCTTGAAGCAGTCAGAAAAAAGCCTTCTATTTGGCTCTCCAAAATACGACAACCTTACGATACACACACTTCTGAATAATGATCCACCAAGAGCCACGCCATTCCTTCCTTCTCCCGTCATGTTGAAACAGTATTTCTGCCTCTGGGGTCACCGCAGATTCCTATCCACGGCCTCAGGGCAATTATTTTCCCACCTCAATAAAATATTTATGGCAGCTGTGTTGAAACGTCTACGTTTTTGGACAACATATTAAACAACCCTGAAGAGAGAGAGAGAGAAAGAAAGAAAGAAAGAGGGAGGGAGGAGCTGCAACTCCACCTGTGACACATCCTGTTGTTGATGCAACTCCAATGCAAACTAACTGGAAGCCCTTTGTTCAAAGCAGAGAACCCCGCGCCCCCTTTCTTATCACACCCTCCCCCCCCAAAAAACTCCCCACTCACTTTTCAGTCCTCAGTGGAATTGAATGCTAGGAATTTTTATGGGCGCTTCATGCTGAAGCTGCGTTGCTGGAAGGAAGCCAGGCTTGGAACACACTCAAGAGGCATCGAAGGCTTTCTCTGAAGCGCAGGGGCCACCGAACGCGGTGGTGGAACCCCTGGAGGAGGAGGAGGGCGCAACCGAGGCAGGCCCTGGGGCAGAGGAGACGGACTTTGAACTTGTGAGCATCATCGCCATCATCACCATCCGTGTCCTCAACCTTGGGTCTTATGGGTGTTTTGGACTTCAACTCCCAGAAATCCCAGCCAGTTTACCAGTAGTAAGTAACTGATTGTGGGACCTGGAGTCCGAAACACCTGGAGGGCCTATTATTATTATTATTATTATATTTCTTGTCATAAATGATCCCTTGTAGTGTCAAAGGTTTTCATGGCTGGAATCACTGGGTTGTTGTAGGTTTTTCGGGCTGTCTGGCCATGTTCCAGAAGCATTCTTTTCTGACGTTTTTGCCTTAATCTGTGGCAAGCATCCTCAATGGTTGTGAGGTTATTATGCAAATAATCCCACAGTGGCAACCAATCAAAACGCTGGCACATATTCCTCCCTCCGCACCACCGCACCACCGCACGCCCACAAACATTCACTTTTATTAGATAGATAGATAGATAGATAGATATAGATAGATAGAATCCTGGAGATGGAAGAGACCTGGTGGGCCATCCAGTCCAAACCCATTCTGCCAAGAAGCAGGTCAATCAGATTTAAAGCACCCCCAACAGATGGCCATCCAACCTACTTTAGAGCCTACACCACCACCACCGCCACCACGCAGAACCTTCTTTAGGCCCCAAAGAGAAAGGGAATATGCCTGCAGCATGAAACCTCTCGACCAGGCCTTGGCTGAACTTCGCTTCTCCGGGTGTTTTGGACTTCAGCTCCCACCATTCGTAACAGCCGGTATATCGCACATGAGAATAGGGTCAAGGCTCAGTATTATTTGCCCTAAAGCTTAGATTGAAAAGCAATTCTCCCGTGTTTTGGTTCCTAAACGGTTCCCGAGTGCTGACTCCCAATGATGGAAAGCACTCTGTAGAGAGGTCCTGGTCACGTGACTAGGGGCTCAGGTCACAGCGCAACAACACAGGCAGGCAGGCGGCTGTGGCACTTCTCTCCCCGCCCGACGACAGAAAGCCAAACCCATTCGGTTTCCTTAATCTCCCCTCGCAATACCCGAGATGTGCCATTTGTCCGCAATGTGTTTGCTCAACAGGTGACGGCTTCCCAGACCCAGTGAACCGAGCAGGAACGAGCCCACCTGCCGGCGCGAGCATTCTTCCGCGCAAGGGGCCCGACACCCGAGGGGATCAAATGCTCCTTTCACTTCTGCGTGGCACTCCTCGGTGCTATTTCTGCTTTCTCCTGAAGCAAGAAAGACGATATTCCTGCTGACAACCCTCCTTCCCATTCCCCGTCGTCACTCAGAGCGGAGCAGCTGAGCAAGATCGCCCATAATCCCCGCGTCACCTGGCTTGGCGGCTCCAGAAGCCGGTCGGGAGGCTCAGGGAGTTCTCCACAATGGCGGGCAACGGTTCAGTATCAAAGCCATTCCAAAAAACGAGGCAAGCACGCCAATCTTGATATGGAAGGCTCCTTTGTGGAGGGGGTCGCATGAAAGTAGTATTGTCCGTCTGGAAATGCTTGGATTCAAGTTATTGTCTAAGCAAAGGTCAAGGCGTTCCCTCGACATTAAGTCCAGTCGTGTCCGACTCTGGGACTCTGGGGCTCATCTCCATTTCTAAGCTGAAGAGCCGGTGTTTTCCGTAGACAGCTCCAAAGCCATTTATTTATTTATTTATTTATTATTTCGATTTGTATACCGTCCTTTCCAACTGGCTCAGGGCGGTTTACAGCATATCGACTTCATCGTAAAACACATCACAACCAACAACAACATAAAAGCAAACAATAAAACAATGAACCATGTTCAATTATAACCAGGAGGTTATTCATACATTGAATGCATGCCGGAACAACACCGTTTTACAAGCTTTCCGGAAAGCCGGTAGCTCATTGACTGCTTGGACTTCCGGTGGCAAGCTGTTCCACAATTGAGGTGCTGCCACAGAGAAGGCTCTGTGTCTAGTTGATGACAGGTGGCTGGTTCGCAGGGAAGGGATCTGCAGGAGATTGAGGTCTTCAGAGCGGAGAGATCTCTGGGGAACATATGGGAGTAGGCAGTCTCTCAAGTACACCGGCCCCCAGTGCCGGCCTTTGGCATTCCGCCATGTAAGCGGCCGCGGCGACGGGTCCTGGGAGGGGTGTCGCCGCCTGCGAGGGCGCCGCCACGCTGGCCGCCCCTCCGCCAGCGCCCTGCACCTCCTGCCCCCAGCCGGCAGCGCAGGCGGTGATGCAGCCACGCTGGACGTCACTGCGCATGCGCAGGCGTGCGTGATGCACTCGCGCAACTGCGCGTGACGTAACCACGCATGCGCAGGTGTGCGTGACGTCGCCGCGCAGCTGCGTGTGACGTCACCCACGCATGCGCAGGCGTGCATCATGCACGCCTGCGCATGCGCGGTGACGTCGCCGCGCGGGCTGCCGCGTCCAGCAGCCATGGGGGGCCCCCAGAAATAAGGCTCGCCTACCCCCCCAGGAGAGCTGAGACCGCCCCTGCCGGCCCCAGACCATGTAAGGCCTTAAAGGTTCAGACCAACACTTGGAAGGTGATCCGGTGCTCAATTGGCAACCAGTGCAGAGTTGGGGTGATATGCGCCCTGGCCGGCACTCCAGCCAGGAGCCTCGCTGCTGCGTTCTGCACCAGTTTAAGCTTCCAGATGACTAACAAAGGCAGGCCAATGTAAAGGGCGTTACAGTAGTCCAGCCTCGAGACGTCCGTCACTTGGATCACCGTGGCTAGGTCATTCCCGGTGAGATAGGATGCCAGCCGCCCAGCCTGCCGAAGGTGGAAGAAGGCGGATCTGCTGACAGCGGAGACCTGGGGCTCCATTGTCAGCAGCGGATCCAACTGGACCCCCAGACTCTTTACTAAGCGCGACGGGCGTAGTGCCTCGCCGTCCAGAGCAGGAACCTGGAGCCCACACCCACCCGGATGAGCCAGCCAGAGGATCTCCGTCTTAGATGGGTTCACTCTCAGCCAACTGGCCCGTAGCCAACCAGTCACGGCTTCAAGGCACTGTTGGAAACAATCGGGTACAGAGTCCGGTTGGCCGGCCATCCTCAGCACCAGCTGGGTGTCATCAGCGTACTGATGACACTCCAGACCAAAACTCTGCACCAACTTGGCAAGAGGCCGCATGTAGATGTTGAATAATAAAGGGGAGAGAATAGCTCCCTGAGGCACCCCACAATTTAAGGGGAGCCTCTCGGAAACCATACCTCCCCCTTCTACTCGCTGTCCCCAATCAAGGAGAAAGGAGGACACCCATTTAAGGGCAGTCCCCCTAACTCCCATCACGGCTAGGCGGTGGGTTAACAATGCGTGGTCTACCGTATCAAAGGCTGCCGTGAGATCTAACAACACGAGCAGCGCTGATCCCCCTTGGTCCAGTTGGCAGCGGAGCGACCAGCACAGTCTCTGTCCCAGGCCCAATGCGGAAACCGGACTGGAAGGGATCTAACCCGGCTGTGTCATTTAGGAGCTGCTGCAGCTGGCCCGCTCCTGCCCTCTCAAGCACCTTGCCCAGGAATGGTAAATTCGACACTGGGCGGTAACTGGAGGGAACCGTACGATCTAATTAAAGTTTCTTCAGTTTTTTCATGTGGCCAGCATGACTGTACGGAGCTCTGTTACCTTTCTGCTGGACCTGTCCTTATTGATTACTCACATTTGCATGTTTTCGAACTGCTAGGTTAACAGAATCTGGACCGAACAGCAGGAGCTCACCCCACTCCTCAGATTCTAACCAGTGACCTTTCCATCAGCAAGTTCAGCAGCTCAACACTTTAACCCGTCTCCATCGTCAGTTGAGGAGCGTTTTTCCATCTACGCCAGGCAAGGAAGTTGGCCCCCTACTGGTCTCATTGCGATTTGGCCACAGTGATCCAAGCCACGGTCATCTCAAGGTTAGACTACTGTAACGCTCTGTACATTGGCCTGCCTTTGTCGGTGATCGAGAAACTGAAACTGGTGCAGAACGCAGCGGCGCAGCTGTTGGCAGGTGCCTCTGTGAGCAGCCACGTAACACCCACCTTGCGCGGGTTGCACTGGTTACCGGTGGAATGCCGGATCACCTTCAAGGTGCTGGTTTTGACCTTTAAGGCCTTGAATGGTCTGGGGCCAGTGGGACCGCCTCATCCCATACTGCCCCACTAGACCGTTGCGATCAGAGACAGGAAACCTTCTGGAGACCCCAAATGCGAGGAAGTACCGTCTTACGGCTACCCGAAGGAGGGCCTTTTCAGTCATAGCCCCCACTTTGTGGAACGCATTGCCTTCCGAAATTCGCGCCCTCTCAGGTCTGCTGGCATTTCGGAAGGCATGCAAAACACTCCTGTTCCAACAGGCATTTGGCTATTAACATCTGGCTACCTTCTGTGTTTTGCTGGCCAATCAGAGTCATTTATGCAAATTGTCTCTCAGTGGCAACCAATGCCCTTTGTCTGGTACCTTAAGAGTGTTGGAGTTCTGAGGCTGGCCAATCAGAGTCCTTTATGCAAATAATCTGGTGGAATGGTCAATATCGTGGTTTAACCCTGCATTTTATTGTGCTTTTATTGTGTATTTTACTGTTGTGCGGTGTTTTTGTTTGTATTTCCATGATTCTGTTTGCTGTGAGTCGCCCCGAGCCCAACGGGAGTGGCGAATAATAAATTCAAATAATAAATAAATAATAAATAAATAATAAATAAATATCTGATCCTATTTATTTACCGCATTGTGATAAGTGTCTTATTTCAACTTACGACAGAGTGCGATCAAGTCTTTCCAAGCCTTGTTGTTGTGTTTGATATTGTGATATGGTCTCAGGCCTAACCAATACATTCACCACAACGGTACAAAAACTGCAATCATCTTGTGAATGAAACAAGGTCTGTGCACAGGGACCATCAAAGTGCAAAGGTGCCGCTCTCTCTCTCTCAGTCGCCCAGGTGGGCAATTTTGGAGCATTTTGGAATTGTGAATCTGGGATGCGCAAGCCGCACTTCCAATGCCTGTCAAGGAGAATGAGCACTTGCCAAGGAAAGCGAATAACAGGCTGCGCCTAAGTAGTGGATGGAAAGAAGGCCCATGCATGCCTGCACATAACAAATGTCTCTCTCTCTCGGCATTACTTCGCGAACGAAGGTTCTTAGGAAGGACTCGTCCCATGCTTTTTACAAGCGCGTTGATGACTAAAAAGGCCAATCAGAGAAAGGCAAGTCCGGTTGCAGAAAGCACAGCAGAAAATCTCTTTGGGTGATGTTGTTTCCAAGTTGCGGTTCTTTCTGCGTTGTCATTTCTCTTCGAGACTCATTCGGCGTGTCTTCTCGAAAGAGGCCGCAGCATTGTGGAGAGTGTGTCTCCATGCCTCCCGATGTGAGGCCAGGGTGGACCATTGTTGGTGATCAATCTGGCCGAGCCTGAGATGTTGTTTCAGGGAGTCCTTATATCTCTTTTTGGGGCGCCTCTCTTGCGCTGACCCGTGGCGAGTTCACCGTAGAGTAGTATCTTTGGGAGGTGGTGGTCCTCCATTCTAGGACGTGCCCTGCCCAGTGCAGCTGTGTTCTCAATAGCATGGCCTCAATGCTGGTGATCCCTGCTTGCTCAAGGACAGCAACATTCGTCACATGGTCGGTCCAGTGTACATTTAGGATTGTGCGAAGACAGCACTGATGAAAGCATTCGAGGAGTCGTAGGTGTTGGCGATAGGTGACCCATGTTTCAGACCCATAGAGGAGAATAGACAGTACGATAGCTTTGTACACACTGATTTTGGTGCTTGGCCTCAGGTGCTTGTTGCTCCAGACTCTTTGGTGAAGCCTTCTGAATGCACTCTATGCCTTTGCTAATCTGTGATCAATCTAGTCCCTGATTAATTCAAGGATTGTCGTTTTGAAGCGCATCTCTCCTCTTCCAAATCCAGTTGGATGCCTTGCCTTCTATGGCAAATAATAACCCCTAGTAGAGGTTTATTTTCCTCCTGCCCCATAGGTCCTTATTACCCCACTGAAGGCGAGAAAGAGCTCATTCCGTTGCCTGTGGCATGCCAGAGGGTTGCGTTCCCCTGGTTCCCACACTGCTCCCATCTCTCACTTCCTTCAGCTTTGGCCCAAGGCTTGCCTGCCCGCCTGCCTGCCTGCCCCGGTGCCAGAAACATGGCCTTGTTTATCAGCATCGCTTTATTGCCAGGCACCAGAACGCCATGGAAAATGCGAACACTCTTGCGACATGAGGAGAAAGAAACCCGGCCAAAAGGCTCTCGGCTTAATCAGCGGCCTGGTGGCCGAGCGGCCTGGCCCCCCTTGGGCTCCTTCTGCTGAGTAAGCCCAAGGCGCACTCCCGCGCCAGTCCGTAATGAGCTGGCAAAGCCTGCCGGCTGTGTAGCGCCAGAGCCGTTCTGGTCCAATCCATCATGGCTTTTGCTGGCTGTCATCTCCTGCGATCAGTGACGCACGTCGGAGGGAGCAAGACTTGCTGCAAAATATTTGCAGAGGGAACCTGATGGGAGTCTACAGGCAGATCCCGTCTGCTTCCAGGCGATACTTTAGACTTTCTTTCTAATGTCCAGGAGGTTCCACCTGAGCACGAGGAAGGACTTCCTGGCCCTCAGAGAGAGCTGTTCAGCAGTGGAACTCTCTGCTCCGGATGGAGTGTGGAGGGTGCTCCTCCCTTCTTTGGAGGCTGGGTGGCCATCTGTCAGGGGGGCTTTGAATGTGGTGTCCCTGCTTCTTGGCAGGATGGGGATCCACCAGGTCTCTTCCAACTCTTCTCGGATGCTCTTGTTGAGTAAATAATAACCAAGGGAAACCAGAGTACTCTATGATCACTGCCTCACAAAGCAGTTCCCGTCACACTGAATCCAGACAAGACAGAGGTCCTCCTGGTCAGTGGAAAGGCCGAACAGGGCATAGGGTCACAGCCTGTGTTGGATGGGGTCACACTCCCCCTGAAGACGCAGGGAGTGACCCTGGACTCATCGCTGAGCCTGGAAGCCCAGGTCTGGGCGGTGGCCAGGGGAGCTTTTGCACAGTTAAGACTCGTGCGCCAGCTGCGCCCGTACCTTGGGAAGTCTGATCTGGCGACGGTCGCCCACGCTCTGGTCACATCCCGAATAGACTACTGCAACACACTCTACGAGGGGCTGCCTTTGAAGACTATTCGGAAACTCCAACTACTCCTGGGAAGTCTGATCTGGCTACGGTCGTCCACGCTCTGGTCGCATCCCGCATAGATTACTGCAACGCGCTCTACGTGGGGCTGCCTTTGAAGACAGTTCGGAAATTACAACTAGTCCAATGGGCGGCAGCCAGATTACTAACGGGGGCAACATACAGGGAGCATACCACCCCCCCCCCCTGTTGTGTCAGCTCCACTGGCTGCCTGTCCAATTCCGAGCTCAATTCAAAGTGCTGGCCTTGACCTTTAAAGCTCTATAGGGTTCTGGCCCAGCTTACTTGTCCGAACGCATCAGCCCCTACGTCCCACCTCGTAATCTAAGATCATCCGGGGAGGCCCTGCTCTTGCTCCCGCCGACTTCTCAAACGTGGTTGGTGGGGACGAGAGAGAGGGCCTCCGCGTACTGATGACACTCCAGACCGAAGTCGTGAACCAATTGGGCCAGTGGGCGCATGTAGATGTTAAACAATAGTGGGGACAGGATGGCACCCTGGGGGACCCCACAAGTTAGTGGGACTCTCCCGGACACCATCCCTCCCACCTCCACTCGTTGTCCCCGCTCTTGGAGGAAGGAGGCCACCCATTTAAGGGCAGTCCCCTAACTCCCGTCACGGCTAAACGGTGGGTTAACAGCGCATGGTCTACCACAGGGGTGCTCATTAGGTAGCTCAAGAGCTACTAGTAGATCTTCGGCCCTCTTCCAGGTGATCTTCAGGCCTTACCAGCTGGATGGGGCGCTCCTGCCATGCGCACGCACACCCTGTGCGCATGCATGCTCCTGCTGCTGGCTTCCGCTCTCGCGGTGCTTCTTTCGCCTGCGGGGCATTGCAGGAAGAAGGAAGCACGCGGCAGGGCCTCTGGAGGGAGCGCCCTGCCCCTCTCTCGTCCAGAAGCAGCTGTGCGGCCTCCGTTGCCGGCGAGACAGGCAGGGCGGAGCGCCCCCTCTGGATGCTTTCTTGTGCGTTCTCCTTCCTGCAATGCTCCGCAGGCGGAAGAAGCGCTGCGCGGGCGGAAAACAACAGCAGGGGCACGCGCGGTGGCAAGAGCGCACAGCGGCGGGAGCGCATGGAGGCGGGGGCAGGTAGATCTTTTGGACTTGGTTGCTTTAAGAGTAGCTCGCATGCTGAAAAAGTGTGAGCACCCCTGGTCTACCGTGCCGAGTGCTGCTGTGAGATCTAACAACACAAGCGGTGCTGACCCATCCTGGTCCAGCGGGCAACGAAGTCGGTCTGCAATGGAGACAAGCACAGTTTCCGTCCCGTGATGAAACTGGGCTAAACTTGGCATACAGACTTAACATAGCCAACTTTGAATACAAGTGGGGTTTGGGGGTGATTGCCCCTGGAATCTGAGAATTGTAGTTCATCCTGCATCCAGAGAGCATTCTGAAGCCCACCAAGGATTGATCCAGGCCAAACGTGGCACACAGAACCCCCAGGACCAACAGAACATACTGGAGGGCTTTGCGGGGGTTCTGTCTGCCAAGTATGATCCGGATCCATCATTGATGGGAGTCACAGTGGTCTGATTCACCCGGGTGGGAGTTGTAGTTTACTGTGCACCCAGAGAGCCCTCTGAACCCCACCAATGATGGATCTGGACCAAACTTGGCACACAGACCCAACGTGGCCAACTTTGAATGCAGGTGGGGTTTGGGGTGATTGACCCAAGATTTTGGGAATTGTAGTTCACCCACATCCTTATGCATTTCCTAATGGGAGCATCCATAATAAACAAAAGCGAAGACTGACCTTTTCCAATAAATAGCGTTACAAAACATATAACCTGGGCATCGCTGGGGACCTGAGCTAGTTTGAATATGAAAAGGAACACCCGAGTTGCCATTCTGACATGCCAGGGGACTCTTTTCTCCGGCCAGCTTTGCGGTTTGGCTGAGCGTCAGCAACGTAGGCTGCGCAGCGCTGAGTGAAGCCTACAAGAACAACGCCTAGAAAAAACAAGGAAAGGCTGCCGGCCAGTTGAGGGCTTGCTGGGGACGGGATGCCGGAATCCCCCCCCCCCCATTTAGTGAGAGCCGTTCCAGGGGTCCCTGGCGAACTATTCTGGCCTTTAATACGCAAATACGCATTGCAGGCACATCTCTGCTCTTGACACATCTGGATAATGGCATCTCCGGGGACTGAGAAAACCGGCCTGGAGGCCCACCTTCCCTCATCCCCAGCTTGTGTAGACACAGGTCAGGCTGTGGTTTGGCTGGACTCAGGCTGGATCTACTACACTCTCATAGAATGCAGATTGACTGCACTGAACTGGATTTATAGGGCAGCAGGGGCGGTCTAAGGTAATTTTAAATGGTAAGCGAACATTATTTTGGCGCCCCCCCCCCCCAAAAATACATTAAGTGAATGAGGCCCCGGTGCTTACATCCCACTCCTGCCTGGGCGCAGGCTTCCTCCGCCCGGCCTTGGGTGGCTTCCTGGCGGTCACTGCTGGGAAGCGGCTTCTCTTCCGCAGAGACATGGCGCTCCGTTTCCGCAGAGCAGAGCAAGAGGCAAGGCGGGCTTGAAAGTGCCACCGCGCCGCCCGGCTGCCAATCTCTAGAGGCCTGGCGTGCGTTGCCAGGGAAACCCCGCCTCGCGGAGGGGGCGGGGCTAAGGCTCGAAATGAGCGTGCCGCCTCGCGGGCGGAAGGAAGGAGAGGAGGGGCGGGCAGGTCTCGCGGGGAGACAGACGGGAGGGCGTGACGTTACCTTAGCAGCACGCACATTTTTAGCCGCGGGACGCTGTGAGAAGGGGGGGGGCATGTTTGTAATGTGCAGCATTCATTAGGAGGGGGAAAACACCTTCTTCCTCCCCTCTTACTCGGTAGTTATGTAATACCGAGTCCTGGAGCCCTGTTGGGAACAGGGGCGGTCTCACCTCTCCTGGGGGGGTAGGCGAGCCTCATTTCTGCACCCCCCCGGCTGCTGGACGCGGCAGCCCGCGCGGTGACGTCACACGCAGCTGCGCGGCAACGCCACGCACACCTGCGCATGCGTGGTGATGTCACGCTCAGCTGCGCAAGTGCGTCACGCACGCCTGCGCATGCGCAGTGACGTCGGCGCGGCTGCATCGCCGCCTGCGCCGCCGGCTGCATCACCGGTGGCGCCGCCGGCGGGGAGCACTGGCTCCCGGGCAGGAGGCGCGGCGGAGGGGCGGCCAGCATGGCGGCGCCCCTCGCAGGCGGCGACGCCCCTCCCAGGACCCATCGCCCTACGCGGCCACTTACATGGCGGAATGCCAAAGGCCGGCACTGGTTGGGAAGAACACTGCATTCTGCAGACTGGCGAAGACAGCAAGCACAGGCAGAGCCATATTTTCCATTGCACAAGGCCCAGAAGCGGAACATCGGCAAGACGCTGTCTGGCGGGCAGGGGAATGCGCCCTTTACCCAGATGGCACCCCACGCAGCGGCGTCCTTTGCCTACCTTGCCTACCAGTATGGCAGCGTAGACTCCCATAATTCAGTTCAATGCAGTTAATGCACGTCCTTTGTTTAATCTCCGAAAATAAGTGTAAATACAAATAACAGGATTTACAAATGTTTCTACGAAAAGGTTTTTGAGTATCCGCACCTCACTGAAATAAGTGCAAATAATGGCACGAAGACGTATAGAGAAGCAGCGAAAATAAAAAGCCGTTATCAATGCAAAAGGGGGGCTTACTTACTTGTGTCCTAATTCGTGGGCAATGGTGAAGGCCAGGTTCAGCCCGTTGTCTTCGGCGAGAATGCACTTCCGCTTGGCGCTGCAGATGCCTCCCAGGTAGGCGATCCCTGCAAAAGAGAACCAAAGCTTCACCAATGGCAGCCACAGCCACCCGCTTCCTTTGAACCAAGGCACTGACCGCCGGGGACCGGGGGCGGGCGGGAGTGGACATGGAACCCATGAAAAGTTGGGACTAGGAAATGGGAAATAAAACTCCAAGGAAGTTCCCAAAGGCCCTGAAAAGGAAAACGCATGAACACGAGTCATGAGGAGGGTGTCGGAGGGGTCACCAAAGACCACCACAAGACACAGTATTTCCTGCTGGTCATGGGGGTTCTGTGTGGGACGTTTGCCCCAAACCTCTGGTTGGTGGGGTTCAGAATGCTCTTTGATTGTAGGGGAACTATAAATCCCACGCTCACGCTGCCCCCTCGGATCAAAATGGCGGCAGAAGAGGCAGTGTAGAAGAAAAGCAAGTGTTGGGCAGGAGGGGGAAGAAAGGGCGCGAAGGAGAAGGGGGCAGGGCAAGAGGGCTCTGTCCCACCATTCTGGCATGGGCAAAGCCACTGGACCTTCCGGGAATGTTTTGGACTCCAACACCCCAGGGCATTCCTATGCCTGCAGCCTCAGGCCCTCCTTCCAACATTGTGATTCTGCCAACAAAAACAAGAAACATAACATTGTTTGGTCCTCAGGCTGTTAGGAATGGTGGGTCAGTTTCCCAAGCAAACCCTTTCAGTAGTTGGTAAGCAATATGCCAAGTTTGTTTCAATTCCATTGTTGCAAGTTTTCAGGATGCATGCCTGTTTGAGGCCACTACAACTAAAGTGGTATTCCTCCTCCCAGTACATTGTGATTCTGGATAGAAAACAAACAACAACATAACATAACATTGTTTGAGTCCACAGTGCTCTCTGGGTGTAGGTGAACTACAACTTCCAAACTCAAGGTCAATGAATACCAAACCCTTCTGGTATTTTCTGTTGGTCATGGGAGTCCTGTGTGGCACATTTGGTTCAATTCCATCATTGGTGGAGTTCAGAATGCTCTTTGATTGTGAGTGAACTATACATTTCAGCAACTAAAACACTCAAATTACAAAATCAATTTCCCCTGATACCGAGCAATGCACAAACCCCTGCCTTCAAGCTGATCTGAACTGCAGCAGGGAGTTCCGCAGTTTCTACATGTCCGATTGGACCAGCATCGGTGGGAATGTGACCCCAGCAGCAGCCTCAACTAAAATCCCCCAATAAAGTATCTTCTAATTGTAACTTTTTCCTCTCTATAGTGATACAATGTGTCCATTTACTGCCTCTGACACTCTTTTCCTTTCCCGAGCCACAGATCCCTGCCAGCTCGCCCAGGATGCTCTTACAGCATCCCGGGGAGGCCGAAACTGCGTTCCTTTGAACCACGGATACAGAAACCCATTGGGCCCCCGTATCCGCGGATCAACGGATCGCTTCCAAACCGGTGCCATTTCCTTCCTAGACTAATTCTAAGACTAACTGCCATCTCACATTTTTGCATTCTGGACCCCTGCGCCCCGGGAATAACCATTTTTACCCCAAAAACCTCATGTGGAGATCAGCTGATCGTGATCCATGACTCCATGCTGCAAGGTTGTTCCTGCTGCCGTCTTGCCAGTGTCCAGAAGCTTTGAGAGGAAGGGTGGGCATGGGTCCTTCTGACTCTGTACCATCATACCTTTATGGAATTCCCTATATGTTTCCCCTTTCCCATAACCTTATATGAAATATGAAGAGATGCCTCTTTTCGTGAATCCAGCACCACGTGGCTTCAGGAGACCTTTGCCTCATTTCCTGAGCCAGCTAAACCCTAGACCAGGGCAGTCCAACTTCTGGTGAGTGATCACCTGGGGGGCCACCCGGCCAGGCCCCCGGCCACGCGGCTCCGCCCCCTCTCCCAGTTGTTCTGACGCTTTGGGAGAGAGGGAGACGCCGCGGGGATCACGGAGAGAAGCAAGAAGGGAGGCGCAGAGCCCGGGCATGGGCGCCTCTCTTCCTGCCCATCTCCGCCGCGGCTGCGCCATCTCCGCCTCACAAAGATGGAGCGTGCCGATTGGCGGGGGGAGGGAGGGAGTAGGAGGAGGAGGGAGCCTGCTCCTCCTCCCTGCCCCGCCCCTCCCTGCCACAGAAAAAATATATTAAATAATAATAATAATAAATAATTTTAAAAATAAAATTTTTTTTTTACTTTAAACAGCCGATTTATTTTTTTAAAGGGAAGGGGGCCATAGGGAAGGGGCTGGGGGGCCGTATACGGGCCCCCGGGCCGCCAGTTGGGCAGCCCTCCCCTAGACAAAGGAATCATCAGGATCTCTTTGTATGGGCAATAAAACAAAGGCCCGTCTCTGTCAGACCGCGTAGTGGCTAGGCTGGCCCATCTGAGGGATGTGGCCCACGGACAATTCAATCACCTCTCACAAAAGGTGACATCTTGCCTGCGGAGGATTCAAGGATCACCACAGCCTCTTTCTTTGTTTCCATTTCCATGGCAGTTTCAGATACCATCACTAAACCCATATCCAGGACCCAAGGATTACAAAGGGTCTGACTATCGAGTCAGACGAAGATGTATATTTCACAAACACAGGACAACAGCCAAGCCGGCTCGAAGGCTAAAGAAAGCTATCGCCGGCAATTGTACAAATATTAAGTCACTTAATCCAGTGTTTCCCAACCAGTGTGCCGCGGCACACTAGTGTGCCGTGAGCGATCATCAGGTGTGCCGTGGGAAATTGGAACCTCCAATACCCTTTCTTCCCCCTCCTGCCGAAGGGGAAGGGGGAGGAAGAGGTCTCTGTCGAAAGCTGGCATGGGCAAACTTGGACCTTCCAGCTGTTTTGGACTCCAACTCCCACCATTCCTCGCAGCCTCAGGCTCTTTTCCTTTCCCTCCCCCCAGCCACTTAAGCAGGAAAGGGCCTCAGGCTGTAAGGAATGGTGGGAGTTGGAGTCCAAAGCACCCAGAGGGCCAAAGTTTCCCCACGCCTGTTTGAGGGACCTTAAAGTGGTGAGCCTCCTTCCAACATTGGGATTCTGGATAGAAAACAAACAACAACATAACATAACATTGTTTGAGTCCACAGTGCTCTCTGGGTGTAGGTGAACTACAACTTCCAAACTCAAGGTCAACTCCCAAGCAAACCCTTTCAGTACTTTCTGTTGGTAATGAGAGTTCAATATGCCAAGTTTGGTTCAATTCCATTGTTGCAAGAGTTCAGGATGCTCTTTGATTGTGTGTTAACTATAAATCCCAGAAACTGTAACTCCCAAATGTCAAGGTCTATTTTCCCCAAACTCCACCTGTGTTCACATTTGGGCATATTGAGTATTCATGCCAAGTTTGGTCCTGATCCAACATTGTTTGAGTCCACAGTGCTCTCTGGATATAGGTGAACTACAACTCCAAAACTCAAGGCCAATGCCCACCACACTCTTAGAGTATTTTCTCTTAGTTATGGGAATTCTGTGTGGGAAGTTGGAATCTTTCTGCCATTCTTGCCAGGACGTCTATGTTATGTTCATCCAAACAGGCCCAGGTTTCACACTGAGTGTATAAATACATTTTTTAAACATATCCAGAGAGCACTGTGGACTGAAACAATGTTGGATCAGGACCAAACTTGG
Source organism: Anolis apletophallus (assembly GCA_030556195.1). NCBI lineage: Eukaryota > Metazoa > Chordata > Lepidosauria > Squamata > Anolidae > Anolis > Anolis apletophallus. The sequence goes on along the minus strand of JARBWK010000015.1, from coordinate 622,498 downwards.
CATGAATATGGAGTCCAGGGGAAATAGACCTTGACATTTGTGAGTTGTAGTTGCTGGGATTTATAGTTCCCCTACAACCAAAGAGCATTCTGAACCCCACCAATGATAGAACTGGGCCAAACTTCCCACACAGAACCCCCAGGAGGCAAGAGGAGGCCTCTACTTGGGGAAAGGGAGGCGGGCCTTCCCAATGCACGGAGAGGGAGAGACCAAGTAGACAACGGGTGGGGAGGGGGGTGGTTGTAATTTTGTGCCTTTATCGAGGTAGGTTTCTTAGGGTTTTTATACTTCAACACACTAGACTCTCCCCCCCCCCCTTCCTGGAGGTTCCAATTTCCCACGGCACACCTGATGATTGCTCACGGCACACTAGTGTGCCCCGGCACACTGGTTGAGAAACACTGTCCTAGATGACACAGCCGGATTAGATCCCTACCAGTCCGGCTTCCGTATTGGGCATGGGACGGAGACTGTGTTGATCGCCATCACAGACCAGCTCCGCTGCCAATTGGATCAAGGGGGATCAGCGCTGCTCGTGCTATTAGATCTCACAGCAGCTTTTGACACCGTTGACCACGCATTGTTAACCCACCGTCTGGCCGTGGTGGGGGTCAGGGGGACCGCCCTTAAATGGGTGTTCTCTTTTCTCCTTGACCATGGCCAGCGAGTGGAGAGAGGGGGGGTATGGTTTCTGAGAGGCTCCCCTTAAGTTGTGGGGTGCCTCAGGGAGCCATTCTCTCCCCTTTATTATTCAACATCTATATGCGACCCCTTGCTAAGCTGGTGCGGAGTTTTGGTCTGGAGTGTCATCAGTACGCTGATGACACCCAGCTGGTGCTGAGGATGGACGGCCGGCCGGACTCCGTACCTGATTGTTTCCAGCTATGCCTCGAAGCCGTGACAGGTTGGCTACGTGCCAGTCGGTTGAGAGTGAACCCTTCGAAGACGGAGATCCTTTGGCTGGGTCACCCAGGTGGGTGTGAGCTCCGGCTGCCTGTGCTGGACGGCGAGGCACTACGCCTGTCGTCCCTATTAAAGAGCTTGGGGGTCCAGTTGCACCCGCTGCTGACGATGGAGGCTCAGGTCTCCACTGTCAACAGATCTGCCTTTTACCATCTGTGGCAAGCGAGGCGGCTGGCGCCCTACCTCTCCGGTAATGACCTAGCCACGGTAATCCATGCAACGGTCATCTCGAGGCTAGACTACTGTAACGCCTTTTACATTGGTCTTCCTTTGTCGGTTATCCGGAAGCTCAAACTGGTGCAGAACGCTGCAGCGAGACTCCTGGCTGGAGTGCCGGCTAGAGCTCACATCACTCAACTCTGCAGCGTCTGCACTGGTTACCAATCGAGCACCGGGTCATCTTCAAAGTGTTGGTATTGACCTTTAAGGCCTTGCATGGTCTGGGGCCGGTGTACTTGAGGGACCGTCTACTCCCATACGTTCCCCAGAGATCCCTCCGTTCAGAGGACCTCAATCTTCTACAGATTCCGCCCCTACGGACTATCCGTCTGTCTTCAACCAGACAGAGAGCCTTCTCCGTGGCTGCACCGTGCTTGTGGAATAGCCTACCACCAGAAGTTCGCCCAATTGGTGAGCTGACGGCTTTCCGGAGAGCATGTAAAACCGCTTTGTTCCGGCAAGCATTTAGCTTCTAACTATCCTAGGAGGGTGGAATCGCCCTATATGGAATTGCTTTCAATTTCGTCCGTATCTATGCTGTCATGTGGTACTGTTTTAATTGTTATGTTCTATGCCTTTGTTGCTAGTTTGATGCATTGTAAGCTGTCCTGAGCCATCTGGAAAGGGCGGTATACAAATCGAAATAATAAATAAATAAATAAAATAGCAATCGACTGCAATGCGTCAGCGTGAAATGTATCCCATGTTTCCATTGCTTGCAGGACAAAAAAGAGAGATGTTGTGGGTTTATTGGCAAAGGGCTTCCTAAACCCACGACCCCTTCATTCTGCAAGTGGATGTCGATGCACACCAGATGGAGGAATAAAAGTTGCGCTCCCCATTCCAATTTAGCCAAGAACCCAATGTCAGGCGGCGCCTGGGCAACGCCTTCGTCCTTGGGCGAAGGCGGGCACGGATGCCTCAGGCGTGTTGCCAGCCCAGCTGTTGCTGCACCGTTTGCCCAGGACACACCCAGCGTGGATGGGATCAGCCTTTCCCGTCGTGAGAGCCATCGCGCACCAGAATAAAAACCCCGAAAGGCCCTTGTTTTGAGCACGATTTGGGCTTGGGGGTGCCTTGGTCATGCCTTGGTAATGCAGCGTCCCCTCCGATCCCGTTTTAATTGCTCCAGATCCTTTCTTTGCCTTCTCATTTTGGAAGACGCATTTGAGTAGAAAATCCCCTCGCTGGCTGGCTCGCTCGCTGGCGCTTGGCAATAAGCTCACCCTTGCGGCTTAATTAGCGGGCCAAATGTAATGCTGAGGCCTCCAAGTGGCACCTTTCATTAGTCCTGCAAGGCTGGTTTGCACTCTCCAAAACTTGGCCTTGGCAGCACGATGCGCTTAAGGAGGGGAAACGAATGGCCTGCCCCTGGTTCAAGGGCTGGCGCAGACCACGCTCTCGGGTTCGGCTGCTTCGAGAGCCACGGGTTTTTAGGTGGCCTACATTCGCCACATTAACAGGTAACTGTGACAGCATTTGCAGGACATATGGAAACAGAGATTAATACATAAAGCATACATGATGGTGGGGAATCATCTTATAATGCACGCGCCAAATGAAAGAATGCATGCAAACCAGGCCTGGGCAAACTTCGGCCCTCCAGGTGTTTTGTGGAGCTATCAAACATTTCACAAATGTTTGAATTAATGAGTCTGACTTGACTACGATGGTCCACGCTCTGGTTACATTCCGTATAGATTACTGCAACGCTCTCTACGTGGAGCTGCCCTTGAAGACTGTTCGGAAGCTGCAACTAGTCCAACGGACAGCAGCCAGGTTGATAACAGGAGTGGCATTCAGAGAGTGTACAACTGTTGTGCCACTGGCTGCCAGTTTGCTACCGGGCAGAATTCAAAGTGCTGGCTTTAGCCTTTAAAGCCCTAAATGGTTCTGGTCCAACTTCCCTGTCCGAACGCATCTCTCCCTATGAACCATCAAGATGTTTAAGATCATCTGGAGAGGCCCTGCTCTTGGTCCCGCCTGCTTTGCAGGCGCGACTGGCGGGGACGAGAGGCAGGGCCTTTTCAGTGGTGGCTCCTTGGCTTTGGAACGCCCTCCCCAGAGACATCAGGTCGGCCCCCTCCCTCCTGACGTTTCGCAAGAAAGTCAAGACCTGTCTGTTTGAGCAGGCATTTGCTGATGAAATATAAGGTTTAATTAGATCTATGGAATGACGACGATGTGACGGAAACTGATTTCAACATGATGCTGAGACTGTAATTGTATGTTTTAAAGGCTAATTATTGTCTTATATGGTCATTGTCTGGTTTGTTACTCATGTTTTTGATTGAAGGGCAGAGACTGCCTTGTGTAAACTGTCCCGAGTCGCCTTCGGGCTGAGAGGGGCGGGATAGAAATATGACAAATAAATAAATAAATAAAAAGAGGGCCAGCTAACACCTCCAAACAAAAGATTCCTTCCAGGCAGCAATCATCCAGGCTTTGAAGCTGCAAGGCCATTAAATGCTAATCAAGGTGGCCAAAAGGGGAAGGGGGGGGGGGGTAGGGAAGCCGTGGCTGTTTAAAGGGAGCATTCGTTTGGGATAACGGGAGGGGATCTGGCAGAGAAAGCCAACCCATAGACTAGTGATTTTCAGCCAGTGTGCCGCGGAACACTAGTGTGCCGTGAGAGATCATCAGGTGTGCCATGGGAAATTATTTTCGAACTTCATATATAAACTATAAGGCGCATCTGTCCCTTTAAGAAATGGAACCATAGCACTCTCACGTCACCTAAGAAGTGACGCGAGAGTGCTATGGTCGCGCCATCTTGGATTCGCTCAGACGCGGCTAAGTAAACAAAGTTAGAGTTAGTGCTGCAGCTGCGCGTCGAAACAGGCCCAGGTTTCACACTGAGTGTATAAATACATCTAAAACATATTCACTATATGTATGACTGTGTTAGAGTCTCATTTTGTGTCATTTTGGTTGGTGGTGTGCCCCAGGATTTTGTACATGTAAAAAATGTGCCGCGGATCAAAAAAGGTTGAAAAACACTGCCATAGACGACCAAGTTTGTCCAGCACATTCCTCCACAGAAGAGGCCACTTGCTTCCTGAAATGTCAGCCACCTTCCTTCCAAGCACTGGGCCCCAAAGCTGCAAGGTTGAAAGAAAAGAACGAACGAACGAACGAACGAAAGAAAGAAAGAAAGAAAGAAAAGGGGAATAGAAGGGAGGTGAGCATGGCATGTTCAAGCTCATGCCCTTCGGTTTTCATGTTCAGAGGATGACAGCATTTCCATAGCTCACGGAACATGAACTTGGCAAAGGTGGCCGACACTCAATCCAGATTCTATCACAATACGGAGGTTTCAATGAAGTGAAATACTGTTTGCAGTGTAAACTGTGAGTGGTGTAGCAAGGCAATGCTGTGCAAAAGTTAAATGCATAGAGCTGTGCTTGGATTCCTAGTACGTCACTTTGCAGTCTTCCGGTAAATTCGTTTACATTCCACTGAATCGGATGGCCATGCGGTTTGAGCTTCCTGTGACGTACAGCTAGAGCAGGGGTTGGGAACCTATGGCTCGCGACCCATATATGGCTCTTTTGGTGATTTTTTATGGCTCCCTGGCATGGCATCCGGCCCCTCCCCGCCCAAGGAGTTGCCGGAAAGTGGTCCTGGGCTGCGGAAAATGCTGCGTGGCGGGCCCGGCCTGCCCCAGTCCTCTCTGCCTCCCTTGCTGCGGGTACCGGGGCAGGCCGGGCCCGCCACATAGCGTTTTCCGTGGCCCAAGGCCGCTTTCCGGCAACTCCTTGGGCGGGGAGGTTCCAACAGACCGCACAATTTTCCTAATGCCAACAGACCTCACAACCTTTGAGGATGCTTGCCATAGATGCAGGCGAAACATCAGGAGAGAATGCCTCTAGAACATGACCTTATAGCCTGAAAAAAAATACAACAATGCGATGATAATATTAATAATAACTAGCTGACCCGATGATAATATGTGGGTATGTGTGTGTTCCTCTTCCTTCTGTCTTTCCATTTCCATCCTTCCTTCCAGTTCATTCCTTCCTTCCTTCCTTCCTTCCTTTTCCCTCCCTTCCCCTCCCTTCACTCCTTTCCTTCCTCTCTCTTCCTTTTTCTTTCTCCCCTCTCTCCCCTTCTCTCCTTTCCTCCATTCTCCCTCTTCCTTCCTTCCCCCCCTCTTCCTTCCTTTCTTTCTCCCTACACCCTTTCCTGCTCTCCTTCCTTTCCCCTTTCTCCCCTTCCTTCTTTCCTCCATTCTCCCTCCTCCTTCCTTCCTTCCTTTTCCTTTCTTTCTCCGCCTTCACCTTTTCCTGCACTCCTTCCTTTTCATTCAGGCCCCAAGGAGGCGGAGGCGATGGCCGCCCAGGGCGAGCAGGCCCCAGTCGCCGCTTGTGGAGGCCACGGGGGCCTCGAAGGGGGCTCTTCGTTTCCCGGCGGCGGCAGCAGGGCGGGAACAGGCCTCGCCCCCTTCCTGCACTGCCGGGGCTTGGCCCACTATTCCACCGCTGCGCCAGGCGTCCTCTCCGTGTCCCCCCCCCCCCAGAGGCCTGGTGTGGGGCCTGTTCCTCTTTGCGGCAGGGATGTGACAGTGGCAACGGCGGCGGGAGCGGAGGCAGGAGGGAGGGGCTGAGCGAGCGCTGAGAGAGAGAGAGAAAGCGGGGGGAGCCTTAAGGGAGGTTTTTTCCATTTGGGAGGGGGAAGAGTAGGAGCTGTTTCGCGCGCCTGGGCCATGGGTGTTTTTTTTGTTCCAGGCGCAGGGGTTTCTGGGACTTGTAGTCCCAAAGGTTTTTTTTTAGGGTTTTTGGCCGTTGGCTAGGTTTTTTAAAGTGTTTTTTTAGCTGGAAACATAGCGAGTAGGGTTGTGGGTGTATGTGGGCTAGTTTTGTGTGTCTGCCTTGTGTGGTTTTGTTGCCTATATTCCCAGAACCACGGATGTTACATTTTTTATATATAGATAGAAGATAATAATGTTGGAAGAGACCCCCAAAGGCCATCCAGTCCAATTCTGCCGGGAGTCACAATCAAAGTCCTCCCAACCGATGGCTACCTAGTCAATAATAATAATAATAATAATAATAATAATAATGGAAGAGACCCTCAAAGGCCACCTAGTCCCATTGTGTCGGGAGGCACAAGCAAAGCCCACAGATTGGTTTTTGAGAGCCTCTGAGAAACGGCCGGCGTCCTTTTCCAGCCATGGTCAAGGAAACCTTGGGGCGCCCCTCTGCTGCAGAATGAACCCACTTGGCCTGCCTCGGCTCAATGCTGAGGAGCCACGGAGGTTGTACTTTCACAAGGCCTTGATGAGCCTCCTCTGCCCAAGGAGGCCTCACCAAACTACAAGTCCCAGCATTGCACAGCATGGAGTCAATGCAATTCAGTAAGAGGTGGTGTTCTCCTCAAAGGTGGTCTCCAAGAGCCCCCCCCTTAAATGGTGGGGGTCCTCTGCAGGCCATTGTTTTTGTTCCCTTTATTATTTAAGATCTATATGTGACCACTTGCTCAGCTGGTGCGTAGCTTTGGGCTGGAAGGTCACCAGTACGCTGATGACACCCCCAGCTCATTCTGAGGATGGGGGGCAGGCCCGAAACCGTACCCGATAATGTCCATCTCTGCCTCGAAGCCGTTACTGGATGGCTGCGAGCCAGTAGGTTGAAGGTGAATCCAGAGAAGACGGAGATCCTCTGGCTGGGTCGTCCGGGCGGTAGGGACGTCCAGCTCCCGACCCTGGACGGCGCGGCGTTATGCCCGTCGTCTCCAGTAAAGAGCCTTGGAGTTCTTTTGGACCCTCTGCTGTCAATGGAGGCCCAAATCTCCGCTGTCAGCAGAGTGACGTTTTTCCATCTTCGCCAGGCTCGGAGGCTGGCCCCTTACTTGTCTCAGCACGACTTGGCCACGGTGATCTCAGCCACAGTCATCTCAAGGTTAGACTACTGTAATGCGCTCTACATTGGCCTGCCTCTGTCGGTGACCCGGAAACTCAAGCTGGTGCAGAACGCCGCAGCTCGGTTGCTGGCAGGAGCTCCTGTGAGCTGCCACATTGCACCAATTCTGTGGGAACTGCACTGTCTCCCTATTGAGTACCAGATCACCTTCAAAGTGCTAGTCTTGACTTTCAAGGCCTTGTATGCTCTGGGGCCAGTGTACCCGAGGGGCCAGTGTGCCTAACCCCATACTGTCCCATGAGAACACTTCGATCTGAAGACGGGAATCTGTAGATCAGCCCGTGAGGACCATGAATGGGGGCTGTGGTTGCAGGGTGGATTCCCCGGCCAGGGCTGAGTGCCCACATGCGCACTTCCCCGGGTGGCCTGGTACACAGGGTGTTTCCCAAAGGAGCCTCCTCTCCCGCGCCTCTCGCCATCACCCCTGCCCTTGAACGGGAGCCCTCCCTGCCAAATTAAAACCAGCAGGCATCAATGCCTCGTTAATTAACTTGCTCAGAGAGCCGATTACAGATTTCTGAGCTGTCGGGGGATTAATTGCGTGGAAACCGCACTCGCATTTGTATCGCTGAGCTTTTGCTCCATCCCCTCCGCAGTTGGGTAATGGGAACGTCCTCCTGGGCCGGGAGTCAGGCATGGCTCCTTCCGTCCTTCCTTCCTTCCTTCCTTCCAAAGATCTTTGCTCACAGAGGCCTCCTTAGACGGTGGCTCAGCCCAGCAGCAGCGGCAACATCAGCATCTGCTGAACACTGTTTACACGTCCAAAACTCAGCATCAGCCAAATTGCTCAACCCTAATGCTTAGGCAATCCCTTGTGGCTTGAGGATGATTGCCTTCCAGGCGGTGGGTCCATAGGTGGTTGCGCAGCCCTATTCTTGACCAGCACGTTCCCCCTTCCGCAGTGAGGGCATCAGTTTCCAGATGGAAGGCAGTCCTGGTCAGGGTTGGCTTGGCACGCCTTCTTTCTCTTGCCATGTTTTTCCCTTTCGCCCTCTATTTGTGCATCTTCAAATTCCGCAGCACTGCTGGTCACAGCTGACCTCCAGTAAGAGCACTCACGGTCCATGGCTACACAGATCTCGGTGTCTATGCCACGGTTTTTAAGGTTGGCTTTGAGCCTCAACCCTAATGGACACACAAAGAAAAGAGACTCTCTGTGGGCACCCAATGCACAGCCAGGGCAGGGCAGAGAGAAAGAAAGAGAACTAAGCAGGCCACGCCTGCCTCCTGGTTCCTTTTGACACCTCTCTCTGTACATCCAGCAGGACATTCATTATCCCATCAAAGCAAGCCCTCCCCCTCGTTCATTCGTTCGTTCATTTGTTCCTTCCTTCCTTCCTTCCTTTCCTTCTCCTGGCCTGACAGCCAGTTAATAAACGCCACGGATCTGGCCTGACACGGTGGCCCTTCAATTATGGGATTAGCCAAAGCGCAGGAAGCAAAGCATCATCTTAATGTTTACTCAGCTTTGATGTGCCGGAGTCCAAATTCCAAAGCACCTCGCCCTCTTTCGCCCTTCCAGAGGGTGCAACGCGCCCCAGGCTGTGGCTTCTGACATCCAGAATCCGGCCGGCAAGGAGAGACCTGACTGACGGTCGAAACTACTACGTTGTGAGGTCAGTGGCTCAAGAAAGGCTTGGCTACTGCAAACAGGGCGTTAATAATTACAGTGGAAACAGAGAATAGCCGTGAACACACTTTATCCACATTGAGCATACGGAACAGAGGCGTGCGAACTGATTCTCTCATGAGTGTCATGCATGTTTTTGTGCAAAAATATGGTGCCATGTTCGAATCCAAACTGACAAAGTTTTGGAACACAACACGTCAGGCATCACGATGGTGGAAAAGAAAAAGGTTTGGATGGTGTGGATGTCACCATTCCAGATGACAGCCGCATTGAGGAGGAAAAACAACAACAGGAAAAACCCAGTCGTTCTCGGGACCTCAAAATGGAACGGCAAAAGCTTTGCCGGCATCAACCAGTACAGGGGGGCCATGTACTGGGAATAATGGGCACACTGGGTGCCATGCCAAAAGACCTCAGCCGCCATTTGGAAACCATCAACATGGAGAAGATCACGATCTGCCAACTGCAGAAGGCCAGCTGACTGGGATCTGCGCGCATCATTCGGAAATACATAACACGGTCCTGGACGCTCGGGAAGTGTTCGACTTGTGATTTTGTGATACGAAATCCAGCATATAGATCTCATTTGCTGTGACATACTGTGGTTTTGTGTCATAATAATAATAATATGCTGTAGCTTTTAATTTTGAATATGTTTTTATGGTTTTTAACTTTTAAATACTGTTTCTATTTAATTCTGTTTTAATGTTGACATATGTGTATATTTCCAACAGTTTTGCTGATGCTTTTATGTTAAGCTGCGTTGAGTCCCCTTCGGGGGGAGAAAGCCGAGTATACGTGGAAATGCCTCCGTGATCCATCTTCCTTCTACCGTTGAGATCCTTCAAACGGAGCGGCCCTGCTGCTCTCGGGGACATTGCGGCTTTATTTTTGGAAAGGCCCCATCCGCGCACGGGAAGGCCATCCTGGCCAAAGGCAACCTCGTTTCTGTGCTAGTTGGGTGGGCGCCAAGTTGGACGGTCTCACTCAGCGGAACAATTCCGGAGGCCTGAACTCTGCACCGTGGTGGCTGCCCGTGGCTGCTTTGCAAGGCTTCCCAATTTAGACACCATGCACCTATCCTGAGCAAGCTGCGGCTGAAGGAGGCGCCCAACATCACACGCCAGGTGGTCAATCAGCTGCTGCCCAAGGCGCCGCACAGGATCTTCTGGACATGCATGGAGGGGGGGGGCGCCAAAATATTGTTTTGGGGCGGGGCGCCAAAATAATGTTCGCTTACCATTTAAAATTACCTTAGACCGCCCCTGCTTGCAGGTGGGAGAGCCGCTTCCATTTCTATTTTACGCCAAGTGCGGACATACCTGCCCTATCCGAACTGGCCTTGACCTCGCAAACACTCCCCTTTCTTATACTGTACGTAACAATGCTTCTGGCCACCTTGGTGAGCATCCACGTGACAGCTTTGGAAAGAGAAACATGGCCCTCAAATATTAAAACCCACCACGAAAACGAAGGCCCTTCTCAATTACATTTTGGCTCCCGGTGGGTGACGGACCCCAGGGTCATGAGCCAGAGAACAATGTCAGCTCGAGCTCACTCATCTTGAGGGTTTGCCATTTGAGGACCTTAATAGGCTTTGGAGACAAATGAGTTGTATTGTGTCGTAAGCAGCTGGTTGGGTCCTTTTTCCCATGATCGCCCTTTTTCAAGGACGTTGTGTTAAACTTCCTGGTGTTCTGGTTCCACGGGCTTTGCAGGCCGCTGGCGGATGCACAGAAGAGGGACGTTTCCAGGGCTGAGTGCCATCTCTCCTCTATCTCTGAGACATCATAATTTCCTATCAACAAGGGCGGTCTAAGGTAATTTTAAATGGTAAGTGAACATTATTTTGGCGCCCCCCTCCGCGCATGCCCAGAAGCGCCTGTGCGGCGCCTTGAGCAGCAGCTGGTTGACCACCTCGCGTGTGATGTTGGGCGCCTCCTTCAGCCGAAGCTTGCTCAGGATCTGGGATTTGATGCTCTCCAGCCGGAGCTCCTTGCTGTGCTGCCGCCACAGGCACACCGGGCAGCCCGAGCCGGACTCCCCCTCTGCGCCCGCGGAAGTCAGGGCCGGGACCAGCGAGGAGGAGAAGGCCGCCTTTGCCTTCTCGCCGGTGCCCACCTCCAAGGCCAGCAGCACCAGCAGACACAGCAGGGAGCGGGGCGTGGCGTTGGAATGGACAAGACTCAAAAGTGGAACATCGGCCGGACGCTGTCTGGCAGGCGGAGGAATGCGCCCTTTACCCAGATGGCGCCCCACGCAGCGGCGTCCTTTGCCTACCAGTAGGACTGCCCCTGCCTATCAATTATGCCTGAAAGACATATCATGTGCCATATCCTACCAAGATCTAACTTACGTATTTTGGAGATACGGACGTATCATGGACAAGCCCAAACATGAGATCCATTGAGGTCTCGTATACACAGCTTGAAGGTGATATTGTACAGCCTCTTTTTAATAACTCTGCGCATGAAACAAAGTAATGGAAGGCACTTCTGAGCCCACCATGAAGTGCAGCAGCAGCAATACAGCAGTTGTTGTTGTTGGGTACCTTTGAGTCATTTCTCGTTGATGGTGACACTAAGGCAAGCCTGGGCCAACTTGGGCCCTCCCTCCCTCCCTCCAGGTGTTTTGGACTTCAACTCCCACAATTCCTGGCCTCGGGCCCCTTCCTTTCCCCCCTCATCTGCTTAAGCAGAAAAGAAAAGAGAAAATGAAAGGGCCTGAGGATGTTACGAATTGCAGTTTCAAAGCCTGGCTGCTTCCTGCCTGGGGGAATCCTTTATTGGGAGGCGTCAACTGGCCCTGATTGATCCCTGCCTGGAATTCCTTTGTTTTCTGAGTGTTGCTCTTCTTGACTGTCCTGATTTTAGAGGGTGTGGTGAAGTCATATTTATTTGTTACAGGTTTTAAATATATTTTATTTATTTTTATTTATTTATTTGTGGGACTTCTCGGCCGCCGACTCCCGGGGGCTCGCGGCGGCTCACAGAGCCAGTGGCACAGTGCCATGGGTTGAGAACAATAACATAAAACAGTTAAAAACACAGATTAAAACAGGCAGTACAGATTAAAAAGCAGCAGCAGAACTAAACAGCCAGGTAGAATCTACGCCGGCCAATCTCTCCGAAGGCCTGTCTAAACAGGTGAGTTTTACAGGCCCGCCTGAGAACGGGAGTAGGTCGCGCAAGGCTCTGAGTTTCAGCCGGGGGCGTTCCATAGCGTAGGAGCTATTACTGAGAACGCCCTCCGGCGAGTAGATGTTAGGTGGGCCAGCCTTAAGGGTGGAACTACTAGAAGGTTGGCCTCTTCAGACCGCAGTGATCTCGCTGGGCAATATGGGGTGAGGCGGTCCCTCAGGTACGCTGGCCCCAGGCCGTGAATGGCCTTGAAGGTAAGAACCAGCACTTTGAAGGCGACCCGGTGCTCAATAGGCAGCCAGTGCAGATCCTGCAAAATTGGTGTTATATGGCAGCCTGCTGGAGTCCCAGACAGGAGCCGGGCGGCAGTGTTCTGCACCAGCTTGAGCTTCGGATCGACGACATAGGCAGGCCAACGTAAGCGCGTTACAGTAATCTAGCCTCGAGATGACCGTGGCTTGGATCACCGTGGCTAGATCGTTCCGGGGATAGGTAGGGGCAAGCCTCCTTGCTGGCGGAGGTGGAAGAAAGCAGCCTTGCTGGCCATGGAGACCTGGGCCCCATGGTCAGCTGGGAGTCCAAATGGACACCCAGGCTCTTCACTGACGGCGCTGGATGCAGCGCCGCCCCGTCCAGGGTCGGAAGCCGGCCACCCACCCCGCCCGGCGGCCCAGCCACAAGATCTCCGTCTTCGCCGGATTCACCCTCAACCTACTGGCTCGCAGCCATCCAGTAACGGCTTCGAGGCTGTGTTGGAAATTATCGGGGACGGACTCCGGCCTGCCCCCTACCCTCAGAATGAGCTGGGTGTCATCAGCGTACTGGTGACAGACCAGCCCATAACTCCGCACCAGCTGTGCAAGCGGCTGCATGTAGATGTTAAATAATAGAGGGGATATATATATTTATATATATATGTTTATATATATATGTTTATATATATAAACATCAAACATAAATAATATGTTTGATGTTTATAGATATGTATGTATATTGTAAGGGTAAAACTTAGCTAACCCCCGGCCATTGCTCTGGGCTGCTGCGGGTCTGGAATGCCCCAAGGCAGACCCCGGCCAAGCTGATCGCCTCCTCCCGCAGCAGCATTTTATTTTATTTTAGTGGTTTTTATTATTACTTTATAATATTTTTATAATAATAATATTATAATATAATAAATAATATAATATAATAATGTTATATTATATTATAATTTCAAAATATCATAATCTATATATATAAAAATCGAGTGGTTGTGGGATGTCCATTATGCACGGCCAAACTATACGCCCCAGAAACACAAATCCCACGACACACATTTCCCCAGACCACGAGGTACAACCATAGCACAACAAAACCCAACTACCTACCTTCCTACCCCCCCACAACCGACCCCCCCAAAACCGCCCATTGCATCCCATTCTGTGCTTGCCGTGAGCGCAGGACACAGGGAGGGCAATCGCGCAGGCGCACTCACGCCCCCCCCAACCCACCAACCCACCCCGTCGCCCACTCTCCTCCCTCACAAGGACCTTCGCAGCCCACCTCCCGACCGTTACCCCCAAAGCGGCCCCCAAAACCTCACGGGCCGGATCACGCGCCCGCCGCCATTCCCGCCTCCTCCGCTGCCTTCTCGCCCTCCTTCGTTGCCTTCCAGGTGTTTACAGACCCGCGCGCCGCTCCTCCGCCCGGGTGCTCTGGCCGCTGTTGCCGCCCCCTCCTCCTCTGCCTCCTCGGCCTCCTCGCCCGTCTCCCTGCCGTTCCCGGCCCACTCGGGCGCCACCGGGGCCACCTGGGAAGTGAGCGAGGAGGCCGCGGAACAGCCGCCTGCAACACCACCCACACCACCCGGGGCCAGACGCGGCCCCCGGGTCCGCCAGCTCCTCAAGGAAGCAGGAACAGCGCCACCCGCACGTCCCCCGTCCCAGAGCAACTTGGGGGCGCCGAACTACACTTCCCAGAAACCTCCGCGCCCGGAAATCGCCCTGCGGGGCCTTCTGGGAAGTGTAGTCCCATGGAGCACTTCTCCCCAGGAGAGCCGGCACTTCGCAACAGAGAGAAAGGGTGAGTAATAGAGAGTGAGTGAGAAAGAGAGAGGGTGGAGTTAGAGAGTGAGTGAGAGAGGGAGGGAATGATAGAAAAGAGAGGAGTCAGAGAGAGAGAGAAAGAGGGGGAAGTGAGAGAGGGGGAGAGTGAGAGGAGAGAGACACGGGGGGGAGAGAGAGGGGCAGCAGTGAGAGAGTGAGACAGAGGGGGAATGAGAGAGAGACGGGGGAAAGAGAGGGGCAGGAGTGAGAGAGTGAGAGAGAGGGGGAGAGAGAGAGAGACGGGGAGAGAGAGGGGGCAGGAGTGAGAGAGGGGGGAGTGAGAGAGAGAGGGCAGGAGTGAGAGAGTGAGAGAGGGGGGAGTGATAGAGAGAGGGGGAGTGAGAGAGAGAGAGAGTGACAGAGAGAGGGGATACTGAGATAGAGAGACGGGGGAGAGAGAGAGAGACACACACACACAGAGACACACAGAGAGAGAGAGAGAGAGGAGATGTCATCCCACAGAGAGAAAGAGGAGAGAGCAGGAGGAGGAGGGAGGGAAGGGAGGAGGGAGTGATAGATCGGAAAAATGAGAGAGTGAGTGGTACATAGAGATTGGGTGATACACACAGAGTGAGTACACAGATATAGAGAGACACACAGAGAGCGAGTGATAGAGAGAGAGTCTGATGGAGAATAATATACACAGAGAAACACAGTGATAGATAAAGATAGGGATAGATAGATGGAGAGAGAGACAGACAAACACAGGAAGTTATAGAGAGAGAGAAATAGGTAGATAGGGATACAGAGAGAGAGAGAGAGAGAGAGAGAGAGAGAGAGAGAGAGAGAGAGAGAGATGGCACAGCAACGCGTGCCGGGTTCAGCTAGTGTCTATATATATATACACACTATAATATAATAATTATGATATTACTAATAATAATATATGAATATTTCTTGATATATTAATATTAATGATGTGTAATATGTAGTAAATATAGTAAATAAATAAATAGGTGCGGCCCTCCATAATATTTTTGGCTCTCGTGCGGCCCTTTGGAAAAAATAATTGCCCACCCCTGATTCAGATAAAGAGATAGAAGATGGAACGAAATTAAAATCTTTCCAATGGATCCCCCGGATAAGATGGACATGCGTCCTAGTAGTGGGAGCCACAGCCAACTGCTGGTATGGAATGCGGCATGCCGGAATGCCCAACAAATCCTCCGGATTAAAAGCAGCATAAACAGCTCCCAGGCACACACTCACACACTCTCTCTCACACACACACACATTATGCTGAATGCGAGGACTCCCAAGCCATTTGTCCCAGTTGTCGCCATCCCTGGGCACCTGTTCAGCCCTTGGCTGGGCCTGCATTCCTTACGGCGACGGGAACACTCGGAGAGCCACTCAACCTCAAAAACCCGCAAGCAGGTCTTCCTCTTAGAATCACACTAAACCAAACACGCTTCTGGTCGGCAAAATTGATTTCTATTAGTTGACAACTAAAGCCTTCAGACTCAGAAAAAACTGCAGATGACGGACATTCCTGGGAGAGCCTTCCACGCCTTCATGCTCCGTTGCTTCGCGCAGAAATAAACGCAATCATCCCAACATTGCTTTCTCACGGGCAACGGGAGCTTAGCATTCGGAGCGCCCATGGCACACAGCGAGCTCCACGATGGAGGCTGCCCTAGCCATCCCCTTCCTCTTCTGCAAGGTTATGACAATAATATCAGGTTTCACTTTTTGAATGGTTGAAGTGTTTCTGATTTCGAACTCTGCACTTCCAACTGCTCGCGGAAATAAGGATGTTCTTGTGACGGGAATGGGGAATTCCACGGCAGGCGCACAAAAGAGAGCAACACTTCCCACCTGCTGCGCACAGAATAAAAGCACAAAAAAGGCACCAAAGCAAACGTGAGAATAAAATAAACACCTATTTACACCTCTACTACTACCAATTAGACTGGTTTCAAAAGAGATTACCTAGAACAGGGCTGCTCATTAAGTCGATCGTGATCGACCAGTCGATCTTTTGGGCCTCATCCAGTAGATCTTCAGGCCCTGACCAGGTCCATCGCATTTCCTCCATCGTTGGTCCTCTTCACGCAACACCTGCATGCTCCAAGTGAGCATGACTCGTCCCAGAGGCAAGATAGGGCGCTTCTGCGCATGCGTGCAGAGCAGCAGCCAAGATCACGTCATCCCTCCTTTACTTTGTGACTCTCTGAGTGGCCGGAGAAGGAGGGAGGGAGGGGGGAATGAGGGGGCAAAAGAGGGGGCGGCCGTGGATGACGCGATGGCATCCACGCCTGCCCCCTCTGTTGCTCGTTTGCTCTCCCCCTCCCTCCCTCCTTCTCCGGCCACTCAGAGTCGTCACAGAGCAAAGGAGGGGGTGGCCATGGATGACGTGATGCACGGATCGGCGCGGCAGGACTCCGACGGTGATGGAGAGGCCTAGGGGGGGGGGGAGGCCTGGCAGCTCTCTTTCCTTGCCGTCCGGATCGGAAAGGGAGCCGCGCCAGGCCTCCCCCCCCCCCCGTAGGCCTCTCTATCGTTGCTGGAGCCCCGCCGCGATGGAGAGGTCTGCAGGGGGAGCCAAGGTGCTCCTCTCACCTCTCTTTCGTCCGGTTCCGCCATGGAGCCGGGCAAGAGAGGGGCGGGCGGAGAGGAAGGCTGGGCCTGCGGAGGAAGGTGTGTGCACGCATAAGGTAGGTGATCTTTTTGACTTGGTTAATTTACAAGTAGCTTGCATGTTGGAAAAGTGTGAGCACCCCTGACCTAGAAGTATCATATGATGAGCATTGGACTCGGGTTCTGGCTGACCAGGATTCAAATCCCCGCTGAGCTACTTATTCATACTCTTTCAAAGGAAGGCCGTGGCAAACCTCTCCCAAACAAATCTTGCCAGGAGATCCCCATGATAGGTTTGCCTTAGGAGAAGCCTGCACACCATGCGCCCCGCGGGCTGGATGCAGCCCTCATGAGGACTTGGTGCGGTCCTCAATGGCTCCGAGCCTGAGCCTTGGAGAGGGAGGTCACCTGCAGCGCCACAGCAGAGTAGCCATCGTAGCATGCCATTTCCTCCCTCCTCCAAGGGTTTCCCCTCTACACCTTGCAAGCAAACTAGTCACATGTGGACAAGGCAAGGATACCGTGAAGTGGGTCTAGGTTTGGGGAAGCCACCGAACCCAAAGGGTGCTTCTCTCCAATGGTTCCTCTTCTTCACCCTGGGAAGCAATGATGCGTGAAGGTTCAGCGGACCTGCCGAAATGTCTAAGCCAGGGGCCAGGAACCTTTTTGACTCCGAGAGCCATAAAAGCAAAATATTTGGAAATTTATTTCAGTGAGAGCCATATAATGTATATAATATATATTTAAGACTGAATTCAACTAAATGTGAGTATTTACGTACATACTATGAGAAAAGCATTCCCCCAGCAGAAGGACGGACACTTCAGACCTGGCTCTGCAAAAGGCACGCTCAGGACTCTGGGAAGAAAGGAAGGAAGGAAGGAAGGAAGGGAAAATAAAGGAGGGAGGGGGAGAGGAAGAAAGAAAAAAAGAATGAAGGATGGAAAAGGAAGAAAAGAAAAGCAGGGAGAGACAAGAAGAGGGAAAGAAAGAAAGAAATGGGAAGGGAGGAAAGGAACAGGTGGGGAAAAGAAAGGAAAGAGAGTGAGGAAAAAGTAAAATAATGAAGGAAAATAAGAAAAGAAAGAAGGGGAGAGAGGGGAAGTAAAAGAAAGGAAGAAGAAGGAAAGGAAGACTTGGGGGGAAAGAATGGAAGAGGAAGGAAGGAAGGAAGGAGAGAGAGGGAGAGAGGGGAGAAAGGAAGGAGAGAAGGAAAGAATGGAAGAGAAAGGAAGGAACGAAGAGAGTGAGAAAAGAAGGTAGGGAGAGAGGGAGGGAAAAGAATGAAATAAAAAGAGCGGGGAAAAGAAAGGAAGAGGAAGGAAGGAAGGAAGGAAGGAAGGAAGGAAGGAAGGAAGGGGGAGGAGGGCGCGGCGCCAAGGCAGACCTTGGTGTTGACGTTGGCGAGGCAGTCCCTCTGGAAGGCGTCGAAGAGACAGCAGCTCTTGAGCTGCCCGACGATGAGGGCAATGAGCTGGGCGTTCCCCGGGGGCAGCGAGGCCAGGTCCACGGCGCCGGGGGCAGGCCCGCCTCCGCAGCCTCCCCCGAGGCCCGTGGCGGAGGATGAAAAGGAAGACGAGGACGAGGCACCGCCGCAGCCTCTGCCATCCCCGGCGAAGTGGGCGCAGGGCCCCGAGAGCAGCGAGGGATGAGGAAGAGGCAGCGATGGCGGCGCGGAAGTGGCAGTCACGGCGCATTTGCGTCACTCCTCCCCGCTGCATGCTGGGAAACTGAGGCCCAGGCTGCTCTGGAGAGCCAGATGCAATCATGAAAAGAGCCAGATCTGGCTCCCGAGCCATAGGTTCCCGACCCCTGGTCTAAGCTAAGCCTCTAAGCTTGTCAAGTTTGCAGGCGACACCAGATAGGAGAGAGAGATAATACTGGTTGTTGTTGTTGTTGTTGTTGTCCAGAGGACAGGATCAGAATCCAAAAGGACCTCAACAGATTAGAGAGCTGATGGGCCAAAAATAACAAAACAAGTTCCAACATTTCCAAGATGGCCGCGTCGAGCAGGCGTCCGAGCGCCGAGCTCCGCCGAGCCCTTGATGACCTTGACAACCTCCCCTGTACAGCACCCCCGTGACTGAGGGGGGTCGCGAGGACGACCTACTGGATCTGCTGGTCTCAGAGGGGGGACCCTCGGCCACTTTTGGAGGCTCCGAGGCGCCCTCTCCCCTCTTGGAGGCCCTGCAGGCAGTCGGAGGCCGCCATGGAAGTCGCCCAGGCGCCGGCCGGTCCTCAGGGCCTTGGCGGGCCTGAAGGACGCTGGGGCTACGGTAGGCCCCTGGCTTGGCGGGGGCCGCAGCGACCATGGCCTCCTCCCAGAGAGGCCTGACCTGGTCTCCGGTTCCATGGCCAGGCCTGGAGGAGGCCGGGACTTCCATCTCCCCCAACTCCACCCGAGGGGACGCCGGCGAACAACGCGGGGCCGACCGGGCGCTGCCTGACCTTGCAGGCCTCCTCCGCCATCTCGGCCAGCTGGCCGAGCGGCTGGCCGCCTGGTTGGGAGAGCTGGACAGACTGGGGCCGGCGCTGGCGTCCTTCTGCAACTCCAGCGGCCTGGGGAGGACAGAGAGAGGAGCAGCAGGGCCCTATGGAGACGGACAAGGAGAGGACGGACTGGAGAGGGTGAGGGGGGCGACCGCAGCGGCTCCTCAGCGGGAGCCCCATTGTTACCGTTGCTGCTGCTGCGGTGGGGGGCCCTACTGCCACCCCGACCCCGCCCCTGGGCTCCGAGACGCCCCAGCCCCGAGAGAGCCAGGCCAACGGCGCCAGCGGCGGGATTCTTGCGGGTCGGGCCCGGAGGATTGTGGGGGCGAGCGGCGCGGGATGTGCGGCGAGGAGCGAGGCCTGGCCCCCCGGGCAACCACCCAAGCCATATGGACATGGAGATTGAGGAGGGGTCAGGCGACGAAGGGGAGGGGAGTGGGCCCCGGGCCTATGGCGGAGGGCCCCCCCACCTTGAGGAGAGATCTGGGGAGACGACTGGTGCAGCGGTGACGCCCTGGCAGAGCCCCTGGGGGGCTCTTGGCTGCGAGGCTCCCCGGGGCCCGCAGGACGAGGCGGTGGCCAGGGGTAACATGATGGGCGCTCACTCCTCAGGGACTGCGGCCGCGGCCCTGCACGGCCTGGGGGTCCAACCCTCGTCCTCTCCGACAGATGGGCCGAAGCGGCAGCTGCCGTCGGTGCCCCCTCCGGAGGTGCTCGATATCTCCGGAATTCTAGCAAAGGCTCCGGGAGGCGCGGCCCCGGCGCCGAGCTTGCCAGCTGTCAGCCGTCCCCTCGTTAGCGACCGGACTACACCCCCCCCGCCCCGCCTTCCTTTGACGGCCGGGGGCTGACAGGTCCATCGAGCCGGGACAATATAGCCCCGGGAACCGCGAGTCCGAGGCGCCCAGCATGGAGGCCAGGTGGCCGCCGGAGAAGGCGGCGTTGGAGGCCGAAGAATAGCAGACCCCCGCCCCGGGGCGTTTTCCACTGCCCGCCTGAGAGAAGGGAGACCTGCCTCGCCCGAGCCCAAGTCCTGGAACCCGTTGCGGGTCAGAACTTTCTGGGGTCCGGGCTTCAGGCAACGGAAGCCCTCTCTCTTAGGTCCACAGCGGAAGAAGGCCAGCAATCCCACAGATCGGACTCCCCACTAGACCCCTGGTCAATAGGGGCAGGCCGGCCGGACCATCTTGGTGGGATCACCCTGAGACCACCTCTGCTCCCCTTCGATGGGAGAGTAGGGCCCGCCTGACTCGCTGGGTCCTCTCCTGACGTCCTTGCTCTCCCCTATTCCTTGTGTTGTGTACTGTCTAGTCTGTCTTTTATATTTTGTATTGTTGTTTCCTGATTTTGTAAGCCGCTGCGAGCCGTATGGAGTTAGCGGCATATAAGCCTAAGGAAATAAATAAATAAATAAATGTGAGATACTCCACTTAGGCAGAAGACAGGAAATGCAGGCATACAAGATGGGAGACGCCTGGCTCCACAACAGAGACGCTGGGGGAAAGAGATTGGGATCCTGGTGGAGAGCAAGCTGAAACTGAGCCAAGGGTGGGATGAAGCATCTAAGAAGGCCAATGGGATTTGGGACTGCATCCAAAGGAGTCTAGTGTCCAGATCAGGGGTGGGCCACCTATGGCCCGCAGGCCGGATGCAGCCCGGTAGCTGATTCTGACCGGCCCAGGGAGAAAGGCATCAGGGGCGGGGCCAAGAGGAAGGGATGCTGCTGCCGCCATCCCATCGCGGGTTCTGTGTCGGCAGACAGGCCGGAGGAGCGGCAGCTTTGGAGTGCCTGCCATCCCTGGAGGCGATCCGGGCCTGCAGCGGGAGCACTCAGCGACCTGCGGGGGCTGACCTCCCTGGCGACATGGAAGACTTGATTGTCTTCCGGGTCACCAGGACGATCAGCCGCCTCAGATTGCCGACTGCTCCCCCTGCAGGCCCAGATCGCCTCCAGGGATGGCAGGCACTCCATAGCAGGGCGATCAGTTGGGGAATGGCTGGGGGGCGAGAGCGGGCAGAAGCCTGCAGCCTCCAATCGCCTGCTGCTCTGCTCTCATCTGCTACAGCGGCAGCTGGGTCCGCTTTGCCATCCTCTGGGCTGGGTCCATTGGGCCATTCCATCTTGGGATCCTTCCTCTCTTGAGGATGTCAGCCTTCATCTTGGTTCGCACCTTGTCTTCTTGAATTTTATTTTATTTTAGTGGTTTTTATTATTATTTTATAATAATATTATAATAATAAAATTATAACATATTAAATAATATAATATAATGTCATATTATATTATTTTAATATATTATAATGCCTATATATATATATACTATAATATAATTATGATATTAATACTAATAATTTATGAATATTTCTTGATATATTAATATGTTAATATTAATGATGTGTAATAGATAGTAAATATAGTTAATTAATTAATTAATTAATTATGTAGATTAGAATGCAGTTTCGCCTTTAGGTGCGGCCCTCCATAATATTTTTTGGCTCTCGCGTGGCCCCTTGGGAAAAATAATTGCCCACCCCTGGTCCAGATCGAGGGAAGAAATCAGACCTCCTCACCTGGAATCGCACTGTGTCCAACTCCGCACAAAGCCTTTAAAAAGGGATATTGACAAGTCTGAAGGCGTTCAGAGGAAGAAGTCGAGGTCTGGAGACCATGAATCCTTATGAGGAGCATCGTAAAGAACTAGGCATGTTTAGCCTGCCAAAGAGAAGGTTGAGAGGAGACATGAGAGGAGCCATGCCTAAGCACTCGCTAACAACGCCAAAGGTGGGGGGGGGGGGCACTCCAATCTTGAACCCGGCCCATCGTCTTCAGACTAAAGGTCTCCAAGAGGAGTTTGCTGAACTCTCTCTCTCTCTCTCTCTCTCTCTCTCCCTCTCTCTCTCGGAAATCTCTGTTTCCATCCAAAAGCAATAAACGACAGGAGATGAACTCCTCTCCGTGGAACATCCCGCTCGCCTCCAGCTCTCACATGCTTAAGCTGTTCTGTCCACATCTGCCTCCAAACAGATTTCATGCCTCACGCACACAGTAGCCCCGGGGGAAGGGCGGACGGAAGGAGTCCAGCCGCCTCTGCTGACATTTGCTTGGCTCGGGGAGCTCCACTGGACATCCGTGAGGCTTCTGCCTTGAACCAATTCGACTGACTATGTCTATGGATTGTTGGCTTTCTCTAAGGTTGGCTTTGCATTATGGCAGAGTGGGAAGGAGGCTGCCAGCTGCCCAAGGAGCCAACATGGTGTACCGTCAGCCATACAAGTAGCGCTTATCCAGAATTCAAAATCCAAAACTGTCCCCATGGGTGGCTGAGGTAATAGTGGCACCTTTGCTTTCTGATGGTTCAGCGCACACAAACTTGGTGTCATACCCATAATTATTGAACGTGTCTTTTTCAAAGGACCTTCAGGCCATGTGTATAAGATGTGCATGAAATATACATTATGATTATGATTATTATATTTATGTATACCCTGCTTTATCTCCTCTGAAGGGAACTCGAAGCGGCTGAACACAGGGTGCCGAACCTATTTGGGTTCACCCGAGGAGACTTATGGAACCCACAAGGTTCCTGAATGCTCTGAGGGATGGTGAGCCGGTCAGCGACTTGGTCAACCAGCAAGTGGAAGCATGGAACACCAGGCTTTCCAATGCTCTAGACGAGATCGCCCCTAGACGCCCTCTCAAACCTCACAGAAATCGGCCTCCTTGGTTCACCGAGGAACTATGATCGATGAAGCGAGCTAAGAGATGGTTAGAGGACGTGTGGCAAGAACTCCGTAACGAAGCATCGAAATCAGCTTATAAGGTATTTAAGAAATCTTATGAGCTTGCTATCAGGGAGGCCAAAAAAGTGTATTATACCTCCCTGATAGGGTCTGCAAGCTCACGCCCAGTGAAATTACTTAATACTATTCAGTCGCTAACGACGGTTCCTACTGTCCCAAATGGAAACGATTTGGCCCCCTCCGCTGAGGCTTTTCAGAGCTTCTTTGCACACAAGATTTAGCTGCTCTGCTGGGACCTCCCTGCCACGATTGATACAGTTAGTGAGCTTGAGACCCCGTTGCCACTCGGTGGGCCCACCTTCGACCGTTTCCATCAGCTAGACGCAGAAGCTGTCGACAGGATCATAGCTGCAGCTCGTCCCACCACTTGCTCCCTCCATCCATGCCCCTCCTGGCTAATTAGACCTTGCCTGGAGGGGTTACGCGTTGAATATAATAAATAGCTCCCTTGAGCAAGGAGTTTTTCCAGAGGGGTTGAAAAAGGCCATGGTGGGCCCGCTGCTGAAGAAGCCGAATTTAGACCGCTCAGCTCCCTCCGGCCAGTCTCGAATTTATCGTTTCTGAGCAAGGTGATTGAGAGGGCAGCAGCGGGTCAGCTGCAGCAGTTCCTGGACGACACTGCCGGACTTGATCCCTTCCAGTCCGGCTTCCGTAGTGGGCACGGGACAGAGACAGTGCTGCTCTCCATCACAGACCAGCTGCGCTGCCAGTTGGACCAAGGTGGCTCTGCGTTGCTCGTGCTATTGGACCTTACGGCAGCCGTTGATATAGTAGACCACTCATTATTAATCCATCGTTTAGCCGTGACTGGAGTGAGGGGGACTGCCCTGAAATGGGTGGCCTCCTTTCTCCACAATCGTGGACAACAAGTGGTGAGGGGCGGAGTGGTCTCCGAGGGGCTCCCCCTCGATTGTGGGGTGCCTCAGGGGGCCATTCTTTCCCCTCTATTATTTAACATCTATATGCGTCCACTGGCCCGACTGGTACGTAGCTTCGGTCTGGAGTGTCATCAGTACACTGATGACACCAAGCTTGTGCTGAGGATGGAGGGCAGCCCGGACTCTGTACCCGATTATTTCCATCTGTGCCTAGAGGCCGTGACTGCATGGCTGCGAGCTAGCCGGTTGAAGGTGAACCCATCGAAGACGGAGATCCTCTGGCTGGGCCGCCCAATGGGAGGGGGGTGCCGGCTGCCTACCCTGGATGGCATGGCACTTTGCCCGTCACCCTTGCCCTACCATCCCACCGGTTCTTTGTCGCAGGCAGATGGTCTTTGTGGCACAGGTTCCAATGGATCGCCTGAGCAACAATGTTGTGGCTCCGCTTGTAGACTGTCTGCGCGATCTTCTTGCAGCAGCTGAGGATGGGATCTACTTTTTCACCTGCTTCCTTGCAGAGTCTACACTTGGGATCCTTCGTCAACGTTTTAGCTCTGGCTTTGATGGCATTGTTGTTGTTGTTAATGAGAAGCAGACCTCCTTGGGATCTAGCCTTTGCATGGGTTCAGCCATGGCGCTCCAAGGAAGCTCCTGAGTTACCTAGGTCCAAAATCCTCTGTAACGCATAAAAAGCATTCCTGAAAACAAGGTCAAGAGAAATGGAGCCAAGACGTCTAGGTCCATCCAGTCTCCAGAGAAGAAGCGGTGACCACCTTCTGCTGCCTGGCAAGTGGAAGCAGGGGCGGATCTTAGTGGCGCCACGTGGCCAAGGGTGCATCCGGCCGCAACTGCCAGGTTCGGCGCATCATGCCGCGCCATTGCTGCAGGCAGCCGGCGCGCGGGCGGGAGGCTCCGCCCCGGCTGCAAAATGTTCCCTGGCTTGTCCTTTTCATCCTCTTGGGAGTGCTCTGTTTAAATAGCGCAAAATATTATAATAAGCCAACCTTATTTTGGCACCCCGAGTCTTCAGTGTGGTGATGATGGCGTGAGCATGCATGTGCGCAAACAGCTAGTTTTGCGCATGCGCTATTGGGACCGAGCACTTCTGGTGGAGGGGCCGCCCCGGCTGCAAAATGTTCCCCCATCCTTTTCATCCTCTTGGGAGTGTGTTTCGCTACTCCCTCCACCAGAAGTGCTCGGTCCCAATAGTGCATGCGCGAAACTAGCTGTTTGCGCGCATGCGTGCTCACGCCATCATCACCACACTGAAGACCCAGGGGGTGCCAAAAAAAGGTTGGCTTACTATAATGTTTTACCTTCGTCCAGCCCTGAGTGGAAGGCTGGGTTCACGCTGCCTGTGAAAAGGCGCAGGACATAGTCTCTCCACGCAGCCTGAGGGGTCAGCCAAGGTAACAAGATCCTCCAACGGGGATTCAAAGAAGTCTGCCTCGGACTGGGCCAACTACGCCCTTCAGTCTGTTCTGGACCTTTCCTCCCGACCTTTTCCCTCCTCCATTCCTCCCTGGAGCCCCTACCTCTCGTTTCATTGGCGTGAGCCACTCTGGGAGACAATTTCGAGGTCCGAGCACTGCAAGGTCTGTCGGCCTTCGTAGGGCTTGCAAAACCAGGCTTGTGAACCTTGCTAAAGGAAACATTTTGACCTTGTTTATTGTTGTACGGTTACTATATTTTTTTATGTAAACCGCCCCGAGCCTTTGGGAGTGGTGGTATACAAATGGAAGTAGTAAATCTCTCTCTATATATAAAGTCGAATGTATATATGTATGTTTATACATTTGTGGGTTTGTATGTGGCAGCGTTCTTATTGGCTCCCGGCCTCTAGATTCTGACAACATGATTGGTTGCCAGTGAGGGAGTATTTGCATAACGCCTCTATTGGCCAGCCAACACGAACATTCCGATGCTCTAAAGTGGCAGAGGGGGTCAGGAAAAGGCCTGAGGCAGTCAGGCATGGTGGGAGTTGACTAATCAAGACCAAACCTGATACACAGAGCCCTCATGACCCACTCTACATCCTGGTGCCGTTTGAAGGAGGATGGACAATGGACAATGGATGATGGGACTTGAAGTACCTTCACTCACCTTCCAAGACCGCTGTGACCCTCATCCAAAGAATGATCAAGACCAAACGTGGCACACAGAGCCCACATGACCCTCTCTACATCCTGGTGCTGTTGGGAGGGGGATGGACCATGGCCGATGGGACTTGCAGTACCTTCACTAACTGCAAGTTACGTAAACATCTCATAAGGACCACCCTTGGCACACAATGCCTTTCTCAAATAACCCGGGCAGGGCCGGGTCCCCAAGGTAGTAAATACATAAATTCCCAAATATTGCACACACAAAAGCAAAAGATAACCAACAAATAAATTGCCGTCTTCCGCAGGATATAAAGAGCTAGACATTGAACTCTCCTTACTTGGCTCCCTCCGAGGCAGCGTGGCGGGAACAGAGATTTCGGCAGGAAACGGGAGAAGGTATTCAAGTCACAACACGAGAGGGGGGGGGGAGAGATGGCCCAAGGCTGAGGGCTGCGCCCCCCAGACGGGTTAACTAGTTGCTGTCATCTTCTGAACGGGATGAAAGCAAAACCTTCTGCGTTTGGGTAATTGGAGGGAGGGAGGGATTGGAGTCGGTGGAAACTGGAATGTGATGCTGTCTTCCCTCTTAAATCTTCTTTTAGTTGAGAGAGAGAGAGAGAAAGAAAGAATGAACAAGAAGGAAAGAAAGAAAGAATCCATCTCTCTCTCTCTCTCTTTCTCTCTCTCTGTCTGTCTGTCAGGGCCAGGTAATCCGTCCAGCAAGGCCATGAAGTGCCAGCAATACATGCTTTCCAACCCAAATGTGGTTGTTCCCATTCTTGGAGTGGCCGGCGCAGCCTCATCCCACCAGGGCCATAGCCAGGATTTTGATTCCGGGGGGGGGGGCTGAGTTTGGTTCAGGGGATGGGGGCTGAGACTGGGTGGGAGAGGGTCTACCCTAGCAAACCTTTTGTATTGTTATCCCAATAACCCCATGAATGTGGGATATAATGAGCATGGTGATCAGATCATAATATGAATAAACATAACAGTTTAAATAATGTACCAGTCAGGCCTTCTCGCGGACCACCCTGAGAATTTCCGGGGGGGGGGCTGAAGCCCCCATAGCCCCCCCTGGCTACATGCCTGCACCAATACATACCTTACCTACCTATTCCTCACCCACACCCCTGCCGCCCCTAATTTCCAAGCTCGCTGCAGCCATTATGTAACCTCCCGAGCTCCCTTGGCAGCTGAACGCCGTTCCCTCCAGCCGCCCATTCCAGCAAGGACAACCTGCCAACAGACAAACGCAGGCCGCCTGGTGCTGCTTCCCTTCAGCCGGCAGAGCTTCCCAGAAGGAATTTTGGCCTGGGCAGAAATGGGATGGTTGCAAACACCTCCAGTCAACGCCGCTCGGAAAGGGAATGCGCAGAAACAGCGGCAAGCGTGCACACCCTTATTGTGATACGTAGCACACAGAAGGAAGAGTCTCTCTCCCACGCCTGAGAGAACACAATGAGACCGGAGGGAAAGGACATGCCCTAGACTGGCCATCAGGCAGCCTTGTGTCTGATGTCCATGATGGGAACGATGTTCGTTCATGCTGATGTTCACGATGGGAATGGGGATCAGGCCCGGATTACCCATAAGGCCATGGCCTAGGGCAGTGTTTTTCAACCTTTTTTTGAGCCGCGGCACACTTTTTACATTTACAAAAGTCCTGGGGCACACCACCAACCGAAATGACACAAAATGACACTCTAACACAGTCATACATATAGTTAATATGTTTTTGAATGTATTTATACACTCAGTGTGAAACCTGGGCCTGTTTCGATGAACACAACATAGATATCCTGGCAGGAATGGCAGAAAGACACCAACTTCCCACACAGAACCCCCATAATGCTATAAGAGTTTGGTGTGCATTGACCTTGAGTTTTGGAGTTGTAGTTCACCTATATCCAGAGAGCACTGTTGGATCAAGACCAAACTTGGCATGAATACTCAATATGCCCAAATATGAATGCAGATGGAGTTCAGGGAAATAGACCTTGACATTTGGGAGTTGTAGTTGCTGGGATTTATAGTTCCCCTGCAATCAAAGAGCATTCTGAACCCCACCAATGATAGAACTGGGCCAAACTTCCCACAGCACTCCCTATTCGGCACGCAGGGAGGTTTGCTACGGCGCGGCGTTGGAGCGCACAAGGCCCAAAAGCAGGCAGCCGCTGCCTAAGGAACATCGGCCGGACGCTGTCTGGCGGGCGGGGGAATGCGCCCTTTACCCAGATGGCGCCCCACGTAGCGGCGTCCTTTGCCTACCGGTAGGACCGCCCCTGGCGGTAACCCATCTTCTCTACTGTTTCCAAGCCTTCAAGAATAGATGCAAACCAGTGTATCACTACCAGAAGCAATTGCATATTTCTGCATTATTTTGTTTGTGGGAGGGGGGATAATAAATACATAATAATAATTATTATTATTATTATTTATATCCCGCCACCATCTCCCAAAAAGGACTCAGGGCGGCTTACAAGGCACTCCAAGTGCAGCAGAACAAAAACAGGACATGAGCATAAAACAGTATCACATACAAATCCCACCCACCCCCAAATTGGATAAGCATAATGCTCACAGAATGCCTGACATTCTCTTCTTACACTGTCAATGTATGCACATGGCCCAAAATATGCAGAATTCTTTCTTTTTCTTTCTTTCCTGGTGTATTTATATATTTGTACACATTCCCTTCGTGCTTGGCAATGGGGAACGCGCTCCGAGAGCAGCTCTTTAAGCACATTGTTCTGAGAACGTTTCCAATGGAATTTGGGTTTATGCACAAAAATTGCCAGCCTGCAAGTTTGCTCTCAGGGATTTGGGGAAGGAACAAAACATCAAAACAGAAATATCTATGTATGTATGTATGTATTTTCCAAGATGGCTCCCACATCCAGCGAGTACTAGGAACCCCGATAATGGGGCTGGACCAAACTTGGCACATATATTCATGATAACCAACTTTAGAATACTGGTAGGGTTTTGGAAGGATTGGCCCTTGATGATGGGAGTTGTAGTTTACCCATAATCAAGGAGAACTCTACACCCAACCAACGTTGGATCTGGTCCAAACTTGGCACATATCACCATCATGAGTAACTTTAACTACTGGTATGGTTTGTTTTGGAGGGAATTCACTGGCGATGTTGGGAGTTGTAGTACACCATAATGAAAGAGCACTCTGAACTCAACCAGTGTTGGATCAGACCAAACTCAGGTCATACATCCACCATGACCAGCTTTAACTACCGCTACAGTTTGGAGGGAATTCACTGGCAATGTAAGGAGTTGAGTCTTCACCCAGAATCCAAGAGCACTTTGAACCCAACCAACGTTGGATCGGACCAAACTTGGCACATATATCCATCATGACCAACTTTAACTACTGGTGGGGTTTGGAGGGGATTGACCCGGGATGATGGGAGTTGTAGTTCACCCACACCCAGAGAGCACTGTGAATCCCACTGACGATGAACTTGGGCAAATATACCTGGCACATATATCCATCATGACCAACTTTAACTACTGGTGTGGTTTGGGGGCAATGGCAGATGATGATGGGAGTTGTAGTTCACCCACGACCTTATTTGTTTTCCAATAACATCCAAAAACAAGCAAGGATCCTTTCTAATATCGATCATTTCCAAACCCCTCACCTGTGCGGGGGCGGGGCCTAAGCTACTGATCAATATTTCCAAGTGACAATCCCTCAACAAGGAAGAGCGTAAAGGCAGCAGGCGCCACGTGGCATTGGCGTTGCGAGGAGCAGAAGACGCCACCCCAGCTTCCTCCTCCCTCCACACGTTCCCACTTCCCACATTCATGCGGACGTCAAGAAATGCAGAAAAGACGCAGAAGAGTGAACGGCCTGGGGCCGATCCAGCTGCGCAGGAAAGGCCAAGAGGACGCACCTGAACATGCAAGTGTGCGATACAAGGTTGTATAGGCACTGGGATTACAATTTGTGGTCAAGGAAGACAACGTCCAGGTTTACTCACCGACTGTGTCACAGGGCTCATCTTTATGGACGCAGAAATCTGTCCTAGAAGCAAGAAGTAAGTAAAACAGTGAGGGGAAGGAACACGTAAACACTCAACAGGCAACAGCTTAGCTGGCTTTAAACTCAAATCACACAAACTGCAGGTGTAGGTGCATTTACGTATGCGCTTATTGGAGAGTGGCATGTCTTTATCATGTCTTCCAGTCACAAAGCCCTACGCGGCTGCTTTGTAAATGCTTATTCCACCCCACTTTGCAGGCCCGGATCCACCCTTTTTGGCGCCCTAGGCCACACATTGGAAGCCACGCCCCCGGGCCGCCTAGGGGCGGGGCTTCCCTCCGCCTCTTGCTCCTCGCTCGTGCCGGGCGCCCCTCCTTCCTGGCGGGACGGAAGGAGGGGCGCCCGGCCCCGCCGCGAGTGAGGAGGGAGAGGCGGAGGGAAGCTGCGTCAGAGGACGTGTGACGCGGCTCCCCTCCGCTCCGCCTCTTGCTCCTCGCTCACCCCTCCTTCCTTCCTCGAGTGAAGGAAGGAAGGAAGGAAGGAAGGAAGGAAGGAGGGCGAGCCAGGAACAAGAGGCGGAGGGGAGGGGAGCCGTGTCAGAGGCCCTGTGATGCGGCTCCCCTCCGCTCTGCCTCTTGCTCCTCGCTCGCCCCTCCTTCCTTCGAGTGAAGGCCTAGGGGTCTATGGCGCTTCGCGCACAGGCACAGAAGCAGGGCCGCTTTGTCCATTAGACGAACTACGCAGGCGCGTAGGGCGACGTCACCCTGGAGGGGCGACGTCACCGGGAGGCGCCGCCGCCCGGCTCCGCGGCGCCCGCACTGCCCTCACCGCTGCCGCCCGCCACGGCGGCCAGGCTTTCGCAGCCGGCCCCACAGCCGCGGCGACGCGCGCCGTGCCTTTTTAGGCAGCCCGGTGCGCTCCGGCCATGCTTTCGCATGCGCTGAGCTTTTTGCGAATGCGTACTGGCTCCCGCTTTGGAGCCAGTGCGCGTGCGCAGATTGGCGCATGTGCACTAGCTGCCAAAGCGGGAGGCGCGCTCTGGAGCCAGTGCACACGCAGATTGGCGCATGCGCACTGGGGGCCATGAAAAAAAATTTCGCGTACCCCTCGGGAACAGCTTGGTCCGCCCCTGCACAGAAGCGCCCAAAAATCGACCTTTTTAAAAAAAAATTGGGGGGTCCGGATCTGCCGCCCCCCCCCCCCCTGGCTACCGCCCTCGGCCTTAGCCTAGGGTGGCCTTATGGGCAACCCAGGCCTGCCACTTTGTGACCTTCACTTGGATGAATGAATGGATTCCCAATGCGTATTCTGCATTTTGGAAGGAACGCAGCAGCAAGGCGGTTACTGGTCCACCTGAAGCAGAGCTTCTCCAACTTTTCCATTTGCAATCCCTTTTGGCCCGAGAAATGTGTACATGAGCCCAAGTCCATAGGTATAGAAGACAGGTATAGACAGCAATCATTTACGAATGGCAAATCAGCATTTGTGTCCTGGATACTCGTGCGGGTGAGGGTTCGGCTGAGCCCAGTAGGGAACGCGGAGGAAGCAAGGACTCGCCCGCTGGCCAAACTCAAGAGGCTTCTGTGGAGAAGGCTGAGGAAGAGCTCGCTTTTCTTTCTACCACACTGCGACTACTACTACTTAATTGCTTTTTGCCTTTTGTGTTGTGAAAGCAGCGTGTCAGAGGTCGCACTGTGACACCCGGCTGCAGCAATGTTTGCAACCAAGCCGTGGGCCTTGTGCTTCAGAAACCAGTGGGTGGATGCTGAGGGAACTTGGGGCTGTTCCATGACTTTGGCATTGGATTGCGGACACAACTGCGCCGAGTGAAAGTTCGGAGACTGGATTGACCTTGAGCTGTTTTGTGGCTCCTCTGTTCTTGTCTCTTTGGACATTTGTGGTTACTGAGAACTAACTGGCTGACCTTGGACTGTAGGACTACTCTGTTGGCAAGCTCCCTGACCATTGGCAAGGCTTGCTCAACAGGCTGATTATTATCCTTTAGATCAGTGTTTCCCAACCAATGTGCCGTGGCACACTAGTGTGCCATGAGCGATCATCAGGTGTGCCGTGGGAAATGGGAACCTCCAATCCCCTTCCTTCCCCCTCCTGCCGAACACTTTTCCTTCTCCACTCGGGCTCCCTTCTTCCCAGCCTCGCTCTGCTCGCTTTGCCTCGCTTTGCTCACGCTGACGCTTCTGCAGGAGGGGGGAGGGAGGAAGACGTGACCCGCGTGGCGCTACTGCGCAAACCCGCCCCACGTCTTCCTCTCTCCCCTCCACAGTGCTCTCTGGATATAGGTGAACTACAACTCCAAAACTCAAGGTCAATGCCCACCAAACTCTTATAGTATTTTCTCTTGGTTATGGGAGTTCTGTGTGGGAAGTTTGATTCCATTCCATCATTGCTGGAGTTCAGAATGCTCTTTGATTGCAGGTGAACTATAACTCCCAGCTGTTGAGTTATAGTTCCTCCGTGTGTGTCTTTCTGCCATTCCTGCCAGGATATCTATGTTGTGTTCATCGAAACAGGCTCAGGTTTCACACTGAGTGTATAAATACATTTAAAAACATATTAACTATCTGTATGACTGTGTTAGAGTGTCGTTTTGTGTCATTTTGGTTGGTGGTGTGCCCCAGGATTTTGTCAATGTAAAAAGTGTGCCGCGGCTCAAAAAAGGTTGGGAAACACTGCTTTCAATGGAGGATAGCGGAAGCATTCTCTGCACAGTCCACCGTAAACACTGCACAACAGTTTCATGTAAATGCCTAAAACAGTCACTAGGTGGCATCCAGACGACTTTTATTGATAGATGGATGGAGAGATAGATAAGATACTACAGTACTGCATTTGGAGACTGCAGGATAACTACGCAAACAAAAGTCAAAGTAGGATGGACACCACCAAGGGAGGCATGCGGAAGGGCCAACCTGACTCCTGAGGAGGCCCAAAACAAAGCCCTGTGGAAACAACAGTCACAAAGCTTACCCCTCAATGGGAAAATAACCTATAAAGAAGAAGATGGATGGATGTTTAGATAGATAGATACATATATAGATAGACAGACAGACACCACAGCACTGCATTTGGAGATTGCAGGACGATGACCAAATGGACAAAGGCCAATGAATAGATGACGGGACACCATCAACAAAGACATGTGCGCTACCAGCCTGAGGAGGCCCAAAACAAAGCCCCGAGGAAATGACTGTCTCAATGCCAACCCCTCAAAGGGCAAATAGAAAGAAGAACATGGATGGGTGGCTGGATGACGACAGCACTGCATTTGGAGACTGCAGGACGGCAACCACGTAGGCAAAGGCCAACGGAAAGATGGGTGGACACCATCAAGGAAGACGTGAGCGCTGCCAACACGAGACCCGAGGAGGAGGCCCAGAACAAAGCCCGGTGGAAATGGCATTCACAAGGCTCACCCCTATATTGGGAAAATAACTTAGAAGGATGGGGGGAACGGCCTGGAGCCCGCGGCCCGCTGGCCGCCTCTGGGGTCCCTACTCCAGAGCAGAAAGAGGCAGAAAGGGGATGTTTTGCTTGCTAAGCTAGCGAGCCCTTCGGGGGAGAGGCCGTTCCAACCGTGGCCTCCCGCCACTTACTCAGAGCTCGCAATAAAAGCATCTGTTTGGTTTACCGGTTTATATAACACAATAAATCCTTAAATACACGTCTGTCGAGCTGGCTCTGGGAACTGCGGCAAGCAAGGGCGCTCCTTCCTTCCTGCCAGCTGGGCCGAGAGCAGGATGTCAGGGGCTGCGCCGCGGAGGAAGGGCTTGCATTCCAGGCACGCAGAGGACGCGGTCGAGCGGCCCCGGATGCCTTGGGTTCTGGGGCAGGTGCTTAAGAGTCTCTACCCGAACTAAACCCACTTTCAGAGCTATCTTGTCCTGCAAGAAGACGCTACGGCTTCTTGAGGTTTTGCAACGCGAGGGGAGAAGGAAACAATCACAATTTTGTCTCATTCGTGAAGTTTTATTTGTATTTTAATGTTATGCTTCATGACAGAGAAATTATAATCATATTTAAATGCTTTGGCTCTGTTTTCAATTAGTATCGTGTCATGTTTGCGGTTAGCGGCCTCGAGGCCCTACGTCAGGGCCTAATATCAAAGAAAGCAAACAGAATCAACCACGTTGAGCCATGTCACCAAACGCAATGACTTCATGACGGCTCAGACGCCACGTTTTTGGACCAGAACGGCCGGCTGGGGAAACATTTCCAACATCTTTAAGTCCACCTTTTTATCTTTATAGTTGAGCTCCGAAAAAGATCAGCACCTTGCAGCAAAAGCAGGCACCACCCCACTATGGTTCCACTTTGGTTGCCATGACAGCGTTCTGTGGGTTTATAGTTTTGTCAGACCCAAGAGCTAAGAATTCCAAGGGTCAATATCCGCAAACTACAGACCTCGAAGAAGAAGGCGGCATATATATACGCTATCGTACTGATGGTAGCTTGGTCAACTTAAGCCGCCTGAGGGCTCGCACTAAGACTCTAAACTATCTAGTCCGTGAGCTGCTTTTTGCTGACGACGCTGCCCTTGTTGTCGCCCATTCAGAAGCAGCCCTGCAGCGCCTCACGTCCTGCTTTGCAACACCTGCAGAGCTATTTGGGCTGGAAGTCAGCCTGAAGACAAGGGAAGTCCTCTACCAGCCCGCACCACAGGAAGAACACCATCATCCCCACGGCAACATAGGCATATCTGTGCTTAAGTTCATTCAGCAGTTCACCTCTCTGGGAAGCATCATCTCTTCAGACGCCAAGATTGACAAAGAGATAGATCACAGATTAGCAAAGGCATAGAGTGCATTCGGAAAGCTTCATAAAAGTGTCTGGAGCAACAAGCACCTGAGGCAAAGCACCAAAATCAGTGTGTACAGAGCTATCGTACTGTCTATTCTCCTCTATGGGTCTGAAACATGGCTCACCTATCGCCAACACCTACGACTCCTAGAACGCTTTCATCAGCGCTGTCTTCGCACAATCCTAAACATACACTGGACCGACTATGTGACGAATGTTGCTGTCCTTGAGCAAGCAGGGACCACCAGCATTGAGGCCATGCTATTGAGAACACAGCTGCGCTGGGCAGGGCACGTCTCTAGGATGAAGGACCACCGCCTCCCAAAGATACTACTCTACGGTGAACTCACCACGGGTCAGTGCAAGAGAGGCGCCCCAAAAAAGAGATACAAGGACTCCCTGAAACAACATCTCAGGCTCGGCCAGATTGATCACCAACAATGGTCCACCCTGGCCTCACATCGGGAGGCGTGGAAACGCACTATCCACAATGCTGCGACCTCTTCCAAGAAGACACGCCAAACGGGTCTCGGAGAGAAACAACAATGCAGAAAGAACCGCAACTTGGAAACAACCTCACCCAAGGAGACTTTCTGCTGTGCTTTCTGCAACCGGACTTGCCTATCCCAGATTGGCCTTTTTAGTCATCAGCACGCTTGTAAAAAGCGTGGGATGAGTCCTTCCTGAATCTTCGTTCGCGAAGTAATGCTGAATGAATGAACAGATCCCGTAATTCCAGACAATGTTGCCAGAAAGCAGTCACAATAGAACAACGGGGCTAGAGCAGTCCAGCGTGACAGGGCCCGGGGACTGGGAACCACGCTGCCCCAAGCGTGCCGTGAGCAAGCTCAGAAAAAAATCCCTTTCCAAGCAGCCCTCTTCCACTTATGAGAAGACATCCTGGAATACAGCAAGGGCCCCGTGGCCGTGGCAAAGCCAGCGTCTGTTTTCCCTTGGCTAAGTCATCCCAAGCTGGAGACTCCGCCGCGGGTTCCACATCCTTTGCGCCTGCTCCATGTGCACAGTCGAGGGAGCATCCAGGGACACACTTGCACTTTGCAAGCCAGCGCATGGGAGGGGGGAAAGAAGCCTCCACACAAACACAGCGAACACGCGCGCTCCAAAGGCTGGGCCTGTGCCACAGAAATCCATTCAGCCAAGCCGGGAGGTCTTCCAACCAGCGCATGGCCGTCCTTCCCTCTGCAGAGGAAAGTTCAAACAGGACGGAGGGGGAGAGCGGGAGGCGCCGGAAGGGAAGGGCCCTGGCAATACACGCACCGCTTATTTTGCAGGGAGGGGTGCGGTTTTGCTAAAGCCCAGCATTGGTGCCATGGCCAACTCTCTCACAACTGCGACCTCATCTTCAAGCCCATTATCCAAACCAGTGGCCGCGGGTCATCCCCGTCTATTATTACGACTACCACAAACCTCTCTCTATCCACCTAATTTGGAGCGAGTCCCCGTGGCTCTCTGCGAGGGACCGGACCCAACCAAGCACAACATCTGATGTGAGTGGCAGGATCAATGGGCACCATGCTCTGCCTTCACAGGGACCCTCGGGAAATGCATCCTGGGTTGGTATTGCAACAGGCCCGGATCATGGCCTTTTGCTGCCCTAGGCCAAAGGCTCTGGCCCTGCCCCCAGCTCCGCCCCGCGCCGGCTCCGCCCCCCGCCCCACCCCGGCTTCGCCCCCCCGCCTCCTTGCCGGCGCGAGGAGGAGGAAGGAAAGCCCCACCCCCGGAGCTGATGCCGCGCATGCGGCAGTGGCCCCAAGGTCGGGGCCTCCCCACAGCTCCTCCCTCCCTTCTCCCGCCACCATGCCGGCCTCAGAAGTGGCCGAAATCGCCCTTTTCAGGCTGGCATGATGGCTTTAGGAGGGAGGGAGGATCCGTGGGGAGCCTCCCCGCAACTCCTCCCTCCCTCCTAAAGCCACCATGCCGGCCTGAAAAGGGCGATTTCGGCCACTTCTGAGGTCGGTGTGACGGCTCCCCGTGGCATCAGCGCTGGGGGTGGGGCTTTCCTTCCTCCTCGCGCCGGCAAGGAGGCGGGGGCAGAGCCAGGGGAGAGGCGGAGCCAGGGGCAGAGCCTTTGGAGCCGAGGGGAGCAGAGCAAAGGGGGGGCAGCGGGGGGGCATGGATGGTGCTTCCGCCACCGCGCACATGCACACTTTTTTTTGAATTTATTTGTGAGGGTCCGGATCTGCTGCCCCCCCCCATGGCTGCCGTCCTAGGCCATGGCCTAGGGTGGCCTTATGGGTAATACGGGCCTGGATTGCAATGGGGAGGTCAAGGGATGCCATTAGAGCAAGAGGCCAGTCCTTTCTCCACGGCACAAGTTTATACCTCTATATTTATGTCATGCCTCACCAGCCGTTCTGCCCAAATGGTTTTGTGTGCTACAGTCACTGGTCCACCACCGTTAACTGCTCCCTTGAGCAAGGAGTTTTCCCAGAGGGATTGAAAGAGGCGATGGTGAGCACGCTGCTGAAAAAACCGGCCTTCGACCGTTCGGTTACCTCCAGTTACCGCCCAGTTTCGAACTTGCAGTTTCTGGGAAAGGTGATTGAGAGGGCAGCTCACAGCGGTGCAGCTGTAGCAGTTCTTAAATGACACAGCCGGACTAGATGCCTACCAGTCCAGCTTCCGTATTGGGCATGGGACTGAGACCGTACTGGTCGCCATCACAGACCAGCTCCGTTGCCAGTTAGACCAAGGCGGATCGGCGCTGCTCGTGTTATTGGACCTCACGGCAGTGTTTGACACAGTAGACCACGCATTGTTAACCCATCGCTTAGCTGTGACGGGCGTGAGGGGGATTGCTCTCAAATGCGTGTCCTTCTTCCTCCTGGATCGGGGACAGCGAGTGGAGAGGGGAGGCATGGTTTCCGAAAGGCTCCCGCTAAACTGTGGGGTCCCTCAGGAAGCCATTCTCTCCCCTTTATTATTTAACATCTATATGCGACCACTTGCCAAACTGGTGCGGAGTTTTGGTCTGGAGTGTCATCAGTACGCTGATGACACCCAGCTGGTGCTGAG
This sequence comes from Anolis apletophallus, assembly GCA_030556195.1. Classification (NCBI taxonomy): domain Eukaryota; kingdom Metazoa; phylum Chordata; class Lepidosauria; order Squamata; family Anolidae; genus Anolis; species Anolis apletophallus. The sequence continues at coordinate 584,830 of JARBWK010000015.1, read as the reverse complement.
GATGGATGGCCGGCCGGACTCGGTACCCGATAATTTCCAGCTGTGCCTTGAATCCGTGACTGGTTGGCTATGTGGCAGCCGGTTGAGAGTGAACCCATCAAAAACAGAGATCCTATGGCTGGGTTGCCCGGGGGAGCTCCGGCCGCCTACTCTGGACAGCGAGGCATTATGCCCGTCGCCCTTAGTAAAGAGTCTGGGGGTCCAATTGGACCCACCGCTGACGATGGAGGCCCAGGTCTCCACTGTCAGCAGATCTGCCGTTTTCCACCTGCAACAGGCTAGGCGGCTGGCGCCATACCTTACCAGGAGTGAACTAGCTACGGTGATCCAGGCAACGGTCATCTCGAGGCTAGACTACTGTAACGCCCTCTACATGGGTCTACCTTTGGCAGTTATCCGGAAACTCAAACTGGTGCAGAACGCAGCAGCTAGACTCCTCCCCCTAAAATCTCATCCACCAATATACCTCTTTTGCTCTATGCAGATGATGCTGCCCTCATATCCTACACCAAGGTAGGACTCAAGCGAGTGCTGAGTGCATTCAACCAATACTGTGAGAAAAACCTGCTAAAGATCAACTATAGTAAAACCAAAATTATGATCTTCTCAAATAAGCGGGCCAGGCATAACTGGTACATAGGAAAGAACTTAATAGAACAAGTCTCCAGTTTTAAATATTTAGGGGTTACCTTTCAGGCCACAGCTTCCTGGGGATGCCACCAAAAAATAGCTGTACAAAACGCTCTATCCAGTAGTAAAGCAATAATTAAAAACTTTTCTATACCAAAGGTGGCCAGTATATCCCAGCTGCAACAAAGGTCTTCCAAGCAAAGGTAACAGCCCAATTACTATATGCAATTCCAGTATGGATCACAGGCTTCACATCTAAAGTAGAACAAGTTCAATCAGGGCTTCTCAGAAAACTCTTTGCTGTCCCCAATTGCGTCCCATCTTTGGTCTTAAGACTGGAATCAGGAACAGCCTCTCTCGAATCACCAGCTTGGAGAAGGGCCCTAGGATACTGGGTGGAGAGTATGCACAAAGGGCCGGAAGCGGGCTATACATATTTGATTCAAGAAGACCCCTTTAAATCCCACCGAATCAAAGCATTAAATCAGAAACGTAGGCAGATGGGCCTCTCAGAGAACATTCTGAGCCCTCTTGAGCATCAAAAGACAATGCAGACCTTAGCAGAACGAATCAGTGACATAGACAAACAGGCCTCAATGACTCTGGCATGCTCCACATGCTCTCCACTAAATTTAGGCCTAACATTTAATCCTTTGGGACGTGCCAAATACTTAGAAAATTTAAATATCCCAAAATTTCGTCTTGCTTTCAGTTGGGGCAGATTTAATGCCCTCAAATCAGCCATACTAGAAGGTAGATACAAAGGGACTGATTATGAACACAGAGTTTGCCCTTGCGGGGAGGGTGAAATAGAAACTGTAATACATGTACTTTTTATTTGCACAATTTACAGGGACGATAGACTAAGGTTAATATCCCCTCTACTCACCAAATGGCCAGGAAGAACCCTACATTGGTTCTGTACTCTTTTACTGTCCGATCTTGACAAAAGGGTAACGGAACAGGTGGCCAAATTTCTCTTTGCAGAGGCAAAAAGCCGCAAGTGCTTCATTAATAACCTGTAAACACTAAGAGCGTAACAAGGAATACTCAGAACACTTCCTATTACTTGGCAATCAGTTCCTGTTTTAAATGATAAAGACAGTCATTCAGCCGATAGCGAACTGTGACACTTGTTCTTATTAATCATAACCCAAATGCAATGTTATTAATTTCTTAAATGTTGTATTCTATGGTTCTATTTTCACCTGACTTAGCCGATGGTTTGTTGACCGAAATAAAGGCTACTGACTGACTGACTGACTCCTGGCGGGAGTCCCGGCCAGGAGCCATATCCCTCCAACTCTGCAGCAACTGCACTGGTTGCCAATCGAGTACCGGATCACCTTCAAAGCGTTGGTCTTGACCTTTAAGGCCCTATATTATGGAATGCACTGCCTTCCGATGTTCGTGCACTTAAAGATCTAATGACGTTCCGGAAGGCGTGCAAGACCCTCCTGTTTCGGCAGGCCTTCGGGGTCTGAGACTACACTTTCTTGGCTATCCATCCCGTGCTGGATGCAACCCTGATGAATTGTGCTTTGCTGTGTATCTTATTGTGCTTGCTGTGTTTTTATTGTGTTTTACTGTGTTTTATTGCATTTTATTGTGTAATACTGTGTTTTTAAACTGTATTTCCACTATTGTAAGTCGCCCCGAGCCACACCGGGAGTGGCGACTAACAAGTGTGAATAAATAAATAAATAAATAAATAAATATATGGTCTGGGACCGGTGTACTTGAGGGACCGTCTACTCCCATATGCTCCCCAGAGATCCCTTCGGCCAGAGGACCAAAGCCTGTTACACGTCCCTTCCATTAGATCCTTTCATGTGTCATCAACCAGGCAGAGAGCCTTCTCCATCGTCGCACCGAACCTGTGGAAGGCCTTGCCGGCGGAAGTTCAGGCGATAAACGAGCTCCCAGCCTTCCGGAAGGCATGTAAGAGAGGTCTCTTCCGGCAAGCATTCAATCTTTACGCCATGTCAATCTGTATGCTGACAGAAACATTGTTTATACGCTTTTTAATGTTCTTATCGTTTTAGTGCTATGTTACCTTGTGCATTTTGTAAACCACCTTGAGACAATTTGGAAAGGGCAGTATATAAATTGAAACAATAAATAAATAAATAAATAAACCCTTGTGCCGGCAGGACTGCTGACCAAAAGGTCAGTGGTTCAAATCCGGGGGGCGGGGTGAGCTCTCATCTGTCAGCTCTAGCTCCCCATGTGAAGGGGACATGAGAGAAGCCTCCCACAAGGACGGTAACACCTCTGGGCAACGTCTCCTGGGTAATGTCCTTGCAGACGGCCAATTCTCTCGCACCAAAACAACCTGCAGTTTCTCAAGTCGCTCCTCACACGAAAAATCATGATTCCATCTGAAAAAGCTGTTTTTCCAATCCAATAAATGAATACACAGACACAATGCTGGCAACTATAGTAGCTGTTTGAATCCTGACATAAGGATACCTGCCCGTTTGAGAAGAACCTAAGCATGGTGAGGAACAATAAGGAAAAGCCTCTTTCTGCGCACCAATCTCAAAGGCCGATGCAGCCAAATACGAGATTAGTAAGAGGTGAAGCATCTCATTGTGTGTCACGTGCCCAAAGTGTGAAGGTGCAGGCATACATGTATGAATCCACCTGAAGGTGACCCTTACCTGGTAATGAAGACGGCCGCGTCGACCGGAGGGGCGTCATCTCGCGCTCCAGGGACCTGGTTATTTCCCAGGTACTTTGCTCCGCCAAACTCTTCGTTTTGCCAGTGGCAGAAGCTCTCCAGAGACCTCTCCCCGTGGTGCCCAATGGACAGCTTGGCCTTCGGGAAGAGAGACAGGAGTGGGGTCAACCAGTGGGGTCAATGGAGGACTATCCATTGCGGATGATAAACCGAGGATCTTTTGTGTCGAACCGGCATGCTTCCCCTTGAACTGAAGAACGAGTCCTATTGAGACCAATAGAGCTGCCACAAAGAGCAGAACAAAGGGCTTCATCGCACACAATCCCCTTCCCTTCCGTTCCCACACACTATAGGAAGGGGATTGAGAGGGAGCGTAAAGCGGCCCGTGGGCATGACGCCTTAAGCATGATGCCTTATGTCTCCCCTAAGCCGATGGTTGAGGCGATGATCCTCTGTGATGGGAATAATTAAGTATCTTCCCCGCCTTCCTTAAAGACAGAATCCCATGCAGAGAAGACGGTCCTCAAGGCAAAGAGACCATGTCCCCCAGCTCCAAATGAGGAAGTCCAAAGGGTATACTCTACTCTACCTTTACCCTTGTGTTATGATCCAAAGGACTGGCTTGCTAACCCATCTGTATTTTACTAAATCAATCAATGAAGACACATTCAGTCAGATATTCAGTATTCAGATTTGGAAAAACATATGTGGATAATCCATTAGTTTCTCTAGGGCAGGGGTGGGCCAACTACGGCCCAGGGGCCGGATACGGCCCTTTGGCCGATTCTATCCGGCCCCTCCTGAGGGCCCCGGCAGGCAGGCAGGTTGGCTCATTCGCCGCTCGCCTCGCCCCGCCCGCTCGCGCCGGCGACAGCAAGGCCAGGCAGGGGAGGCCAGGGAGCATCCTTAATAAGTGAACTATACATCCCAGCAACTCCAACTCCCAAATGTCTATTTTCCCCAAAGTTCCCCAGCGTTCACATTTGGGCATATTGAGGATTCGTGCCAAGTTTGGTCCTGAGTTTCCCATCCTTCCAATGGGGTTTGATCCCTTCCTTTTCCATCAGGAATCTCAAAGGCTGGCCGTCAGGAGGTTTTTAGGAAGGTGGGAACAGGAAGTCATCGAGAGGGAAGGGACCCCAGGGCCATCCAGCCCAACCCCCAGGGAGACACAATCCAAGCACCCCCGACTGAGGGCCATCAAGCCTCTGCATAAAACTCTCCAGAGAAGGGGACCAGAAGGAAGCACTATTTTATTTTAGTGGTTTTTTATTATTATTGTATAATAATTTTATAATAATAATATAATATAATTTTATATTATATTATCATTTCAATATATTATAATGTCTCTCTATATTTACTATAATATAATAATTATGATATTAATACTAATAATATATGAATATTTCTTGATATATTAATATGTTAATATTAATGATGTGTAATATATAGTAAATATAGTAAGTGAATAAATAAATAAATAATGTAAATTAGCATGTAGTTCCACCTTTAAGTGCGGCCCTCCATAATATTTTTTGGCTCTCATGTGCCCCCTTGGAAAAAATAATTGCCCACCCCTGCTCTAGGGTCTCAATTCCTATTTGTTCTAACAGGCTCCCTGAAACAACAGATCACTTCGAATTTCGACCAGATCCCTTTAGATTTCTGCCAGGTTCCTTCAATCCCTGATCTGGTGCGCAATTTTTAAAAACAAAGGTTGCCAAGCTGAGTGAAATATTCCGAAATGTCCCTTAAAACAGAAATGGCGGTCCAGAAGGAGGCCCAGTGGGCTCGAGGGGTTCTGCAACCGGCCCACTCCCACTTGATTTAACCCACTTGCCCCTTTATTGATATCCAAGGAGTTACGTCAAGCAAAAAAAATCCCCACCAGAAGAGCCGAGCCAACGCTTGGAGCAACTTACGGGGCGCCTTCGGAGCAGGACGAGCTTCGTCACTCGGATATTGACTTTAACTCCAAGGCTCTGGTGTTGGAACATGTTGTACACCTGAAGGAAGGAAGGAAGGCACAAGCAAACACATGAGCTCCAAAAATCAGGCCACGGATTGAAGTTCTCTATGATTTAAAACCAGAGACCACCAGTAGTTCACAAGGATTACAATATGGTCCGTGGCCTCACTGTTACTACACCATTGCAACGAGAGCAACTGGCAGGGGCGGTCTTTCCCATTACGCGGACTACGCAACCGTGTAGAGCGCCATCTTGGACGCGGCGGGGTGGGGCGCTGTGCTGCTGCTGCGCTGCGGCGCCCTCCATGCTGCTGCCGCGCTGCGGCGCGCCTGGACGACCTTCTGGGCATGCGTGGAGATTTCACGCGCATGCGCTGTATCTACGGAGCCCTCTTGAGCTCCGTAGATACAGCGCATGCGCGAGGAGATTTTCACGCGCATGCCCAGTGCCTACGGAGTTCACTTGAGCTCCGTAGATACTGGGCATGCGCGCAAAAACCTCCGGTAAGTCAGGGAAGGCGAGCGGGCCGGCGGAGAAGAGGGGGAGCCGTGTGAAAGGAGCCGGAGGAGCGGGGGGGGGAATGTTTTTTGAGGGGGGCACCAAAATACTGTTTGCTCACAACTTAGAATTACCTTAGACCGCCCCTGGCAACTGGTCTCATGAAACCCTCTTACAGTGCCAAGGCTTACGAAATACGGTTTTCTGTGGGCGGGCAGATGGAGACTACTGGGTGGCATATGCCCTGTATCAGAAACTAGAGCTGACGTGGTCTCTAGCCCATGCAAGGTTCTGAATCAGCACTCCAAATGACCACACCAAATCAAATCAGACGGAGGATGATTGACACCGTAAGGCAAGACCCTGCTGGGAATGCAGTTAGAGCAACATGTTACAGCTGAAATGCTACTAGACTCGCAGTGTGCCCCTCCCTTCCCCTTTAGTCCCCCCCCCCCCCCCAGTGTTTTCGGCCTCTCCCATCAATCTCTCCCCTCCCCCTTCGGTTCCATACCTGTTACAATATCCTGTCTTTTGAAATATATTTTTATACTGATTTCTAATCTAATTTTAAATGCTTACTGGGGGGTTGTCCTTGCCCTCTTAGGGCGCTTGTGCCCGCTTTGTGCGGGTCAGTGACCATAATAAAGTTTTTCTGTTGTTGACCACACTGAATCTAAAGTTGACCAAACACCGATTAGTAACCATTTTGGTACTAATGTTGGGGAGTGGTCCCTGGTTCAAGTGGTCCTGAGGCCAGGAATTGTGGGAGTTTATTTATTTATTTCCAGCATTTCTACCCCGCTCTTCTTCTCAACCCCCGAGGGAGGGGGGACTCAGGGCGACCTAACAAAAGGCACAATTCGATGCCCAGACAGTAAAATACAATATAAAAACCAAAAACATTCAGCATTAAAACACATTAAAATACAATTAACATTAACACATCACACACATTCTCTTAAATTAAAAACAGTACTTCCTCCATAACAGGAGCCTTGAGCCATCTCCATCGACTTGCCATTACAAATCCAGTCCGAAGTGCTGCATTGTGCTAATGCGCAAACGCCTGGTCCCACAGCCAGGACTTCACTCCTTTCCTGAATGCCAGGAGGGATGGGGTCGATCGTATGTCGCTTGGGAGCGCATTCCACAGACGGGGAGCCACCACCGAGAAGGCCCTCTCTCTCGTCCCCACCAACCTCGTTTGAGAAGTTGGCAGGAGCGAGAGCAGGGCCTCCCCGGATGATCTTAGATTATGAGGTGGGACATAGAGGCTGATGCGTTCAGACAAGTAAGCTGGGCCAGAACCGTATAGAGCTTTAAAGGTCAAAACCAGCACTTTGAATTGAGCTCGGAAGTGGACAGGCAGCCAGTGGAGCTGGCACAACAGGGGTGGTATGCTCCCTGAATGTAAGTCCGGTTAGAAATTTGGCTGCCGCCCGCTGGACTAATTGCAGTTTCTGAACTGTCTTCAAAGGCAGCCCCACGTAGAGTGCGTTGCAGTAATCTATTCGGGATGTGACCAGAGCATGGACGACCGTAGCCAGATCAGACTTCCCAAGGAACGGGCGCAGCTGGCGCAGGAGTCTTAGCTGTGCAAAAGCTCCCCTGGCCACCGCCGAGACCTGGGTTCCAGGCTCAGCGATGAGTCCAGGATCACTCCCAAGCTGCGAACCTGCGTCTTCAGGGGGAGTGTAACCCCATCCAACACAGGCTGTAACCCTATGCCCTGTTCGGCCTTTCGACTGACCAGGAGGACCTCTGTCTTGTCTAGATTTAGTTTCAATTTGCTAGCTCTCATCCAGTCCGACACAGCGGCCAAGCACCGGTTCAAGGTCTGGACAGCCTCCTTGGTGACAGGTGGGAAGGAGTGACAGATCTGGACGTCATCTGCGTACAGATAACACCTTACTCCGAAACTCCGAATGATCTCTCCCAGCGGTTTCATGTAGATGTTGAATAACATTGGGACAGAACTGAACCCTGAGGGACTCCACAGGACAACGGTTGCGGAGTCGAACAGGTGTCACCCAGTAACACCTTCTGGGAGTGACCCTCCAGGAAGGATTGGAGCCATTGCAGAGCAGTACGCCCCAAGCCCCATATCTGCAAGGCGACCCAGAAGGATACCGTGGTCAACGGTATTGAAGGCCGCTGAGAGGTCCAGCAGAACCAACAGGGACACACTCCCCCTGTCCAGCTCCCGGCGTAGATCATCCACTAAGGCGACCAAGGCTGTCTCAGTACCATGTCCTGGCCTAAACCCAGACTGTGCTTTAGTTGAAGTCCAAAACACCCGGAGGGCCAAAGTTTGCCTATACATGGTGTAGATACACCCTGGGAATGTCCCTACCAGTCGGAGGGTCTGCAGGCCTCGTGCAATTAAAAAAAGCAAATTCTTCCACGTTGCACAGAAATGGATGCAAGTCTCAACTGGTAACTTTGGGAAAGACGCTGCTTTTAGAAAACATGATTATGGATTGTCCTTTGAAATAAGAGTAAATTATATATCCGGGGCCTATGTGCACACGTAGATATTTTGAAAAGCCTCCCAAGGCTGGAAATAAAACATGCAGGGCGGGGTTCTCGTTTTGCTTTGATTCGAAAGACGTTCCCAAAGCTGTTAAAGGAAAATATCACAGCCGAGAACGTCCCTGCCATCAGAAAGCGAAGCAACATCACAACATATTTTGGACGACAGGAAATAGAGTGGAAAAGCAATTTCCTTATGTTGTTCCTGTGCTTTGTAACAGAGGAGGAGGAGGAATATGAGCGAATGGCACAAATCTTACTTTCGGAAGCACAAGCACGCTGCAGGAAAGCAGCATCTGTGGCTCTCTCCAGCCTGCACATTCCGCCACAGGTACTTCCCCTTTCTTCACGCCGATCTTTAATCCAGTCCAGGATGATGCGCCTCATCCCTCGTGAGTTCACAAGAGCAGGGGCGGTCTAAGGTCATTTTAAATGGTAAGCGAACATTATTCTGGCCCTTTGTCTCCGCCCTGCCTGCCCGATAGGGAGTGCTTTGTCTACAGGCTTCTGCGCCTGCGCACAGGAGCTACTGGGCATGTGTGGAGGTTTTCACGCATGTGCAGTTGCCCCTGCGCTCAACTTCAGCTCCGGAGCAACTGCGCCTGCGCGAAAACCTCCGCGCATGCCCAGAAGCTCTTGTGCGCAGGCACAGAAGCCTGTAAACACAGCACTCCCTATTCGGCACGCGCCCCCCCTCCGCGCATGCCAAGAAGCTCCTGTGCGCAGGCGCAGAAGCCTGTAAACACAGCACTCCCTATTCGGCACGCGCCCCCTCCGCATGCCCAGAAGCTCCTGTGCGCAGGTGCAGAAGCCTGTAAACACAGCACTCCCTATTCGGCACGCGCCCCCCCTCCGCGCATGCCAAGAAGCTCCTGTGCGCAGGTGCAGAAGCCTGTAAACACAGCACTCCCTATTCGGCACGCGCCCCCCCGCGCATGCCAAGAAGCTCCTGTGCGCAGGTGCAGAAGCCTGTAAACACAGCACTCCTATTCGGCACGCGCCCCCTCCGCGCATGCCAAGAAGCTCCTGTGCGCAGGTGCAGAAGCCTGTAATCACAGCACTCCCTATTCGGCACTTGCCCCCCCTCCGCGCATGCCAAGAAGCTCCTGTGCGCAGGTGCAGAAGCCTGTAAACACAGCACTCCCTATTCGCACGCCCCCTCCGCGCATGCCAAGAAGCTCCTGTGCGCAGGTGCAGAAGCCTGTAAACACAGCACTCCCTATTCGCGTCACGCCCCCCCGCGCATGCCAAGAAGCTCCTGTGCGCAGGTGCAGAAGCCTGTAAACACAGCACTCCCTGACCGCACGCGCCCCCCTCGCGCATGCCAAGAAGCTCCTGTGCGCAGGTGCAGAAGCCTGTAAACACAGCACTCCTATTCGGCACGCGCCCCCCGCGCATGCCAAGAAGCTCCTGTGCGCAGGTGCAGAAGCCTGTAAACACAGCACTCCTATTCGGCACATGCCCCCCCTCCGCGCATGCCAAGAAGCTCCTGTGCGCAGGTGCAGAAGCCTGTAAACACAGCACTGCCTATTCGACACGCAGGGAGGTTTGCTACGGCGCGGGGTCGGAGAACCAGGCCCAAAAGCAGAACATCGGCCGGACGTTGTCTGGCGGGCTGGGGAATGCGCCCTTTACCCAGATGACGCCCCACGCAGCGGCATCCCATGCCTACCGGTAGGACCGCCCCTGCACAAGAGTCGAAAGTGGCTTGATTCGTCAAAGGGAAATGGGCCGGCGGAAGGGAGGAAGGTCTTCTCAAGGTTACGCTTCTCCCGCACACACGTGGGATCACGTCTTTCTCTAGCACAGCGTTTCTCAATCTTCCTAAGGCCGCGACCCCTTCATAGAGTTCCTCATCTTGTGGTGACCCCCAACCATAGCATTATTTTTGTTGACACCTCAATTTTGCTCCTGTTATGAATCGTTATGATATGCAGGATGTATTTCCGTTCACTGGACCAAATGGTGGGGTTGGGGGGGCTTATTTTGTCATTTGGGAGTCGTAACTGCTGGGATTTATAGTTCACCTACAATCAAAGAACATTCTGAACTGCACCAACGATGGAATTGGACCAAACGTGGCACACAGAACTCCCATGGCCAACAGAAAATCCTGGAAGGGTTTGGTGGGTATTGACCTTGAGTTTTGGAGTTGTAGTTCACCTACATCCACAGAGGGCACTATGGACTCAAACAATGATAGATCTGGGCCAAACTTGGCAAGAATCCTCAATCTGCCCTATGTGGAGTTTGGGGGAAATGGACCTTGACCTTTGGGAGTTGTAGTTGCTGTGATTTATAGTTCACCTGCAATCAGAGCCTTCTGAACCCGGCCCACAATGGACCTGCACCAAATATGGCACACTACCTACATGGCCAACACTGAATACTGGTGAGGTGGGGGAAGGGAGGGGGGCTGTTTTTGAATCCTGGGAATTGTAGTTCACCAAGGACATGTGGAGAGATCTTCAGCCTTCTCTGCCAAAAGGGTTCCTAAGACCATGAGAAAGACGTGTTTTCTGGTGGTCTTTGGCAACCCCTCTGAAACCCCCCTCATGCCCCCCCCGCAAGGGGTGCCAACTCCCTGGTGAGAAACACTGCTCTGGCAATAAAGGTAACGAGGGATTGCCAAAACTGGCCGCCAATGGCAGCTTGGCTTCCTCTGCCATTTCATGGCTTGCTTGTGGGTAATGAGAAGGCTCTTTCCCATTCGCGCAGCTCCTCAGCGGCTGGTTTGGTGTTGCCAAGTGATCGCTCCGTTTCACAAGAACAGAGATGCTCCTTTCATAGGTCTCTCGGCATTCCTTCGCGAACGAAGATTCAGGAAGGACTCATCCCACGCTTTTTCCCACGCCTTTCATAGGTAGCGAGACGTAAAAGATGCCTGAATTAAAGGTGTTTCCCCCCCGGCCACAGGACGTGGAAAGAAGCGCTTGCCACTGGAGCATCGCCAGCAAGGAATAGTCTGAAATGTGTAGGAGACTGACTGACAAGGCGTAGGGAAACCAAACCTGTGCTCCTCGGAGTAGATACCACAGCTTCCTTTCTCTCTCTTGTCTGGATTAAATTTCAATTTGTTAGCCAGTCCGACATATCAGCCAAGCACCGGTTCAAGGTCTGGGCAGCCTCCTTGGTGACAGGTGGGAAGGAGTGACAGATCTGGACGTCACCTGCGTACAGATAACACCTGACTCCAAAACTCCGAATGATCTCTCCCAGGGGTTTCATGCAGATGTTAAATAACATCGGGGACAGTACTGAACCCTGAGGGACTCTGCAAGACAACGGTTGTGGGGTCGAACAGGTGTCACCCAGTAACACCTTCTGGGTACGACCCTCCAGGAAGGATTGGAGCCACTACAGAGCAGTACCCCCAAGCCCCGTTTCTGCGAGGCGTCCCAGAAAGATACCGTGGCCAATGGTATCAAAAGCCGCTGAGAGGTCCAGCAGCACCAACAGGGATACACTCCTCCTGTTGAGCTCCCGGCGTAAATCATCTACCAAGGCAACCAAAGCTGTCTCAGTCCCATGTCCCGGCCTAAAGCCAAACTGTGCCGGATCAAGATAATCAGTGTCTACCAGAAACCCCTGGAGTTGCCAAGCCACCAGGGGCGGTCTCACCTCTCCTGGGGGGCTAGGCGAGCCTCATTTCTGCGCCCCCCCCCATGGCTGCTGGACGCGGCAGCCCGCGCGACGACGTCACCGCGCATGCGCAGGTGTGCATGATGCACGCCTAAGCATGCACGGTGACGCCACACGCAGCTGCGCGGTAACGTCACCGCAGCTGCGCGACGATGTCACGCACACCTGCGCATGCGTGGTGGCGTCACGCGCAGCTGCGCGAGTGCATCACGCACGCCTGTGCGTCGCGCAGTGACGCCCGCGCGGCTGCATCACCGCCCTCGCCGCCTGCGCCGCCTGCGCCGCCTGCGCCGCCTGCGCCGCCTCGCCGCTGCGCCGCCTGCGCCGCCTGCGCCGCCTGCGCCGCCTGCGCCGCTGGTTGCATCACCGCCGGCAGCGCCGGCGGGGAGCACTGGCTCCCGGGCAGGAGGCGCAGCGGAGAGGGCAGCCAGCGTGGCGGCGCTCGCAGGCGGCGACGCCCCTCCCAGGACCCGTCGCCCTACGCGGCCGCTTACATGGCGGAATGCCAAAGGCCGGCACTGGAAGCCACCACACGTTTCATGACCTTACCCAAATAGGGGAGATTGGAGACTGACCGATAATTGACTAATTGAGTGGGGTCCAGTGGTGGTTTCTTTAACAGCGGTTTTTAACAGCTTGCTTTAAGCTGGCTGGGATTTTGCCCTCCTGTAAGGAGGAATTGACCACCACCTTCACCCACTCGGCCAAACCCCTCTGGCTTCCTTTATCAGCCAGGATGGGCAGGGGTCCAGGATGCATGTGGTAGGCCTCGCCTCTCCAAGGATCCTGTCCACACCCATTGAAACGAATCCATCAAAACCGGACAAGCAGATGCTCGTGTCACATCTTCAGAGACTGCAGTTAAAGTGGTATCGAAATTGGAACGGATCAAAGCAACTTTATCTGTGAAGAACCGAGCGAATTCTTCACAGTTGCGGCGGATTTAATATTCAACCTGACAACTCAAAACAATTCTGCTGGACGGTTCTTAGCCGAGGCAACCTTGGCCGCAATAGATGTATTCTGTGCAGCCTTTGTTGCCGCGTCATAGGTTCTTAGATCAGAGACAGACGTGCTTGAGTTGATCTGCTCCTCTTTCGACGCCACACGCCCTCTGGCCTCCTCTTTTTTCGCTTCATCGCTGCCAGCTCCTCAGTGAACCAAAGAGCTGGTTTAGCTCGGTTACTCGAGAGGGGGCGTTCTGGGGTGATCGTGTCAATAGCCCTTGTCATCTCCCTGTCCCAGAGGGAGACAAGAGCCTCGGCAGGGTCACTTACCGAGGAGGCGGGAATGAGTCACATGGACGGAAAGCAAGCGTTCCCACGGGACTGACGCGTTTTCCTCTTGAGGGAAGGAGGGGTTTGCTTGCCTTCCCAGGAGCTGCACTGCTGAGTTTCCCAAATGCCTCAGCGGTCTTGGATCCCAGTTTCATGTGGTCAGCTTCCCCCCAAGTCATTTTATTTATTTATTTATTTATGTTTCAAACTTTTATACCGCCACTCCCCGGAGGCTCGGAGCGGTTTACAGTTTGATTCGTAACACAGCAACAATACAAGAACAGACATTACAGGAAAAAACAGAACAGGGTTAGCACATAAATAAGGAAAGGAGCATAGGGTCCCATGCAGACTATGGCGGCAGTGGTCGGCCATCGAAGGGGGGTAGCCGCGGGGCTCCCAAGGGGCCTTGTAGGATCACAAGGTTGGGAAGGAGAAGGAGATCATCTCCGGCCCTAGAGCCCTGTGCTCTTGATGGGTGTCTCTTGACCAGTCCGGCGACCTGACTCGAGGGCTGACGGTTCTCCAAGGGACGTTTCGGAGCTCTATGGTTTGAGCTCCAGAACGTCCTCGGATGAAATGTCCTCTGTGTTCCCGAACTGAACACTCTAGACCAGGGGTGCTCAGGACGTCGATCGCGATCGACTGGTCGATCCTGAGGCCATCTGGAGTCGATCCCAGCTGATGCGGGACTTCTAGAGGGGGTGGAGCCAAGCCGCGCCAGGCCCCGCCCCCTCCTCACCGGCTTTAGCTCTACCACAGCTTCTGCAGCCTTGAGAAGGGTAGAGGAGGGCATTACCAAGCCAGTGGTGGCTAGCTATGCCATCACTGGCTTGGCATACCCCCCTCTGCCCTGGAGAAGCTGTGGTAGAGCTCCAGCCAGGTGGTGGAGGGGGCGGAGCCAAGCGGCGCCAGGCCCCGCCCCCACCCCAGCTCTGCCCTCCTTCTCTCAAGGTAGATCTTTCTGTCTTAGATTTATTACAAGTAGCTTGCATGCTGAAAAAGTGTGGGCACCCCTGCTCTAGGCCTCTTCTGCCATTGGCGACCGTTCACATTCCCAACAGTCTTGGGAGCTCTGTGCTCGCGATGCAACGTTGACCCGGTCCTAGACTGGGAGTTCTGGTTGTTTCCTCGCTGCTCTTCGTTGCGGCCGGAAGTTCGCTCTTGGCGACTCTTTCCCTTCCGCCGTCGTTTCCGCTTTCTGGGTCGATGACACGATTTCCGGTGGGAGGTCGCTGTCGATTTCCGGTCTTCAGCTGGAGAAGACATCCGGTCCTCTCCAGCGTTTTCAAGGCCAGTCGCCATGTTCGAATGGCCCTCGACCGGCCACCCTGCTCCCCTCTCAAGACCTCTTCGGCGGGGGAGGAGTCTTTGAACCAATGGATTCAAATTGCAGGAAAAGAGATCCTGCCTAAACATTAGAAAGCATGTTCTGACCGTAGAGCTGTTCTGCAGTGGAAACATATACGGCCTCGGAGAGTGACCGACTCTCCTTCTCGAGAGGTCTTCAAATAGAGACTGGACAGACAGCCACCTGTTAGGAGTGTCACTCTGTGATCAACTTCAGGCCGGCGCTGACCACAGCGTCAGGCTGGAAGGCAAAGAGATTCCTGCAGAGGTGTTTTCTCAGGTAATTCATAGTATTTCCCTTTCAGGGGGATGCTTACGCCTCCGAACCCAGGCAATGTGGAAAGCCGGATGCCGTTCTCGCGATTTCTATTCCAACTTTTCCCCCTGTTCTTGGGCAATGCCACGGAAAGCTCTGGCTTTCCAAGAATAGCAACACGCAACCATAGCTCTGGGACGCTAGAGCCCAACTAACAATTAGCACACCCAGATATAGCAAACGTCAGTGATCTATAGCCGGTCATATGTGCCTAACGGGAAACCTGACCTACAATTTGGGGGCGGTTTTCGCCTCCTCTGCCTTCCTTTCCAAGCTGAGCCAAGACAGGAAAGGAAGGGAAACAACAGCCAAGCAAAAGGAATTTCCAGCCTGCCGTCTGCTGTTTGGTCAACCTAAATAATCCCTTTCCAAAGCAGATGTGCGTGATCACGGGTCGTTTTGAGAGGGACTTGCCTCTATTTCAGGAAAGACCACAGGCTGACAAGTCGTCATAATTGCAAGGAGGCGTTTCCAGTTCTCCTTGGTGAACCATATAAAGCAGCAGAAAGGAAGGAACAGAGAAGACCTTCTGTACGTGAGAGCTTTGGAAGAAGGCTTGGCAATGGATCTGGGTGGGTTGGGGGATTCCAATTCATCATCTTCTCATTTTCAGATAGTCTTAGAGGCAAGGCCATAGAGTAAAGGATTGTGCATGTGTGTGTGTATGTTTATTCCTTAAGGCAGTGTTTCCCAACCAGTGTGCCGGGGCACACTAGTGTGACGTGAGCGATCATCAGGTGTGCCGCGGGAAATTGGAACCTCCAGGAAGGGGGGGGGGGGGAGAGAGTCTAGTGTGTTAAAGTCTAAAAACCCTAAGAAACCTACCTCGATAAAGGCACAAAATTGCAACCACCCCCTCCCCACCCGTTGTCTACTTGGTCTCTCCCTCTCCATGCTTTGGGAAGGCCCCCTCCCTTTTCCCAAGTAGAGACTTCCTCTTGCCTCCTGGGGGGTTCTGTGTGGGAAGTTTGGCCAAGTTCTATCATTGGTGGGGTTCAGAATGCTCTTTGATTGTAAGGGAACTATAAATCCCAGCAACTTCAACTCCCAAATGTCAAGGTCTATTTCCCCTGAACTCCACCTGTGTTCACATTTGGGCATATTGAGTATCCATGCCAAGTTTGGTCCTGATCCAACATTGTTTGAGTCCACAGTGCTCTCTGTGTGAAGGTGAACTACAACTTCCAAACTCAAGGTCAATTCCCAAGCAAACCCTTTCAGTACTTTCTGTGGGTAATGAGAGTTCAATATGCCAAGTTTGGTTCAATTCCATTGTTGCCAGGGCTGGTTTATCCGTTGCGCCAACTACTATCCGTCGCCCCACATCTTCCTCCCTCCCCTCCACAGTGCTCTCTGGATATAGGTGAACTACAACTCCAAAACTCAAGGTCAATGCCCACCAAACTCTTATAGCATTTTCTCTTGGTTATGGGAGTTCTGTGTGGGAAGTTTGTGTCTTTCTGCCATTCCTGCCAGGATATCTATGTTGTGTTCATCGAAAGAGGCCCAGGTTTCACACTGAGTGTATAAATACATTTAAAAGCATATTAACTATATGTATGACTGTGTTAGAGTGTCATTTTGTGTCATTTTGGTTGGTGGTGTGCCCCAGGATTTGGTAAATGTAAAAAGTGTGCCATGGCTCAAAAAAGGTTGGGAAACACTGGTCTATCAAAAGTACATCAACCAGGCCGATCTCAGCTTTTCAGCATTTTCAACCGGAGCGGTCTCACGGAGCTGTTGCCTGCGGCGCCGTCTTGGATATCATAGATGTTTGAATGCGGCCAACATGGGGCCTTCTTTTGTCCAAGCCGAACGTGTCCGGCTCCCGAAGCTGTTCCTCACAGGGTTTGGTTTCCACACCTTTGTTGATTTTGGAAGAGATATCATTAAACACTTAGGCAGCTGAGGGGGGAAAGGAAAGGGCCTGAGGCTGTGAGGGATGCTGGGAGTTGGAGTCCAAAACACCAGGAGGGAGGGAGAGAGGGAGGGAGGGCCCAAGTTGGCCCAGGCTTGTTCTATTTCACAAGCCATTTCAGATTTTTCACCTTCGCTTTGGAAGCTGTCCAGTCTCAGGAGAGCCGGACCTCACAATCCGTCCCCAACGTAGACATCACCTTTCCGGGATCGCCTCATTCCTTCGTCACCAACACTCAGCACCTGACCCTCAAGTCTTCACCAAACACTCGGATTTCCATGAAAGGTTTCCTAAACTATAATATAAGGATTTTAATAAAGTATTTCTAATTGAATGCGGGTTGAGGGCACGGCATCAAAGGCATAAGAGCGCATTGAAAGCAGGGGCTTGGCTTGAGGTGTCCATCATGCAATAGGTCTCTTTTGAAAGGGGCTTCGATTTATCTTGGGTTGCATCCTTTTCATATTCTCATTCAACAGCTGCAAAAATAGAAGGGCTTTTGGTAACGCTGGCTTTCGCCCGCAACAAACAAATATTATTAAATTGCCTTGAAGAGGTCCCAACTTCAAGCAACTGCAAGTGTCGTGCGCTCACTAATAAGCTGATTTAAGTCTTTGTGGTTTGACAGCACATGTAATGCCTTGCAACAAGGAGCCAAATTAATAACCCCCCTCCCCCCCCTTAAAGGGCAGCGCTCCATTTGCTTAAATCCTGGCCCAGGTGCCAAAATTAACATTCTGGTTTCTTTTAGAGGCAGCTGTTCGTCCTCCCAGAAGAAAGCGAATTCGGCAAGGCCAACACGGGGAGGTCACCAACATTTGCAGCAGGCACGGAATGGACCCCACAAAGCAAAGGCCGGATTGCCCTCACTGACCACCATCAAACCTTATTTATTTATTTGTTTGTTTGTTATTCAAATTTGCTAGATTGCCTCTCCCCAGGGCTCGTGGCGGTTTCCAGCAAAGCAAAATTACACAGATTACACTTAACATCCTAAAACATTATAAAATATCATAAAAACATTCCTTAAAAAACCCAATTAAAATGTCAAAGTCATCACGAGAAGCAGTTAGAACCAGTCATCGATACAAGGCGGCGCAATGTGGTGGCAAAGTTTGTTGTCAAAATGCCAGTCGTTCGCCAAACGCCTGCCGGAACAGCCAGGTCTTGCAGGCCCTGCGAAAAGCCATCAGGTCGTGCAGGGCCTGCGTCTCGGCCGGCAGAGAGTTCCACAAGGTCGGTGCAGCTACCGAAAACGCTTTCTGTCGGGTGCTGGCCAACCTGTAAGACTTCACCCCTGGGACCCAGGCGATTATAACCCTCTGAACGCAGTGATCTTCTGGGTGTATATGGGTTAAGTCGCTCCCTCAAGTACACTGGCCCCAAACCATGTAAGGCCTTGAAAGTCAAGACTAACACTTTGAAGGAAATCCGGAATTCAATGGGTAACCAGTGCAGCTCGCGCAACAGTGGTGTTATATGCGACAGCATTTCAATAGGTTGCCACTATGGGATTATTTGCATAAAGGATTCCGATTGGCCACCCACATTCCAACATTCTAAAGTGACTCAGAGGGAAAAGGAAAGGCCTCGGGCAGTCAGACACTGCGGATCAGGACTAAACTTGGCACACAGGGGCCCAATGGCCCACTTCACAACCCAACCCTCAACCAATGACAGACCAAAATTACAAATTATAATACAGAGCCCCCATGACCCACTCTACATCCTGGTGCTTTTTGGAGGGGGATGGACCACGACCAATGGGACTTGCAGTGCCTTCACTAAGTTCCTGATACCACTGCAAGCCTCATAAGCATCTAATAGGAACCAACCTTGGCACACAATGCCTTCCTCAAATAACCCGGGCACCGCCGGGTCCCCAAGCTAGTATATTCATAAACCAGTCTGTTGGTCTGTCTTATCATCCAGCCACCATTAAATGAAATACGAAAAGTAGTTCCAAGAATTGACATGACTCTGATTCCCACCTGAAGGACGGAAGAGTAATTTACATGGAAGTAAATGTGATCCATCTCAAGGAAGCCAGACAATCTTCAGAATCCCCCCATGGCCTTGAGGGCATGAAGCCACAATCCCACGGCAGACGCATGATTATGGAGAGCAGCAACATGTTGGGAGGATCGCTCTCAGTATTGGACTTCTCAGCATCCATGCAATGGTACCGATTCAGAAATCGATGGCGCTGCAGCTGCACTTCTGATTAGTCTCCAAACTCCACCCTTCTGTGGTTGTGCTCCACCACAACATTGTTTGACATAACTAATAACATTATTTTAAAAGCAATGTTACCATCCTGGCAAAGGTTAGTGAAAAAAGGAACCTGATTACCGTCTGAGAAACCACAACGGTCAGGAGGAGGAAAGTGTGAGAGCGGGGGAATCCTGCCCCACTGATGCTACTTTGGTATCACGGGGAAACCCTGAGTCGGTGATATCTACGGCTAGGGTTAAAGCAAAGGCCATACCAAGAGGACAACTTCTAATCAAGAAACAGAAAACACCTTCCAGTCGAGTAATTTGGCCCCTGGTCCTAACCAATAACACCAATGTGTTTAGGAAAATCATTCACAGATACTGGCCTATCATTCAGGATATTCCGGGCCTGTCACAGCCCCCGATTATAGCACACAAACGTTCCAGACATATTCCTGACATTATAGTCCACTCCAACATACACACACCGTCTATAAAGAGCAGTCTAACTCCCAAAACCCACCAATGTGGGCAGTGTATTCAATGTAAATATGTTTTCCCCAACAGAGAAATCTTTATTCCGGGCACCTCACGTATGCTCAAATTCAAGGATTTTTTTTCGTGCAAAACGGAGATGTGAATTTATGGATTAAAATGTCCCTGTGGATTAATTTATGTTGGGGAGACGAAACGGATGATGGGAGTCAGAGTGGGGGAACATAGATCCAGAATCTGTAACCCTTATATACCCATTTTAAGGTGAAATCCCATGGTTCTGAGAACATTATGTTTTTCGGGTTAGAAAGGGTTAATGTACCACCTTACGGGATTACTCTGGTATCACCACGCCAGTCCAGAAGAGGAATGGGCTCACTGCACCACTATATGATGGGAACTAAAGCTATTGTTGGATTTTCCCATCAATAGAAAGCTTTGTCATGAAGACGTGGCAGAAGGCGTGGGAACATCATACGCACAACTCTGTGGGAGAGGAACAGTCACCAAAGGTGAGGGTTCTGTCTCGATGACCATTTACCCACACTACGCGATAAAGTCCCTTGGCTGCACAAAAACTTGAAGAGGAAGGTCAACTTCAGTCCTAAAAACAAACACCAGTGACCAGTTTTCAATCCAAGAATAGTAAGAAGTGAGTGCAGACTTACCATGTTCATCACAGTGAGAATGAACCTATGAGCCGCGTCTGCCCCGTGGTACTGGACCATGTCCGAATCTGCCACCACAAGGGTTTCCACGGTGTATTCGTTCGTCAGCCGAATGGCATTCCTCCGTTCTCTCCAGTCGTCGGTCAGCTTGGCCTTTTTTGGCCTCTTCTTTTCTGAAAAGCAAAGGCTGTGGTGGTCAAGATCTCCTCCGAGAAACAATGCTCCTACTCCTTGCCTTCTTCACCTAAAGGCACAACCAGAGAGGTTGCCAAGCCCTGCTACTGATTCCAACTATATCTTTCCAGCATTTGTAGTTTGCCAAACCGGAGACCACTCGAGCCTCTTTTCAGCCCCACTCTCTTGAAGACCTGCTCAATAAGAAGGCACTGTTGTGTTACTCTGAGTTGCATACAAAGTCGCATCCTATAGCATCAAGGGCAGGCATGGGCCAACTTGGGCCCTCCCTCACTCACTCCAGGTGTTTTGGACTTCCAGTCCCACCATTCCTAACAGCCTCAGGCCCTTTCCTTTCCCCCCTCAGCCAAGGGAAAAGGAAGAGGCCTGAGGCTGTTAGGAATGGTGGCAGTGGAAGTCCAAAACACCTGAGGGAGGGAGGGAGGGCCCAAGTTGGCCCTTGTCTGTCCCAGGAGTATGTTGTCCACATACTGAAGGATGTTGTCCATGTACTGAAGGAATGGTGGGAGTTGAAGTCCAAAACACCTGGAGGGATCGAAGGCCCAAGTTGGCCCATGCCTGGTCTCACTGGTAGAAAGCCATGGGTTTTATGGATGTGCCTCTGATGAAGGAGACTCAGCCCGCAACAGCACATTCTTCTAACCTCGAACTCCCATTTAGGCCCCTTCTGCACTGCCATATTATCCAATCAAATAATCCACAGAGTCTGCTTTGAACTGGATTATATTTATTATTTACTAGCTTGGGGACCCGGCGGTGCCTGGGTCATTTGAGAAGTGCAGCAGGATGTAGAGTGGGTCATGGGGGCTCTGTGTGCCAAGTTTGGTCTTGATCCATCATTATTGGGAGTTGCAGTGGTATCATGAAATTACTGAAGGTACTGCAAGTCCCATCATCTGTGGTCCACCCTCCCCCAAAGTGTAGTAGGATGTAGATTGGGTCATGGGGGCTCTGTGTGCTAAGTTTGGTCTGTATTGGTGAATGGATGAGGGTTGCATTGTTTTTAGGAAGTGAGTGAAGGTACTTCAAGTCCCATCATCCATGGTCCATCTCACACAAAACAGCACCAGGATGTAGAGTGGGTCATGAGGGCTCTGTGTGGCAGGTTTGGTGTTGATCAGTCATAGGATTAGGTTTGTAGCAGTCTTGGAAAGTGAGGGAAGGTACTGCAAGTCCCATCATCCATGTTCTGGCCCCCTCCAAACTTCAGTAGGATGTAGAGTGGGTCACTGGGGGTCTGTGTGCCAAGGGTGGTCTTTATCAGTGTTTGTTGAGGGCCACAGTGGTCTGTGGGAACAGAGGGGTGTGAAAGTACTACAAATCCCATCATCCATTGTCAGTCCTCCCCCAAACCTCACCAGGACATGAAGGCAGTCATAGGGGTTATGTATGCCAAGTTTGGTCTCGATCAGTGATTGGATGAGGGTTGCAGCGGACTTGGGAAGTGAGTAGAGGTACTTCAAGTCCCATCATCCATGGTCCACCCTCCTCCAAACTGCACCAGGACGTAGAGTGGGTCATGGGGGCTGTGTGTGCTAAGTGTGGTCTGTATTGGTCCTTTTTGGTGGCCTCAGTGGTCTGTGGGAACCAAAGTGTTTGAAAGTACTACAAATCCCATAATCCGTGGGTCCTGTCTCCCGAACCGCACCAGGACGTAAAGGGGGTTAGGGGGGTTATGTGTACCAAGTTTGGTGCATGTCCATCACCCGCGCTGGTTGCTGTGGCCTGTGAAAGTGGCTGCCACATATCCGCCTTTCCGCCCTCCAGCCCTCCGCACACATACATACAAACATTCCGCTTTATAAAGGTATACAGATACAGATATACAGATTTATTTATTTCCGGCATTTTACCCCGCTCTTCTCAACCCCCGAGGGGGGACAAAACCCCCCACATGTTGGAAGTACTCTATTGAGATAAAGATCACCCACGCGAGAGAGGATCCCCTGAATGCTGAGATAAGAATGAATAATAGCGATCTGCACACCGGTGGGTAAGACCTCAAGAGGCTTGCCCGGGCAGACTCCCCTCCGTGCGTTCGAAGACAGGATATAGATGATTATTATTGTGATTAAGCCCGAGATACAGCTCGCGCTCTTGCCAGAGGCGTTGGGTGGGCACCAGCCCCTCCTCGCAAAGGCAGTTCTTTCACGGAGGGCTGATCGAGAGTGAAGGAACAATCAAGCTTTGTGTACTCACTCTGACTGCGTGCCGTCTGTCTGTCCCCATGAGGCGGAGGTGGAAGGGCTTGCTCTCTTTGCCGTGGTGGGACTGGGACAGGGGGGCGCCGACAATGTCTCTGGGGAGGACTGCCGTAGGGTTCGGAAACGATCCCGTAGAAGCCAAGGTTGAAGGCCAGGTGCTCCAAAAGGGCCCCAGAGGGCAGCCAGGCAGCCACCGCTCCCCCTGAATTGGCCTTAACCACCTTCGCAGGGTTTCAGCCTGCCATTGGGAGGACAGCAGGGAGGAATTCCCATTACGTGTGAAATGTGGCGCTTTGACCCGTGTCTAGGCAGGGAATTAAGAATGAAGCTGATTGCCAATTGGCTAATGAATCATTGGGGAAAACCACCCTTGAGAAACAGCGAAATGGTTGAAACCCACATCGCGTGATGGGCTCCGTCGGCAGCCCTTTCTTATATGATCAGAAACGCTGGTTTTATTGCGTGTGGTGAAGTCCGAGGTCAACCTAGACATCCAAGGTATGTTAAGGAATATCAACAACTCAGCTGTAGACACTTCCACCTATGTTAGGAGATATTTCATAAAGCTAAGGTAAAGATTTCCCCTCGACATGAAGTACAGCCGTGTCCAATTCTGGGGGTTGGTGCTCATCTCCATTTCTAAGCTGAAGAGCGGGCATTGCCCACAGGTGCCTCCAAGGTCATGTGGCCATAGGCATGACTGCATGGGGTGTAGTTACTTTCCCACTAAAGCGGTACGCTATCGTACTGATAGTAGCTTGTTCAACTTAAGCCGTCTGAGGGCTCGCACTAAGACTCTCAACTCTCTAGTCCGTGAGCTGCTTTTTGCCGACGATGCTGCCCTTGTCGCCCATCCAGAAGCAGCCCTGCAGCGCCTCACATCCTGCTTTGCAACAGCTGCAGAGCTGTTTGGGCTGGAAGTCAGCCTGAAGAAAACGGAAGTCCTCTACCAGCCCGCCCGCACCATACCACAGAAAGAACACCATCATCCCAGCAGCGTCAGCATGAAGGGACATCTGTGCTTATGTCCGTTCAGCAGTTCACCTCCCTGGGAAGCATCATCTCGTCAGGCGCCAAGATTGACAAAGAGATAGATCACAGATTAGCAAAGGCATATAGTGCGTTCGGAAGGCTTCACAAAAGAGTCTGGAGCAACAAGCACCTGAGGCAAAGCACCAAAATCAGTGTGTACAGAGCTACCGTACTGTCCATCCTCCTCTATGGGTCTGAAACATGGGTCACCTATCACCAACACCTACGACTCCTCGAACGCTTTCATCAGCACTGTCTTCGCACAATCCTCAATATACACTGGACCGACTATGTGACGAATGTTGCTGTCCTTGAGCAAGCAGGGATCACCAGCATTGAGGCCATGTGCTTACATCAACACAAAAATACAGCAGTACACAAACAAGACAGTACAGCTGAGGCCATGCTATTGAGAACACAGCTGCGATGGGCAGGGCACAAGGTCTCTAGGATGGAGGACCACTGCCTCCGAAAGATTCTACTCTATGGTGAACTCGCCACAGGTCAGCGCTAGAGAGGCGCCCCAAAAAGAGAGATACAAGGACTCCTGAAACAACACCTCAGGCTCGGCCAGATTGATCACCAACAATGGTCCAGCCCTGGCCTCACATCGGGAGGCATGGAGACACACTATCCAAAATGCTGCGGCCTCTTTTGAGAAGACACGCCAAACGGGTCTTGAAGAGAAACGACAACGCAGAAAGAACCGCAACTTGGAAACAACATCACCCAAGGAGACTTTCTGCTGTGCTTTCTGCAATTGGACTTGCCTATCTCAGATTGGCCTTTTTAGTCATCAATGCGCTTGTAAAAAGTGTGGGATGAGTCCTTCCTAAGAATCTTCGTTCGCGAAGTAATGCCGAGAGAGAGAGAGAGCAGTACCTATTGATCTACTCACATTTGCATGTTTTCAAACTGCTAGGTTGACGGAAGCTCGGGCTGACAGCAGGAGCTCCCCCCGCTCCCCGGATTCGATCCGCCGACCTTTTGGTCAACAAGCTCAGCAGCTCAGCGCTTTGACCCACTGCGCCACCGTGGGCTCCTTCATAAAGCGAATGGGTCCTAATGATTTGCTTAAGGCGAGGCCACCTTAAAAGAGGTTTCCTTGCAAGGCAGCAAGGCCAAGAGAGCGCTCCCAATGTCCTGATTTGGTCATGCTCTCAATCGTGCCTAGACGCAACCTGGGACATCTGTGAGGATGAAGCGCCACCAGAGTGGGGAAGAAGATGTCAACAATGATGAATGGGGAGGAATATGCCGACAAGGAGAGGCTGCTTCTGCCGGGTCCTGAGGGAAGGGCCGGGTCCAGCCCCTTCCTCTCCTCTCTCCCTGCTTAGTTCAGGGAATACACACCACTTACACACACCCTGAACTCCGTTTGCAGCCAGGGGCGGTCTAAGGTAATTTTAAATGGTAAGCAAACATTATTTTGGCACCCCCCAAAACATTTCCCCCACCACGCATGCCCAGAAGCTCCTGTGCACAGGCGCAGAAGCCTGTAAACACAGCACTCCCTATTCAGCATGCGCGCCCCCCTCCGCGCATGCCCAGAAGCCTGTAAACACAGCACTCCCTATTCGGCATGCACCCCCCCCCTCCGCACATGCCCAGAAGCTCCTGTGCACAGGAGCAGAAGCCTATAAACACAGCACTCCCTATTCGGCACCCCCCCCCCGTACATGCCCAGAAGCTCCTGTGCACAGGCGCAGAAGCCTGTAAACACAGTTCTCCCTATTCGGCACGCACCCCCCCTCTGCACATGCCCAGAAGTTCCTGTGCGCAGGCGCAGAAGCCTGTAAACACAGTTCTCCTATTCGCACGCACCCCCCCTGCACATGCCCAGAAGTTCCTGTGCGCAGGCGCAGAAGCCTGTAAACACAGTTCTCCCTATTCGGCACGCACCCCCCCTCTGCACATGCCCAGAAGTTCCTGTGCGCAGGCGCAGAAGCCTGTAAACACAGTTCTCCCTATTCGGCACGCACCCCCCCACTGCACCAGCCCAGAAGCTCCTGTGCCCAGGCGCAGAAGCCTGTCACAGCACTCCCCCTCAGCATGCGCGCCCCTCCGCAGCATGCCCAAGCCTGTAAACACAGCACTCCCTATTCGGCATGCACCCCCCTCCGCACATGCCCAGAAGCTCCTGTGCGCAGGGGCAGAAGCCTGTAAACACAGCACTCCCTATTCAGCATGCGCGCCCCCCTCCGCGCATGCCCAGAAACCTGTAAACACAGCACTCCCTATTCGGCATGCACCCCCCCCCTCCGCACATGCCCAGAAGCTCCTGTGCACAGGAGCAGAAGCCTATAAACACAGCACTCCCTATTCGGCACGCCCCCCCCCCCTCCGTACATGCCCAGAAGCTCCTGTGCACAGGCGCAGAAGCCTGTAAACACAGCACTCCCTATTCAGCATGCGCCCTCCACGCATGCCCAGAAGCTCCTGTGCACAGGGGCAGAAGCCTGTAAACACAGCACTCCTATTCAGCATGCGCCTCTCCTCCCAGAAGCATGCCCAGAAGCCTGTAAACACAGCACTCCCTATTCGGCATGCACCCCCTCCGCACATGCCCAGAAGCTCCTGTGCACAGGAGCAGAAGCCTATAAACACAGCACTCCCTATTCGGCACGCACAGCACTCCCTCTGCACATGCTCAGAAGCTCCTGTGCGCAGGCGCAGATGCGTGTAATGAGAGCACTCCCTTTTCGGCGCGCGCGCCCTCTGCGCGCATGCCCAGAAGCCTGTAAACACAGCACTCCCTATTCGCATGTACCCCCCTCCATTCACATGCCCAGAAGCTCCTGTGCACAGGAGCAGAAGCCTGTAAACACAGCACTCCCTATTCGGCACGCACCCCCCCTCCGTACATGCTCAGAAGCTCCTGTGCGCAGGCGCAGAAGCCTATAAACACAGTTCTCCCTATTCGGCATGCGCCCCCCCCCCTCCACGCATGCCCAGAAGCTCCTGTGCGCAGGGGCAGAAGCATGTAAACACAGCACTCCCTATTCGGCACACAGTTTGCTACGGTGTGGCGTCGGAGAGCACAATGCCCAAAAGCAGAACATCGGCCGGACGCTGTCTGGCTGGCGGGGAAATGCGCCCTTTACCCAGATGGCGCCCCACGCAGCGGCGTCCTTTGCCTACTGGTAGGACCGCCCCTGTTTGCAGCAACAGAAGTAAGCCGAGGACAGACATGCAAGTGGGAAAAGGAGGAGGACATTGGGACATCGTGTTTTGTTTGAACACATGACTCCTTAGAAGAACTTTTGTTTTTTGAATTTCCCCATTGACCTGCAGCAATATGCCCGAAGAGACTTCCTTCCAGGGTTCAAAGCTCTGGGCATGTGCGGAGGGGGGGTGCATGCCGAATAGGGAGTGCTGTGTTTACTGGCTTCCTTCCGGGGTTTCCCAGATTGCATTTGAGGTGCAACAGAATCCTGCTTCACGGCAGGCAGGGACAGGACACAGAAGCAGTTAGACCGGCAAGCTACCTGCCCGAACAGCGACCCCTTGTCAATACAGGAGCTGGGAAGGGGATGGCGGTCTGGGCGCTTGAAAGAGAAGCGTGGGCGCCCAAGGCCGGCTGACACAAATATGTCCATCTCCTTGATGTATCTTCTTTGCAGGAACAAAGAAGGGCGCCGTATCCATAGCAAGCAGGGTGGCTTCGAGGCTCAAGCGCTTTGCAAGCCTTGCTTGGAAGGAAGGAAGGAAGGAAGGAAGGAAGGAAGGAAGGAAGGAAGGAAGGAAGGAAGGAAGGAAGGAAGGAAGGAAGGAAGGGGACGGAAGGACGGACGGAAGGAAGGAAGGAAGGAAGGAAGGAAGGAAGGAAGGAAGGAAGGAAGGAAGGAAGGAAGGAAGGAAGGAAGGAAGGGCCTGCTGCTGCCGTCGTCGAGAGGAGCAGCTCTTCTGGTCCATGTTCTCACTCTTGGTCCTCAAAGGCAATAATGCCAACAACAAAAATCCTAATGGTTTATTTTTGCAGGGATCCAAAGGAGGAGCGCACAAGGCCCAAAAGTGGAACATCAGCCAGATCTGTCTGGTGGCCGGGGGAATGCGCCCTTTACCCAGATGGTGCCCCACGCAGCGGCGTCCTTCGCCTACCGGTAGGACCCCCCCTGCCCCCAGGTGACCTTGGCTGTGGTCAAGTTTCTCTCTGAGGGAGCCAGCCAGCCAGCCAGCCAGAAGGCAGCCTCCTGTATTGGACGCAGGTTGAAACTGGCCTTGCCTATCTTTCCAGTGCTTTTACCCATGTTGTTACGCACCTGGAATCGCACTCGCTTATGAATGAATCTGCTGCGCACTAATTCCGCTGGGCAAATGGGGTCTTTGCACTGTGATAAGGATTGTTGTTTTGTAAACATGGCTGTACCCGCTAGAAAGAGTTGACGAGAGCACTGCCTGAGAGGGATCACGCAGGACACAAGATTCCCACCGAGTGTGCAGAATGGAGTTGCCTTTGTTTCCGGTCTTCTGCTTTTAGGCTCCCCCCCCCCCCCAGTGCACCCGTAATAAACAACCACCGCCTCTCAGCTAGACTAATTTATTTTTCTCTGTAGGTTTCGTTTGGCCTGCAAGTCCTATTGTTATGGCCAAAGACTCATGTCTGCTAAAAATAGTGCGCAATGCCATGGAAACTCTATTATGCCATATTAGGAAGTAGCGCTTGAAACATGAACAAGCGTCTGTCCGTGTCAGTTTGCATGAGATGTATTACCAACTCCAAAAAGTACCGGCAGCAGACCTGGACGCCCTCTGCAGCTGCGCCTACCTGAAGCCCCTTCCTTCCCTCCCTCCTGCTGCGTCCCAGGTGAGGGGCCGGGCCGAGGGGAAGAGCACCCCGGGGCCTCGCCTGGGACGCAGCAGGGCCAAGCCGGGGCGCCTCTGGAAGCAGCTGGCTCCTTCGCTTCCCCAGGTCTCCCTCACAAGCAGAGGGAGACTTGCGGAAATGGAGGAGATGCCTCTCAGGCCCTGGCTGCTTCCACACCGCGGTCCCAAGCAGGGCCTGATTTCTCTCCGTTTCCCCAGGTCTCCTCACGAGCGGAGGGAGAGCCTGGAACAGGGCCCTGCCTGGGAGCCGGGTTTGGTTGCGCCTTCTGCCGGGCTCCGGGAAGACATGAAAAAGTTGGCTCCCGAGGTTCCCAGGATCCGTTCCTTGGTTCTCCTGCGGAACTGGGAGAAAGCTCACAGGATAGACTCTATCCTGTGGGCTCACTTCCGGAGGAGTAGAGTGTCGCCCGGCCCCTCCTTTCCTGAGCCTCCCCTGCCTCTCTAGGCCCTAGAGAGGATCGTCTTTCCCAACCGCTGTTCCGCGATCAGCTGGTGTGCCGCGGGAACACCTCAGAGGGGGGAGAAAGGGGGGGAGGTTTTCCCGCGGCACACCAGCTGATCGCTCACGGCACAGTAGTGTGCCGCGTCACAGCGGTTGGGAAACATTGATCTACACTATAGAGTTAATGCAGTTTGATACCACGTTAGCTGCCGTGTCTCAAGTTATGGAATCCTGGGAGCTGGAGTTTTACCACATAATTGGCCTTCTCTGCCAATGAGTGCTGGTGCCGCACTGACCTACAAATCCCAGGATTCCATATCGTAGAGGTACGGCCATTCAAACTGCATTCACACGACAGTCTAGATGCACCCACCCCAAATGACTTTGGAGCT
The DNA here is from genome assembly GCA_030556195.1 of Anolis apletophallus. Lineage (NCBI taxonomy): Eukaryota > Metazoa > Chordata > Lepidosauria > Squamata > Anolidae > Anolis > Anolis apletophallus. The sequence continues at coordinate 555,540 of JARBWK010000015.1, read as the reverse complement.
CAGTTTCCAGTGGACACAAGGGAAGAGAGGAACTGATGGTGCAATACCGGCTAAGCAGTATAATTTCTCCAGCGGCATAGGGCAGTGTTTCCCAACAACTGTTCTGCGGCACACTAGTGTGCCGTGAGCGATCACCTGGTGTGCCGCGGGAAAACCTCTCTTCCCCCCTTTCTTCCCCCTCCTGCCGAACCCCTGCTGCTGCTGCTTGAGGGAGGAGGAGGAGGAAGGGCCGGGCAGCGAAGAAGAAGAAAGGGCAAGGGCGCCGCCTCCTTCGGCCGTTTCCCCAGCCAGCCAGCCTCCAATTGAGAGAGGGCAAGGAAAGGAAGCAGAAGTGGAAGTGCGCTTGTCTGGGCACATGCGCACTAGGTCCCGAGGATGGCAGACGCATTCACCTTCGTCCTGCGGCAGTGAAGGAAGCGAAGGAGCCAGCTGCTTCCGGAGGCAACCCGGCTCAGCCCTGCTGCGTCCCAGGTGAGGCCCTGGGTGCCCTTCCCCTCGGCCCGCCCCCCCCCAAACCCCTCGGGGAGAAGGGGCCTTCCTTCGCAGGGGGAAAGGGTCAGGGCCTGGCAGGAGGGCCCTCGGAGGAAGGAAAGGCAGGCGGGATTCCGTGAGGGACTCCCTCGCCAGTCTTCCTCAGCCTTCTTCCCAAATGTCAAGGTCTATTTTCCCCAAACTCCATCGGTGTTCACATTTGGGCATATTGAGTATTCATGCCAAGTTTGGTCCTGATCCAACATTGTTTCAGTCCACAGTGCTCTCTGGATATAGGTGAACGACAACTCCAAAACCCAAAGTCAATGCCCACCAAATTCTTATAGCATTTTCTCTTGGTTGTGGGAGTTCTGTGTGGGAAGTTTGTGTCTTTCTGCCATTCCTGCCAACAAGATATCTGTGTTGTGTTCATCGAAACAGGCCCAGGTTTCACACTGAGTGTATAAATACATTTAGAAACATATTAACTGTATGTATGACTGTGTTAGAGTGTCGTTTTGTGTCATTTTGGTTGGTGGTGTGCCCCAGGATTTGGTAAATGTAAAAAATGTGCCGCGGCTCAAAAAAGGTCGGGAAACACTGGCATAGGGTGCAGACACCCTGTGATAATGGGGCCTGTCTCATTAAGAGCCGCGCCCACTGTTTTCATGTGGTGAGATGTATTCCACACTGGGCATGCGCATTCAGTAGCAGAGTCGGCAAGCGCAAGGGCCGATGCCTTCACTGTGTCTGGTTGCGATTCCCAGGTTGTGCCCGTCAGCTTTCGTATGATGTAGCGCCCCCTTTTTGCTTGATATTCAAGCAGTACATCTTATAAGCCGGGGCATGGTTCAGTGTGGCTCCCGGGTATTTGGGTGTGCTGCAATGATGCTCCAATGGGATTCCTTCCTTCCTTCCCAGGTTGGTCATCCTCGGAGCTTGAGGTGCTTGTCTGCTCTGAAGGTGAAGCCAACGGGCTTGTTCTGCATTCCTGGAAGTTCCTTTAGCGATGCCATTTGGGGGAAGCAGGAAGGTGTTGGTCTAGGCTTCCTCTCCGCTCCCCAGGAAGGATTCCTTGCGAATGTTGTGACCATGATAAGAACCATTTCCTCCCCAGACACTTCTGCGTTCTTTCTTAAAGCGTTCCTTGCCGCTCAGATCCCTAGAAGATACGGCTGGAATCGCAGGTTGCGCTGGGTTCTTTTCAGCCTTGGATGGAAGAATGCAGTCCCCATGGATGGCGGCTCCATGCGCTGGCTGGGCTGTGTACACTTGCCGCTCCTGACTCAGCAGGTCGACTGCCTGCCTGGGTAGACCAAGGGATTTGCTTATATTGCCAGGGATTACACTGGTGATGACTTGGTATCATGAATGCAGTTGGGGCGGCATATAATGGTGGGGTCTGCCCATCCACAAGGAGGGGGGGGGCTTCCTGGGCAGCCTATCCGGCAGGCCACATGACCAAGCCACAGGTGCAGCAGATGGTGGAAATGCCGCTTCTCACACTTCGTAAGCAAGCAGAGAACCAGTTCACTTCCCCCAAAGTTCTTGAGGCTTTAGTCCAAAAACAATGACATGCAAATTGCAAAAACCAACACAAGCGGTCTCCCTCTTGACACTTATGGTTTTTCCCACTCTTCTGGGTCACTCTAAAATATCTAGTCCGTGAGCTGCTTTTTGCTGACGATGCTGCCCTTGTCGCCCATTCAGAAGCAGCCCTGCAGCGCCTCACATCCTGCTTTGCAGCAGCTGCAGAGCTGTTTGGTCTGGAAGTCAGCCTGAAGGAAACGGAAGTCCTCTACCAGCCCGCACCACAGGAAGAACACCACTATCCCCACATCAGCATAGGCAAATCTGTGCTTAAGTCCGTCCAGGAGTTCACCTCCCTGGGAAGCATCATCTCTTCAGACGCCAAGATTGACAAAGAGATCGATCACAGATTAGCAAAGGCATAGAGTGCATTCGGAAGGCTTCAGAAAAGAGTCTGGAGCATCAAGCACCTGAGGCAAAGCTCCAAAATCAGTGTGTACAGAGCTATCATTCTTTCTATTCTCCTCTAGGAGTCTGAAACATGGGTCACCTATCGCCAACACCTACGACTCCTCAAACGCTTTCATCAGCGCTGTCTTCGCACAATCCTAAATATACACTGGACCGACTATGTGACAAATGTTGCTGTCCTTGAGCAAGCAGGGATCACCAGCGTTGAGGCCATGCTATTGAGAACTCATCTGCGCTGGGCAGGGCACGAGGTCTCTAGGACGGAGGGCCACCGCCTCCCTAAGATACTAGTCTATGGTGAACTCGTCATAGGTCAGCGCAAGAGAGGCGCCCCCAAAAAGAGATACAAGGACTCCCTGAAACAACATCTCAGGCTCGGCCAGATTGATCACCAACAATGGTCCACCCTGGCCTCACATCGGGAGGCATGGAGACGCACTATCCACAATGCTGCGGCCTCTTTTGAGAAGACACGCCGAATGGGTCTTGAAGAGAAACGACAACGCAGAAAGAACCGCAACTTGGAAACAACATCACCCAAGGAGACTTTCTGCTGTGCTTTCTGCAACCGAACTTGCCTATCTCAGATTGGCCTTTTTAGTCATCAACGCGCTTGTAAAAAGCGTGGGCTGAGTCCTTCCTAAGAATCTTCGTTGGCGAAGTGATGCCGAGAGAGAGGGTCACTCAGCTGGCACCCAAATCTATTTTTGACAGCTAGTTTTCCTTAAAAAACCAGGAGCGTGTTATGGAATGTTGGCCGGCTGCTTCCTTCTGCTTCCAGGGAGCGGAGCCACGTCTGGACAAGGCCTTTGATCCTCCCAAGAGCCCCTGGGAGGTGGCCACACGTCCACCTGGGCCCAGCACCGTGCACGCCATTAGGAAGAGAGGCTCTGGCATGTGTCGCTCCCCATTAGGGCCTTCTCTTCTGCCCCCCCAGGCTTATTTCTAAACACACGTTTCCCAAAAAAAAAAAACTAATCCAGACAGCCGTCCTTTAGGTCATTAATACACTAAGCCTATTATAAGCCATGTTTCCATTTGCGCTGACCAAGCCTCTCTCCCAAATGCGGGGGATAGGCAACGCGTGCCACCAAAGCGTGCCGCTATGCTCTTCAAGCTCTTGAAACAGACACAAGCAAAGTCAAGGGAAGGCCCAACAGAAATACTAACAATAATAATAATAACAGTGTTCAACTTGTGATTTTTTGATACGAAACGCAGCATATGTATCTCGTATGAAATTGAAACTAAATCCAGACAAGACAGAGTTCCTCCTGGTCAGTCGTAAGGCCGAACAGGGCATAGGGTCACAGCCTGTGCTGGATGGGGTCACACTCCCCCTGAAGACGCAGGGAGTGACCCTGGACTCGTCGCTGAGCCCGGAAGCCCAGGTCTGGGCGGTGGCCAGGGGAGCTTTTGCACAGTTAAGACTCGTGCGCCAGCTGCGCCCGTACCTTGGGAAGTCTGATCTGGCGACGGTCGTCCACGCTCTGGTCACATCCCAAATAGATTACTGCAATGCACTCTACGTGGGGCTGCCTTTGAAGACAGTTCGGAAACTGCAATTAGTCCAGCGGGCGGCAGCCAGACTACTAATGGGAGCTACATACAGGGAGCATACCCCCGTTGTGTCAGCTCCACTGGCTGCCGGTCCAATTCCGGGCTCAATTCAAAGTGCTGGTTTTGACCTTTAAAGCTCTATACGGTTCTGGCCCAGCTTACTTGTCCGAACGCATCAGCCTCTATGTCCCACCTCGTAATCTAAGATCATCCGGGGAGGCCCTGCTCTCGCTCCCGCCTACTTCTCAAACGCGGTTGGTGGGGACAAGGGATAGGGCCTTCTCGGTGGTGGCTCCCCGCCTGTGGAATGCGCTTCCTATTGATGTACGATCCACCACATCCCTCCTGGCCTTCAGGAAAAAAGTAAAATCCTGGTTGTGGGACCAAGCGTTTGCGCATTAGCACAAGGCAGCATTTTAGATGGGATTTTAATGGAAAGTGGATGAATAGGGCCAATGCTTTTATGGACAGAACATTGTTTTAATCTGGAATGAATGCGCATGATGCTTCTAGAGGTGCCCTCGGTGAAACTTGCCAGGCTGACATCAACTCGCCGGAGGGCGTTCTCTGTCATAGCACCCACGCTGTGGAACGCCCTCCCGGCCGAAACACGGGCCATGAAGGACCTGCTCCCATTTAGACGGGCCTGCAAAACCCACCTTCTTAAGCAGGCCTTCGATGGGTAGGTCCGGCCCATAGGCCGCCATCTGTTCACCCACTTTGTGAGACGATATGTCGCACTACTGTTTTAATTGCTCCTGTTTTAATTTTGCTGTTTTTACTGCTTTTAATTGTATGCATTTAATTGTATGTATTTTTGCTGTGCCTTGTGGCTACTGTGAGCCGCCGCGAGCCCCCGGGAGTCGGCGGCATAGAAGCCGAAATAATAAATAAATAAATAATGTAATTGTATTTTAACGTATTTTAATGTATTTTAATTGTTGAATGGTTCTGGGGTTTTATATTGTTACTCTGTGGGCATCGAATTGTGCCTTACTGTAAGCCGCTCTGAGTCCCCCCCTCCCTCCCTCCCTCGGGGGTTGAGAAGAGCAGGGTAAAATCCTGAAATAAATAAATATGATGCAAATAATAATAATAATTATTATTATTATACTTCTTACCCGCCTCTCCTCGCAGCTCAAGGTAGGTTACAGAATATTTGAAATGCACACACATTGCAAAAAAATAATCTATAGATAGGAAGCCCTTAATGCGCACCAACATGCAGGGGCGGTCCTACCGCTAGGCAAAGGACGGCGCTGCGTGGGGCGCCAGCCGCACCATCTGGGTAATGGGCGCATTCCCCCGCCCGCCAGACAGCGTCACGTTAGGAAAGGAGCACAACTAAGAGGGCCTTTCCTGCTACACAAAGCTGCCCCCTCGGTGTCGTGAGGCCATAGGTCCTTGAGGGGAGAGTGACCACCCCCTCACCCCCCCCCCCCGCTCCCACGCGACATATGTGAGTCTGTTGCTGTGTTGTTGTGTGTTGTTGTTGTGTGTTAAGACCCGAAAGGGAGCCATTTTGGAAATGAAAGGGGGGAGAGAAAAAAAGAGCGACTTCTTGAAAATAGGGTTCGGGGCAGCGGTGGGTGTAAGAGAGGAAGGGGAGGTGGCGCGTGCGCCCGGCAGCCAATGGGAAGCTTCGGAGTGCTGGGTTTGAGGAGGAGGAGGAAGCTTGACGGGGAGAAGAAAGAGGAGGCAGCACCAGGCATCTTCTCAGAGCGCGCCTGCGTCGCGAGACAAGCCCTGAGTCACGGGCTCGCTCAGGTGGTCTATTTCGGGGCAGGTTGAGGTCAGGATGCTGGAGGTCAAGGAGGCTTCTGGCTCATGACAGGTGGGAGATCGCCCTCGCCGGCTTTCTCTAAGGCCTGACCTCGGCCAATGAAAACACCCGGAGGCGGCGGGATGAAAGGCTCGAGCGGGGGAGGGGGGCTCGGCCGGCTTGCTGCAGGGGGGGGGCACCAAAAGAATGTTTTTTGGGGGGTGCCAAAATAATGTTCGCTTACCATTTAAAATTACCTTAGACCGCCCTTGCCAACATGCTGCACTCTAAAAGCACATGGCATGACAAAATGCAAATGCCAAAGCACTTCAGACAAGCTGGAAACCCTGCCGGGCCTGGAACTGGTTTGAGGTGTGTGTGTAATCCAAATCAACTGGTTCCAGGGTAACAATAAAAATAATGTACAGTAATTATTATAATATGTAATTATGATGATGTAATACAATTATAATTCAATAAATATAATGATAATAAAATAATACATATAATAGAACAGAATCTGCCGCAGGGCGTCCCTCCTGCAAAAGCAATTTAATACACTTTCCCCGTGTTCTTATGACAGGACCAATTAGGACATGACATTTATAACCCAGGAACAAATACCGCGTTACACAGTGTCATATATTATAATTATATAATATAATAATAAATATGATTATAATATAATAACATAATAACGTAATAATGTAATGTGCTGCAGGGTGTCCCTCCTGCAAAAACAAGGTTTTTGCAGTTTAATAAACTTTCCCCATGTTCTTATGATAGGACCAATTAGGAAGTGGCACTGATGATACATGTGTTGTCTTCAGGCCCGCTGCCTCTTGCATCCCAGGACCACTCGCCCCCTCGCCTGCTCCATCGTATGCTCTGGATCCCTTCCACTATTCCAGCCAGGGGCGGTCTAAGGTAATTTTAAATGGTAAGCAAACATCATTTTGGCGCCCCCTATTTTGCCCCCCCAAAACATTATGGGTGGGGAAAGAGCCCCTTCTTCTGACGCAAAAGGGGTCTCGGAATCCGCCTTAATTTGGGGGGAGAAGAAGGGGCGGAATCGGGGGCGCCATGCCGGGCCAAAGGGAAGAGCCAGAGGGCGGCCTCTTTGCAGGGCGGGGTGTTGCCTCCTCCGTGCCTCCACCTCCTACCGCCGCACCTTCGGCCCTGCGCCGGGCTCCTACTCTTCCTCCCCCGCATGGGCGCTGCTTCCTCCTCTACCTCGCGCTTCCTCAGCGCTTCCTCTTCCTCCCCGGGGGTCTCCCTGCGCTCTTACCGCCTGGCGGCGGCGGCACATCCAACCTCTTCCTGCGCTCCAGCACGCTGCTCTCCTCGGCGTCTCCACAGCAGCACTACTACTCATCGGGCTCCTCTTCGGCTGCGGAACATCGGCCGGACGCTGTCTGGCGGGCGGGGAGAATGCGCCCTACCCAGATGGCGCCCCACGCAGCGGCGTCCTTTGCCTACCGGTAGGACCGCCCCTGATTCCAGCCAACCCTTGTAAACCTGGCCCTTATCAGTACCTGGACATTTGACATAAACCTACTGAGGATTGGGACACGAATGGAGTGAATGACACACACATGCCTCTGGCTGCCCCCAAACTACACAGGACAAGCAACTGGCAGTGCTGCAATGCCCAGCTCCAGCCCCCATTGGTTCAAGGATGCTCTATGTTGGCACACGGACTTCCGCACGCTCACTCGCTCACCTGCCACCACTTTGCAGTGCTCCCCTGGGACTCCCAACTGGGCCGGCGGGCGGGCGGAGCGGGCGGGCCTTTTGCGCCTGAGGAAGTGCTCCTTCCCATCAAACGACGCCTCCGACGTGTTCACCGGGTGGATCTGCACTTGTTCCGACCCAATCTGGATCAAGCCAACCTGTTCGCAAACAAAGGAAAGGTTCTTAGAATCACATTGGGCGGGTCTGAACCATTCAGCAGGCAGAGACACAACAAGCAATGGCCGGCATCGTGACATCATAAGGCGACGTGGTTGCGCATTTGCAGTTGTGACGGCATTTCACCAATTTGAAGATGCAGCTCCAAAATTGGGCTGCACCTTAAAAGCAATGATGTCCCCAAAAGCTACAGTGCCCCAACTGAAGGGTTCCCAAAAAGCCGTGATTCAGGATACTGTGAAATGACCCTGGCAGGTCCTTGGAGCGCATGGAGAGCTCAAGGAGTCTTCAGGACCGGGCTGTTCCCAATGCTTTATCTCCTAACTGATAAAGAAGAGCGGGTGCCACTTCCCAAAACCCAAATCAGGAACATTTTGGGAAAACGTCAGCTGGAATTCGGCCTGGTCGAAGAGGTATCGTGTTTTGGGGTGTCCTCCTCAGATGCAGCCATGATCATGAACCTATTATCACCATGGCATGTGATCTTTACTGCTGGGAAAAGCCCTCGACTCTGCACATCACAACATTATCACAAAACTTTGGTTGACCATCAATGAACAAACAATCCAACATCTATCTATCTCAGTGTGGAGATGTGCCAAACTGGCCTCATTCGTCCCTTTCTCTTTCTCCGCCCGTTCTTTCCCTGGTTTTAAACACACCAGACGGGTCCAGATTGAGGTGAAGGAGAAGCATTTTGGGGGATTGTTTTCTTTTCCACGCAAATGGAGCAACACAGCTCTGCACCAGAAAGCCAGCCGGCCGGCCAGGCAGGCGCCCTCCCAAGCGAGTCCTCTGCACGTATGTACAAACAAGCGCTTGGACGTGGAAGTGCCAATATCATTACACATGATTTACAACCGACATTACATATCTATCTATCTATCTATGTATATAATAAAAGTCAGTGTTTGCGGGCGGTGGGTGGGTGGTTGTGCGACCGAGCGAATATGTGCCAGCTTTTTGATTGGCTGCAACTGTCGGATTATTTGCATAAATGGCTGTGACTGGCCAGCCTCCCAACATTCCAACACAGCACAGAGAGGAAAGGGAAGGGCCTGAGGCAGGCATCCATGGCTGGAGCTGTAGTTAGCCAGTTGAGAGTTTTTTCTGTTGGAAATGGAATGTTCAGTCCCTTCGCCCAAGACACTTCTAAGGTGACTCAGAGGGAAAGCAAAAGGCCTCAGGCACTCAGCCACTGCGGCCCACAGCAATGACGGATCAGGACCAAACTTGGCAAACAAGGGACCAATAGCCTGGTGTGGTTTAGGGCAGGATGGGCCACGAATGATGGGATTTGCAGTACCTTCACCTCATTCACTTCCCAAACAACACTGCAGCCCCTATAAATCACAGACCAGGCCCAAAATTGACAGCAAGGCTTCTTTAACTTGATTTTCCTGACTAGGCCCCCAACAATGACAGAACAAGGCCAAACTTGGCACACAGACCCCCCCAGGATGCACCCTACATCCTGGTGCAGTCACCTCATTCACTTCCCAAACAACACTGCAGCCCCTATAAATCACAGACCAGGACTTGCAGTACTTTCATTCACTTCCTTAGAGTACGGTGGCCCACACCAATGACGAACTATGGCACACAATGCCTTCCTCAAATCACCCGGGCACCGCCAGGTCCCCAAGCTAGTGTGTTAAAAATTACACCGGCCCCCCACACGCAACATGCCAGTCTTGGTCTTCACGGACTCCTCGGCCTGGTCTCGCTCACATCATTCCACTTTGCCCGACGACTGCAGGCCAACGTTCTCATTTCCGCCCAATGAGCACTTTCTGGAGAATTCTGCCAAGATGGGAATTCTGGCCTTTTACTTTGGAACGTGGCCTTTTCGCCCTGATTCGCATCCTGGGGTTTGTTGGTGCTCCGGCACAAAGCCAGGAGCCTTCGCCACATGCCAAACCATGCGGGGGAAATGGCAAGGCCATCGGTTCCCCACAGGCCCGGTTCAGGCCCTTTTGGCGCCCTAGGCCAAAGGCTCTGCCACCGCCCCTGGCTCCGCCCCCGCCTCCTCGCCGGCGCGAGGAGGAGGAAGGAAAGCCCCACCCCCGGAGCCGATGCGGGGCCTCCCCCCGGCCCCTCCCTCCCTCCCAAAGCCACCATGTTGGCCGGACAAGTGGCCGAAATCGCCCTTTTCAGGCTGGCATGACAGCTTTAGGAGGGAGGGAGGGAGGAGCGTCAGGAGGCCCGCATCGGCTCGGGGTGGGTCTTTCCTTCCTCCTCCTCTCACCGGCGAGAAGGCGGGAGCGGAGCCAGGGGCGGGGCAGAGCCGAGGGGAGCAGAGCAAGGGGGGGGACTGTGGGTGGCACTTATGCCGCCACGCGCATGCGCCCTCTTAAAAAAAATTTTTTTTACTTTTTGGGGAAGGTCCGGACCTGCTGCCCCCCCCAAAGGTGCTGCCCTAGGCCATGGCCTAGGGTGGCCTTATGGGTAACCTGGGCCTGGTTCCCCAGGAAAGGCGACTGTTTGTGTTGCGCGGGAGGGCTGTCCTGCCAGGTCTGGGGCAGCGCACCTGCAGAGGGGCTCGGGATTCATTAACGTGCCGGTTTCCAAAGGGCTGCTGTGATGTTATTAAACCCAACTCCCTTTTGCAATTAGCGTGACACAATGAGGTTGGGCACCGGGGGAGGGATCCAACTCATCGGGAGGCCCGCTGTTCTGCTGGAACCTCCCGAGGCAGGGCGGTGGGATTGCCAAGGCCATTAAGAGGCTGGCTGGCTGAAAAGTCTCTCGTATACAAGTCACGGTTGGGTGCCAAGGCAGCAATCCAAGCCTGGGCAGCTGGGCCTACAAAGGGCCTTCCCGGGCGCATCACACCGAGGAAGCCAAGCATTGGAGAGCACAAAGAATACCCAGAGCCTCTCTTGCTTGCGGCCCATCCGTGTCGTTCATGGGCAGAGCTCCACTCGCCACCATTAGGCACACACCAATTCTACGGAAGGAGGAAGGAGGGGGAGGAAGAGAGGAAGGGGCGGAAATAGCCCCGCTGGCACTCCACTGGGATTATGCACAAACACGGCCAATCCCAATCTCGGCCAATCTCTATGGCAAAGGAGGCTACGGACCTTGTAAAACTACAGCTCCCAAGGTTAGACAGCATGGAGCCCTGACGGTTCAAGTGGTGTCGGACTGCATGAATTCTACACTGCTGATGCGCCCTTAGCCGACTCCCTTGGGCGCATGGATGGGAAGCTTCCCAAATCCAAACTAAGGCTCTTGGGACATCAAGCATGTGCAGCACAATAGCAGCACCCGGGAGCGTTTGCCCTTTTGCCGTCTCCATCCCTCGCCTGAGAACACTTCCTCGTATCAACTTGATAATGAAACTGTCTCCAACTGTATCAACTTGATCATGAAACCTCAGCTGCCCTGAAAAGTCCCGGCTCCTCTCTCCACTTCCCACTTCCCTCCTTTGCCTCCAGCGCACTGCAAACACTGCAAACCCAGCTCCGTTGCACACACAGCTTCCACCCGGTGAATGCAGCAAGGTGGCGCTGAGCAGGGAGGGAGGGGGCTTGCTCTTCCTGGTGGGCTCAGGGAAAAGGAAGTGGGGGCTGCCTGCCTGCATTTCCTCTTCCATCATTTTGGGCGCCTGGGTCATTGCCCTCCGATGTTGCTCAGCCACAAGGGGCAGGAGGTCAAGGGCACCCCGGGCCCCGAAGGCCTAGGCAAGAGCCACAACAACCTTCTGGTGTTGCCTGCACAATTCCTCACATGGAGGACAGGGGAGTTCCACATCCGAGCAGGCAGCCTTCCTGAAGCCAGCTGCTGGGCCTATTGTTGCCTACCTGGCATCCCAAGCACATGCTGCAAGTTACTTCTGGTGTGAGAGAACCAGTCGTCTACAAAGACATTGCCCAGGGGACGCCCGGGTGAGTCCCTATCCTGCGGGGAGGCTTCTCTCGCGTTTTCCTATCTATATAAATAAAAATGTCATGTTCGTTTGTGGGATTAACACAACTCAAAAACCACTGGGCGAATTGACACCGAATTTAGATACAAGACAGGCCAACGAGTGACCATCCATCTATCTATCCATCTAATCTATCTCTATCTATACATAGAATAAAAGTCAATGTTTGCGGTGGGAGGTGTGGCGGGAGGTGCGGAAGAAGGGAGGAATATGTGGCAGCTTTTTGATTGGTCGCCAATGTGGGATTATTTGCATAAATGCCTCTGAATGGCCAGCCACCTAACATTCCACCACTCCTAAGCAGCAGAGAGGAAAGGGAAGGGCCGGAGGCAGGCATACATGGCTGGAGTTGAAGTTAGCCAGTTGACAGTTTTTCCCGTTGGAAATGGAACGTTCAGTACCTTCACACAACACACTTCACAAAAACACTGCAAGCCCTACAAATCACAGACTAGGCCCAAAATTGACAGTAAGGTTTCATTAACTTGATTTCCCTGACTAGGCCTCACCTAATGGGATACTGTTTAAGGCATGAATTGACAGTAAGGCTTCATTAACTTGATTTTCCCAACTAGGCCTCAGCTCATGGGACATTGTGCAAGGCCTGAATTGACAGTAACCAACCTTGCAATGACGGCTCAGGCAAACAAGGGACCAATGGGCCACTTCACAACCTGGTGTGGTTTAGGGCAGGATGGGCCACGAATGATGGGATTCGCAGTACCTTCACATCATTCACTTCCCAAACAACACCGTAGCCCCTTTTAATCACATACCAGGCACAAAATTGACAGCTAGGCTTCCTTAACTTGATTTTCCTGACTAGGCCTCAGCTCATGGGATATTGTTAGCCTTCCTCAACTTGATTTTCTTGACTAGGCCCCCAACAATGACAGAACAAGACCAAACTTGGCACACAGACCCCCCAAGATGCACCCTACATCCTGGTGCCGTTTGAGGGAGGATGGACCATGGAAGATGGGACTTGCAGTACTTAAATTCACTTCCTTAGAGCACTGTGGCCCACACCAATGACGAATCACTGCAACCACTGCAACCCTCATCCAGAAAATGATCAAGACCAAATGTGACACACAGAACCCCCATGACCCACTCTACATCCTGGTGCCGTTTGAAGGAGGATGGGCCATGGATGATGGGACTCGCAGTACCTTCACTAAGTTCCTGAGACCACTGCAAGCCACATAAACATCTAATAGGAACCAACCTTGGCACACAAGGCCTTCCTCAAATGACCCGGGCACCGCCGGGTCCTCAGCTAGTCACTCATAAAAACACAGCGGAAGAGACTTTAAAAGACAAAAAAACAACAACATTACAACTCATGTGCAAAACCACATATATACCCATACACGCAAATATATACACAGACATACACATATACATATGCAGACAAGACACATTTACACAGACTGGGCCACAGCAACGCATGACGGCAGGGGAAGGCTAGTCTATTATAACTGTGTTCTCAATTCACTCCTGACACAATAAACAAATAAATCCCAAGCGCATGGCAGCGCCATTGCAGGGCGGTATGCCGCTCTTCCCGCTCGCTCGCTCACTCTCTGTCCTCCGCCAGTGGTGATGCAGGCAAATGCCATGCACGGGTCTGTGTTCCTCTTTATTGTGTGCTTCGCCCACTGCGTAGGCCATGTTATTCTGCTGATGTATGGCACACAGATGTCATGAATGTAGCGGCTGCTCCAAACAACCCGCAGTGTTGTTCTCCCACAGATGGGATTCCTATTAAAACAGACATGGACTCAGGAGAGAGAGAGAGAGGGAGAGAGAGAGAGAGGGAGAGAAAGGGAGGGAGGGAGGGAGGGAGAGGGAGGGAGAGAGAGAGACACACACACAGAGAGAGAGAGAGAGAGAGAGAGAGATATTTGCCAAGGAAGCAGTTCAGAGTCAAAGATATTTCAGAGTCAAAGCCTTGGGTGCAAACAAGGGCAGTCCTACCGGTGGGTGAAGGACGCCGCTGCGTGGGGCGCCATCTGGGTAAAGGGCGCATTCCCCCGCCTGCCAGACAGCGTCCAGCCAATGTTCCGCTTTTGGGCCTTGTGCGCTCCGATGCCGCGCCATAGCAAACCTCCCTGTGTGCCGAATAGGGAGTGCTGTGTTTACGAGCTTCTACGCCTGCGCACAGGAGCTTCTGGGCATGCGCACGAGGGGGGCGTGCCGAATAGGGAGTTCTGTGTTTACAGGCTTCTGCACCTGCGCACAGGAGCTTCTGGGCATGCGCACGAGGGGGGCCTGTCGAATAGGGAGTGCTGTGTTTACAGGCTTCTGCGCCTGCGCACAGGAGCTTCTGGGCATGCACACAAGGGGGGCCTGTCGAATAGGGAGTGCTGTGTTTACAGGCTTCTGCGCCTGCGCACAGGAGCTTCTGGGCATGCACACAAGGGGGGCCTGTCGAATAGGGAGTGCTGTGTTTACAGGCTTCTGCGCCTGCGCACAGGAGCTTCTGGGCATGCGCACGAGGGGGGCCTGTCGAATAGGGAGTGCTGTGTTTACAGGCTTCTGTGCCTGCGCACAGGAGCTTCTGGGCATGCGCACGAGGGGGGCCTGTCGAATAGGGAGTGCTGTGTTTACAGGCTTCTGCGCCTGCGCACAGGAGCTTCTGGGCATGCACACAAGGGGGGCCTGTCGAATAGAGAGTGCTGTGTTTACAGGCTTCTGCACCTGCGCACAGGAGCTTCTGGGCATGCGCACGAGGGGGGCCTGTCGAATAGGGAGTGCTGTGTTTACAGGCATTTGCACCTGCGCACAGGAGCTTCTGGGCATGCGCACGAGGGGGGCCTGTCGAATAGGGAGTGCTGTGTTTACAGGCTTCTGCCCCTGCGCACAGGAGCTTCTGGGCATGCACACGAGGGGGGCCTGCCGAATAGGGAGTGCTGTGTTTACAGGCTTCTGCGCCTGCGCACAGGAGCTTCTGGGCATGCGCACGAGGGGGGCCTGCCGAATAGGGAGTGCTGTGTTTACAGGCTTCTGCACCTGCGCACAGGAGCTTCTGGGCATGCACACGAGGGGGGCCTGCCGAATAGGGAGTGCTGTGTTTACAGGCTTCTGCGCCTGCGCACAGGAGCTTCTGGGCATGCGCACGAGGGGGGCGTGCCAAATAGGGAGTTCTGTGTTTACAGGCTTCTGCACCTGCGCACAGGAGCTTCTGGGCATGCGCACGAGGGGGGCCTGTCGAATAGGGAGTGCTGTGTTTACAGGCTTCTGCGCCTGCGCACAGGAGCTTCTGGGCATGCACACAAGGGGGGCCTGTCGAATAGGGAGTGCTGTGTTTACAGGCTTCTGCGCCTGCGCACAGGAGCTTCTGGGCATGCACACAAGGGGGGCCTGTCGAATAGGGAGTGCTGTGTTTACAGGCTTCTGCGCCTGCGCACAGGAGCTTCTGGGCATGCGCACGAGGGGGGCCTGTCGAATAGGGAGTGCTGTGTTTACAGGCTTCTGTGCCTGCGCACAGGAGCTTCTGGGCATGCGCACGAGGGGGGCCTGTCGAATAGGGAGTGCTGTGTTTTTTGGGGGGGTTGCCAGAATAATGTTTGCTTACCATTTAAAATTACCTTAGACCGCCCCTGGGTGCAACAGGCCTTTGCATCACGGCCGAGATGAAGGCCCATTGGTGCCCATTGCTGCGTGCATGGTTTGGCTTGTCTTGGCCACACTCACATCTCAGCTTTCAGCGGCAAAGTGCTGGAGGGAAACCATGTCCAAATATTCCTTGCCTAGAATAACAGGATCCCAAAAAGCAATCCAGAAGATTCAATCCACTCAGGACCACGCACTTAATGTCAAAACCATTACAAACCCTGTTCGTGACATGTGACTAATGAGGGACACTTTGCTTTTGGCTGCGTTCACGATGACTTCTTGCAGGCAGAACGTCTTCGCCTTTCCCACTCTGTTCTTGCGCTGCCGTGACCTTATTTGTTCTAAATCAATTTCGACGGAAATTTATTTGAAGAATGATGTGCTGAGATTTGTATTTTGTCGTTTTTAACCGTTAATTTATATGGTTTTTATATGACTGTTTTTATCATATATGATGTGTTTGTATGTGAGCACTTGCTGCCGCTTGTTCACCGCCTCGAGTCACCTTCGGGCTGAGAGAGAGAGGCAGTATAGAAGTGTAGTAAATAAAGAATAAATAATAATAAATAAGCATCTTCACCCATTTCATAGTGAGGGAGAAAAAATATATATATTTGCTGACGACGCTGCCCTTGTCGCCCATTCAGAAGCAGCTCTACAGCGCCTCACGTCCTGCTTTGCAGCAGCTGCACAACTGTTTGCGCTGGAAGTCAGCCTGATGAAAAGGGAAGTCCTCTACCAGCCCACACCACAGGAAGAACACCATCATCCCCACGTCAGCATAGGCACATCTGTGCTTAAGTCCGTCCAGCAGTTCACCTCCCTGGGAAGCATCATCTCTTCAGATGCCAAGATTGACAAAGAGATAGATCACAGATTAGCAAAGGCATAGAGTGCATTCGGAAGGCTTCACAAGAGAGTCTGGAGCAACAACAACCTGAGGCAAAGTACCAAAATCAGTGTGTACAGAGCTATCATACTGTCTATTCTCCTCTAAGGGTCTGAAACATGGGTCACCTATCGCCAACACCTACGACTCCTCGAATGCTTTCATCAGCGCTGTCTTCGCACAATCCTAAATGTACACTGGACCGACTATGTGACGAATGTTGCTGTCCTTGAGCAAGCAGGGATCACCAGCATTGAGGCCATGCTATTGAGAACACAGCTGCATTGGTCAGGGTATGTCCATAGGATGGAGGACCACCGCCTCCCAAAGATACTACTCTATGGTGAACTCACCACAGGTCAGCGCAAGAAAGGCGCCCCCAAAAAGAGATACAAGGACTCCCTGAAACAACATCTCAGGCTCGGCCAGATTGATCACCAACGATGGTCCAATCTGGCCTCACATTGGGAGGCATGGAGACGCACTCTCCACAATGCTGAGGCCTCTTTCGAGAAGGCATGCCGAACGGGTCTCGACAACGCAGAAAGAACCGCAACTTAGAAACAATGTCACCCAAGGAGACTTTCTGCTGTGCTTTCTGCAACCGAACCTGCCTATCTCAGATTGGCCTTTTTAGTCATCAACGTGCTTGTAAAAAGTGTGGGATGAGTCCTTCCTAAGAATCTTCATTCACGAAGTAATGCCGATATATATATATATATATATATATATATATATATACACAGTATATATATATATGGAGTATTTGCACATGGGAGCAAGCAAGGCTGACGCCAGATCCTCCCAGGATATTCAAAGAGTTGCCCACCGTTGCTTTTTTGGTCTTCGTCCCACCCAAAGCTCGTTGGTGATGACCTCTTAAGCCAAAGCAGTGGGCCCGCTTCCTAAGCCACCTTCCTTGCGAAGGTCACCTCCTCTCCCGTTCTACCTGGCGTCATGGAGTCAAGCGATCCGCACCCCCGCTCGCCAAATGCAGCCCCCGCCTGCTCCTGTCCTGAAGGAAGAGGAAGGAATCCAAGGCAGGCGGAGAGGGAAGACCAAGAGGCGGCCGGAGAGGCTGGAGCGTGGAGGTCCAGCTACAACCCAGCAAACAACCCAGCCAAGAGATGCCCCCTGCCCTTGAAAGAAGTGAGACGAAGCACAGCCTGGCGCCTCAATGGGGATACAAAGGGTGACAAGGGGCCAAAGTGCCCACGGCACATCTCCAACGGAGGCCCAAGAGTCTACTTGCAAGGGCTCACACAATGAAACTGGAAACGACACTAGATCGAGGGAAGTTGTGGTGGATTGGCCGGACCTCTTCGCCTGGAATCACAGAGTGTCCAGTTCTGGGACCCACCACTGACTCTAAGCTTGAAGGTGTCCGGAGGAAGCGGGAGCCTCAAAGGATCCAAGGTCTGGAGACCATGAGTAATCCCCCTGAGGAGTGTCTCAAAGAACAGGGTCTGTTTCGCCTCAGAAGAGACCGTGGCAGAGAGGAGGCATGAGAGGAAGCATGTATACGTATATGAAAGGACGCCATAAGGAAGAGGGAGCAGGCTTCCCTTTTTCTGCTGCCCTGGAGACGAGGGCTCAATGACGGAGGCATGAGTTCGAGTGACAGGGAAGGAGATCCCACCCAAACACGAGGAAGAACTTCCTGACCATAAGGAGAGCTGTTCAGCAGTGGAACTCTCTGCCCTGGAGTGTGGTGGAGGGTCTTTCTTTGGAAGCTTTTAAACAGAGGATGGGTGGCCATCTGTCAGGGGTGCTTGGACTGTGCATTTCCTGCACAGTAGGGGGTTGGACTCAGGCCCGGATTAGCGTCTTTTGGCGCCCTAGGCCAAAAGACGCCCGGCGCCCCCAGGGCGCTTAAAGCCCTTCCCCCAGGGCGCTGAAGGCCCTTCCCCCAGGGCGCTGAAAGCCCCTCCCCCAGGGTGCTGAAAGCCCCTCCCCCAGGGCGCTGAAAGCCCCTCCCCCAGGGCGCTGAAAGCCCCGCCCCCAGGGCGCTGAAAGCCCCTCCCCCAGGGCGCTGAAAGCCCCTCCCCCAGGGCGCTGAAAGCCCCGCCCCCAGGGCGCTGAAAGCCCCTCCCCCAGGGCGCTGAAAGCCCCTCCCCCAGGGCGCTGAAAGCCCCTCCCCCAGGGCGCTGAAAGCCCTGCCCCCAGGGCGCTAAAAGCCCCGGCCCCAGGGCACTGAAAGCCCCGGCCCCAGGGCACTGAAAGCCCTGCCCCCAGGGCACTGAAAGCCCCGCCCCCAGGGCACTGAAAGCCCCACCCCCAGGGCACTGAAAGCCCTGCCCCCAGGGCACTGATAGCCCTGCCCCCAGGGCACTGAAAGCCCCGCCCCCAGGGCACTGAAAGCCCCGCCCCCAGGGCACGAAAAGCCCTGCCCCAGGGCGCTGCTGAGCATGTGCGGCAGCAGCCCCGGGCGTGGGGCTTCTGTCTGCCTCTTCCCACGACCGGAAGTTGGTAGCGGGAGGAGGCGACCGTGCAGCTTCCGTCCGCCTCCTCTTCGTGCCCTCTTTCCAGTCGTGGGAGGAGGAGGCGGACAGTGCCGTGCGGCTTCTGTCACCTCCTCCTCCCGCGACTGAAAGGAGGGCGCGAGGAGGCGGCGGCGGAAGCTGCACAGCCCCGGAGCTTCCGTTCACCTCCTCGCGCCCTCCTTTCGGGCGCGGGAGGAGGAGGAAGAGGCGAACAGAAGCCCCATGGCTCATGCCATGCGGCTTCCGTCGCCTCCTCCTCCCACGACCGAAAGGAGGGTGAGAGGAGGAGGAAGGGAAGTCCCGCCCCCAGGGCGCTGCTGCCCCGGCCGTGCGGCTTCTGTCCACCTCCTCCTCCTTGCCGCCTGGCCCGCCCCCTTGCAAAGGAAAGAGGCGGCAAGGAGGAGGTGGAAGGAAAGCCCGCCGGCGGGCATGCGTGCGCATGCAGGCATGCCCGCCGGCAGGGCTTCCCTTCCTCCTCCTCGCTGCCTCTTCCCTTTACAAGGGGGCAGCCCAGGCGGGCGATGGCGAGGGGAGGGCGGCATTCCCTCCTCCCCACCCCCTTGCAGCGCTCTCCTCCCGCCCTCTCCCGAGGTATGATGAAAGCGCTGCAAGGGGGCGGTTTTTTTAATTTAATTTTTTTAGTTTCCGGGGGTCCGGATCTGCTGCCCCCTCCCCAAGGCCGCCGCCCTAGGCCCTGGCCTAGGGTGGCCTTATGGGTAATCTGGGCCTGGTTGGACTAGATGGCCCATGTGGCCTCTTCCAGCCCTGGGATTCCAGGATTCTTCTGATGTGTCTGCTGCCCCCTTCAGAAGCTTCCAGAGTGCGCTCCAGGAGCAGTCCCTGCACAAGAAGGGGGAGTCCCGCATTGCGTGCGTGGGTGCGCAGGAGGGAGGGAAGGAAGAACGGAACTCCCGGAAACGGGATTCCACCTAAACGTTAGGAAGGACTTCCTGACCGCCCAGCGGTCTGCCTTAGGGTCTGGTGGTGTCTCCTCCCTTTAAGGAGAGACTGGGCGGCCATCTTTTGGGGGTGCTTGGATTGTGTCCTCCTGCACATCAGGGGGCGGGACTGGAAGGTCCTTGGGGTCATATTCGAGATCTACAATTCTATCACTATGTTTACCACATTTGGAAAATGTTCTGTTCCTGGTTGGAGAGTGTTGTTTCCTGCTTAATTGTGCAGCCCTGACTCGGAAAGTCGTCGTCCTACTCCAGAAACATCATTTTTGTGGCACAAAAATACGCTGAATTATTTGAGACTCAAGGAGATACTCATTGAAAAACTAGAGCCAAATGTGCAATAGCAGGCTTCGCAGTTTGCGCAACCTTTCCCGTGTTTTTTTGTTTCACAATAGAACCAATGAGGAAACGACATTTATACTCCAGGAACAAAAACCATGTTAGCAGAAGCGTAATAGCAGGCCAACCAGGCCCGGATTAACACCTTTTTGCGCCCTAGGCCACACTTTGGAATCACGGCCCCTTTAAGCCAGCCTCTACCGCACACACTCCCCACATCATTATGCATAGAGCCATACTTTCCAAATAATTCCTCCTACACCACACTTCTCTTTAGTCTACTCAGTTTAACTTTGAAACCAGTCCTTTTTGTGGTTCCCAGTTTGCCATTTCCCTCCGCGGAGCTCGCGGGGCGCCTGGGCCGGACCCACCTGCAGCAGCGCCGTGCTCGGGCCCATTTTTAAAAATGCCATCCCAATGCGCTGGCAGGGAGTTCCACAGTCACGCTTTCTGCCCAAAGCATGACTCGAACTCAGGACGCCAAGACAGAAGCACCGCCCCTGAAGAGAAGTCAAGGGAAGCGGGAGACAATCACAGAAGCGTTTTCCCAAGTTCGGGAATTCAAATGGGAGAGTGACACCCGGCAGGGCCAATGAGGGGACGGGATGGCGCCGAGGAGGCGGGGCCACCTGAGGCAAGCGACGCGGGCTACCTGAAGGAGCGACACCATCTCCGACGAGGGCTTCCCGGTCATCGCGCGGCGTCCTGGTGCTTACCTGCTTGAAGTGCGGCCTGCCCAGCTGGAAGGGCGGACCCTCCTCGGCACCCCCCGCCATCCCCGCGAGTTTGCTCACTCTCTCTCCGTCGCTCAGTCATGCCCCCTGGCTCTGCCCTTGCCGCCTCCCATTGGCACGGCCCCACCGCAGCCCCCGTGGGGCATGCCGGGAGGCGTAGTCTTTCTCCTGCGGGGAGGGAGGTGGAAGCGGAGAGGTGCACGATGGGAAATGTAGTCTTCAGGACGGGGCCCACTCTCATAGACATCTATGGGCGAGGCCAAGAGAGGGTGGGAAAAACACGTTGCGTTTTTATTTCTTTCAACGTTTTTGGGGGGGTCCGTGACCTGCGCCCCCCTCGGCTTGCACCCCTAGGCCATGGCCTAGCTTGGCCTTATGGGTAATCCGGGCCTGAAGCCAACTAGTGGATGGGGCAAGATGGAGCGGTGAATTGTGGGAAAGGACCCGCTTGAGAGACAGCCAGGTTCCTAAACCTGAAGCCCCCCAGGCTGCAACGTTTACGACAGTTCCCCAGGCAGTGATACTGAACATGACGCCTAGGAAGCACCACTTCCACTTCCCAGCAAGTGTCCCTCTGAACTCTGGCTCCCCAATAAAAATACATATGCTGTGTGCCTCTCGGCCCCCCCCCCTCACACAACCCACCCACTGTATGCAATGAGGCCAAAGACATGAGGGTGAGTACCAGCCCGTTGCAGGTGTTGAGTGAAGCAAAGGAGTCGGCGCTGCAGTTGAGCACGTGGCCCGTGTAAAAGCAACTCCGATCCACACCGACGTTGCGGTTGACGCTCAGATCCTCAGGGATTTCCTCCACCGAAAACCCAGGTGCCAAGAACTGTGCGCTGGGGCGGAGGCTCAGGTAGAGGTCAGAGCCCAGGTGAGGGCCACTTCCTGTAGGAAGGCGGATCAAGAGCGGCGGTGGCAGTGGCGGCGCTGCCTCGGCTCCTTCCTCTTCGGGATCGAGTGATGCAGAACGCCGGCTCCGGCCTCTCCGTGCCTGGCTCCCTTCGGATTGAAGGACGTGGATCCGCTCCTCCGGCACCCGTTCTGGGATCACCACGGTGACATCCGCACTGGCTACGAAGGGGGAGAGAGGGGGGGGAAGGTGAAAACAACTCTGGGCGATGTGCCGGCTCTCTCCCCATCTCCTCATTCCCCGGCTCAGCAAGAGAGAACGGTCTCCCTGCTCTTCTTCCTCCTGAATGCAAAGGTCTCTGAACCAGACTCGCCGGGACTGCCGGGACTGGAGAGTTTCTCAATCTGCGCTCCTCTGGGTGTTTTGGACTTCAGCTCCCACAATTCCTGACAGCTGGTAAGATGGATGGGATTTCTGGGAGCTGTAGTCCAAAACACCTGGAGGGGCGCAGATTGAGAAATGTTGGTGTAAACACACGTGCAGAGTCACGACTCCCAACTCATGAGAACATATGTGACAAGGCAGCACGTTGCTTTGGTGCTTTGAAGGCGATTTCCCGGCTTCTTGGCAGAATGGGGTCGGACTGGGCGGCCCGGGAGGTCTCGTCCAACTCCAGGATTCTGTGACTCTATGGAATAAAAATATTATGGGAATACCCAAATAGCAAAGCCAGGACTGTCCATACCATTGTCTTTCTGGTTTCAGGGGCAGTCTAAGGTAATTTTAAATGGTGTTTAATATTTCCCCCAACATTATTTTGGCGCCCCCCCTCCGTGCATGCCCAGAAGCTCCTGTGCGCAGGCGCAGAAGCCTGTAAACACAGCACTCCCTATTCGGCACGTGTGCCCCCCTCCGCGCATGCCCAGAAGCTCCTTTGCGCAGGTGCAGAAGCCTGGAAGCACAGCACTCCCTATTCGGCACCCCCCCCTCCGCGCATGCCCAGAAACTCCTGTGCGCAGGCGCAGAAGCCTATAAACACAGCACTCCCTATTCGGCACATGTGCCCCCCTCCGCGCATGCCCAGAAGCTCCTGTGCGCAGGTGCAGAAGCCTATAAACACAGCACTCCCTATTCGGCACGCAGGGAGTTTTGCTACGGCACAGCTTCTGAGCACACAAGGCCCAAAAGCGGAACATTGGCCGGATGCTGTCTGGCGGGAGGGGGAATGCGCCCTTTACCCAGATGGCGCCCCACGCAGCGGCGTCCTTTGGCTACCAGTAGGACCGCCCCTGTCTGGTTTCTATGTACAGCTGTGAAAGTTGACTAGAGGAGAAATGGGCTTAATGCTAACCTTAAAAGCTGTGGCATAGAGACTGAGGGCTGGGAAGGCTGAGCTTTGGAACTGGAAGTCAGCTGTGACTAGCAGTGCTGTGGAATTCAAAGAGGCACGGATGGAGGGGAAAGGGGGGAAACGTGTGAGAGGAAGGAGGCGCAACAAGCCAACCCCAACCGGGACCGCCTTCCACCTGGAAACTGATGCCCTCGCTGCGGAAGGGAGAACATGTGGGTCAAGAGGGTTCTCCAGTCCCCTAGGGACCCACCGCCAAGACACACCACTTGGAGGGCCATCACCCTCAGGCTACGAGGGATCGCCTAAGTAAGAAAGAGGAGAAACCTCACAGGAAGAGAAGCTACGCATGAGAAATGTGGTGTGTGAGGAGGATCTCTGCTCAAGGGACAAAGAGACGGGTCCAAGCGCAACCCAAGCCTGGCCTCTCCCTGGAAGAGAAGGTGGCGGTGTCCAAAGTGTCCTACTGTGGGCATGTGGCAAGAAGGGACGGTTCACTCGAAACTGACACAAGGATATTTGGTAAAATCGAAGACTGTAGGAAAAGAGGAACGGCACACTATATCGGTGGATGGGTAGATAGCCCTTGTGGTCCAGCGGTTTGAGCCTTGCCGCAGGACTTGGGGGAGCCATGGACACCTACGGCCAATAAAGTGGCCAAGGCCCCAAGGAAGCCAAAGGCCAATCCTCTCCAAGCGCATTTTGCCAAGAATCCCAATGACGCTTTCACCTGAGGGTCAGAGGTGACTTGAAGAAGCACAACAAGGCAAGCAAAGGTCGGGATGGACCAGGTGACTCAGTTCAAGGAGCCCTGGATCTCTTTGCGAGACCTGGCGTGAGAGTGGCTTGGCGCTCTCTCATTCACCGGGTCATCGCCACAAGTCACAGTCAAGGGTCACCCAGAACTTGGTACTCGGTGGGAAACAGAATGAGGGTGCTGATCTCTGACCTTTACCACAATGCCAGTCGATGAGCTACTGGTGACGGGCACTGCGCGTTCGCCTCCGCTGGCTTCCTGCTCCATGGCCGTGGGACCAACTTCCCTCCAGGAAATTCCCCGCGAGAGCTGCGTGCCTCGTGCTTTCCGGATAACCCTCGTAATATGGAGATGTGATCAGGGATCTCTTTCGGAAACAGATTGTTTCCCATTTGTTCATACCCTACCTGGAGTGAGGGGAGGGGCAGGGGCGGTCCTACTGGTAGGCGAAGGACGCCGCTGCGTGGGGCGCCATCTGGGTAAAGGGCGCATTCCCCTGCCCACCAGACAGCGTCCGGCCGATGTTCTGCTTTTCGGCCTTGTGCGCTCCGACACCGCAGCAAAGTTGCCTGCGTGCCATCGGCATGGTACCGAATAGGGAGTGCTGTGTTTACAGACTTCTGTGCCTGTGCACAGGAGCTTCTGGGCATGCGCAGAGGGGGGGGTGCCGAATAGGGAGTGCTGTGTTTACAGGCTTCTGCGCCTGCGCACAGGAGCTTCTGGGCATGCACGGAGGGGGGGGGGTGCCAAAATAATGTTTGTTTACTATTTAAAATTACCTTAGACCACCCCTGGGTGAGGGCCTCCCTTCACTAAGGATACTAAATTATTTTGGGTGCTGAGAAAGAGCGCAGGTGGCAAAGACTGCCCAAGGATCTCTCCCCCCCCCCTCTCTCTCTCCAGTCCAGGAAAAGGGGCAGCAAATGGAAATCAGAGCAAGCAAGCAGCAAGTGGTCGAAGCCTCAACTCACACCCGGCTCCCAGGCTCTGAGCGGTCAGCAAATGACCAAATAAGGGGTCCTCGGGATTCCCGCTGCTTGCGGTCAAATGTTTTTTGGGGGAAGAAAAGCACATTCCATGTTGGACTTCATGTGGAAAGGAACAGAAAATGAAGCCGCCAAGATCAGATTGCTTCCACACAAATCCATATTGGGGTCACATTCGGAATATTGTGCACAGCTCCGCTTAACGCCTGGATCCAGATGCTGCCGAGGCGGGAAGCGTGCGGAAAGGACCCCGGGAGTGGAGTCAGGGCTGCAACGAGTGCTGTTGGTTTGAGAAGAGAAGAGAGGAAGGAAAGAAAGAAAGAAAGAAGAGAACAGAATAGAATAGAATAGAAGAGAAGAGAGGAGAAGAGAAGAGAAAGAAAGAAAGAAAGAAAGAAAGAAAGAAAGAAAGAAAGAAAGAAAGAAAGAAAGAAAGAAAGACGCGGCCAAGTGCTTTAAGAATTGCTTGCTGTCGGGAAAACAGGGTGAAGCTTTTCTTTCCTAATAGGAGCTCCTCCCCCGAACCTGGAGCGAGGGCCAAAGTTGGCCCATGCCTGATGTCACCCATCCAGCTGGGCCATTATTTATGTATTTGTCGCGTTTCTATCCCGCCCCTCTCAGCCCGAAGGCGACTCGGGACGGTTTACACAAGGCAGTCTCTGCCCTCAATACAACACAAGCAAACAAACCAAAAAAATAACCATATAACAACAAATTAACAATTAAAAACATACAATTGCAGCCTCAGCGTCACGTTGGAATCAGTTTCCGTCACATCGTCGTCATTCCATAGATCTAATTAAACTGTTACGTTTCATCAGCAAATGCCTGCTCAAACAGCCAGGTCTTGACTTTCTTGCGAAATGTCAGGAGGGAGGGGGCCGACCTGATGTCTCTAGGGAGGGCGTTCCAAAGCCAAGGAGACACCACTGAAAAGGCCCTGTCTCTCGTCCCCGCCAGTCGCGCCTGCGAAGAAGGCGGGACCAAGAGCAGGGCCTCTCCAGATGATCTTAAACATCTCGATGGTTCATAGGGAGAGATGCGTTCGGACAGGTAAGTTGGACCCGAACCATTTAGGGCTTTAAAGGCTAAAGCCAGCACTTTGAATTGTGCCCGGTAGCAAACTGGCAGCCAGTGGAGCTGGCACAACAGGGGATTTGTACGCTCTCTGAGTGCCGCTCCTGTTATCAACCTGGCTGCTATCTGTTGGACTAGTTGCAGCTTCCGAACAGTCTTCAAAGGCAGCCCCACGTAGAGAACGCTGCAGTAGTCTATCCGGAATGTAACCAGAGCGTGGACCACCGTGGCCAAGTCAGACTTCCCAAGGTGCGGGCGCAGTTGGCACACAAGTTTTAACTGTGCGAATGCTCCCCTGGTCACCGCCGAAACCTGGGGTTCCAGGCTCAGCGAAGAGTCCAGGATCACTCCCAGACTGCGAACCTGCGTCTTCAGGGGGAGGGGACCCCGTTTAACACAGGCTGTAACCCTATGCCCTGTTTGGCCTTTCGACTGACCAGGAGTGCCTCTGTCTTGTCTGGATTCAGTTTCAATTTGTTCGCCCTCATCCAGTCCGACACAGCGGCCAAGCACCGGTTCAGGACCAAGACAGCCTCCTTAGTAGCAGGTGGGAAGGAGTGACAGAGCTGGACGTCATCTGCGTACAGGGGACACCGCACCCCGAAACTCCGGATGACCTCCCCCAGCGGCCTCATGTAGATGTTAAACAACATGGGAGATAGTATTGAACCCCGAGGAACCCCACAAGGCAATGGTTGGGGGGTTGAGCAGGCGTCTCCCAATAACACCTTCTGGGAGCGACCCTCCAGAAAGGACCGGGGCCACTGCTAAGCAGTACCCCCAAGGCCCATTCCTGCGAGGTGTCCCAGAAGGATACTGTGGTCAAGGGTATCGAAGGCTGCTGAGAGGTCCAGCAGAACCAACAGGGGCACACTCCCCCTGTCCAGCTCCCGGCCACGACTGGCATTGTCACTGCGGCGGTGCGCCCTTGCCCACCACAGCCAGTGCTCACTGCAGCCTGCGGAGAAGGGGGAAGCCAGCCGGGAGGGGCACAGTTAACGGGAGGGAGGGGTGCGCACAGGCCTTCCCACCCCTCCCTCCCCTTCTCTGCAACTTTTACAACCCTTCCAGCAGGGAGGGAGGAGGGAGGGAGGGAGGGAGGGAGGGAGGGAAGGAAGGAAGGAAGGAAGGAAGGAAGGAAGGAAGGAAGGAAGGAAGGATACACACAAGCCTGGAAACAGAGACATCCTTTCTGGATCAGGGAAACACTGGGAGCCGAGCCATCCAAGCGCAAGGGAGGCTGCGGCGAAGGGAGAGGGCGGCCAAGGCAGCCGGAGAAGGAAGGCGCTCGCAGAGCATCCCCACTGGGACATGGGTGCGCGCTGGGCCCCACTTGGACCATGCAATGATGCTGCGGCCCCAGGACCTGTCGCTTGCAGAAGCACCGGCCGAGGAGGAGGAAGGTGGCCTTCTCAAACGACAGCCTCCAGGGCTCCCTTGCGTTGAGCCATGGCAGCTAAAGCATGCGGAGATGTATCCGTGCTGCAGTGCTCAGGGCCGGGGCCTCTCCACACTACAGAGCCTCGAATTCTGTAGCATTGAGCCGTGACGGTTGAAAGTGCTTTCCAAACTGCATTAATTCTAAAAAAAAATTCTGTGTCAGGAGCAACTTGAGAAACTGCAAGTCCCTTCTGGTGTCAGAGAATTGGCCGCCTGCAAGGATGTTGCCCGGGGGACGTTGCCCGGGTGTGTGACCACCCTGGGGGAGGCTTCTGTCACGTCCCCACATGGGGAGCTGGGGCCGACAGGTGGGAGCTCACCCCGCTCCCCGGATTCAAACCGCCAACCTTTCAGTCAGCAGTCCTGCCGCCAGCACCAGGGTTGACCCTTTGCACCATTGGGGGCTGCATTCATTCTATTATATCAATGATAGAGATCCCAGGACAGGAGGCGCTCCTTGGCCATCGTGCCCCATCCCATTATGATTATTATGGTTACGATTATGATTATGGTCATGACCTTGGTTTGCCTGACCCCCCCAAAAAGGAGAGATCAACCCTTGTCCTGGCAGGACTGAAGGCTGGCTGGTCAGAGGTTTGAATCTGGGGAGAGCAGATTGAGCTCCCTCTGTCAGCTCCAGCTCCCCAGGCAAAGGGGACGTGGGCGAAGTCTCCCTCCCTCCCTCCCTCCCTCCCACAAGGAGGGCCAAACATCACAATACATCCGGCAACGTTCTTGCAGGCAGCCAATAATCAAAGTGGCTGGACATGGAAGCAGGGCCGTAGCCAGGATTTTGATTCAGGGGGCTGAGACTGTGTGGAAGAGGGTCTACCCTAGCAAACCTTTTGTATTGTTATCCCAATAACCCCATGAATGTGGGATATAATGAGCATGGTGATCAGATCATGATAGGAATAAACATAACAGTTTAAATAATGTACCAGTCAGGCCTTCTCGCGGAAGGAAGGACCACCCTGAGAATTTCGGGGGGGGGTGCTGAAGCCCCCTTAGCCCCCCCCCCTGGCTACATGTCTGCATGGAAGCATTAGATTCCAATTTAAAATATATCATTGTTGTTGTTGTTACTCTATTTCTTATTGATAGCCTTCTTGATGTCCCCCAAGGCCACCCTCAGGAGTCAGGCTCCTTCCTTCCATTCCTTCCCTCCCTTCCCTCCTTCTCCTTCCTTCCTTCCATTCCTTCCCTCCTTTCCTTCCTTCCTTCCCTCCCTTCCCGCCTTCCTTCCTTCCTTCTATTCTTTCCATGCTTTCTCTTTCCTTCCTTTCCTTTCCTCCTTCCTTCCATTCCTTCCTTCCCTTTTCCTTCCATTCCTTCCCTCCCTTCCCTCCTTTCCTTCCTTCTCCTTCCTTCTATTCTTTCCATGCTTTCTCTTTCCTTCCTTTCCTTTCCTCCTTCCTTCCTTTTCCTTCCTTCTCCTTCCTTCCTTCCATTCCTTCCCTCCCTTCCCTCCTTTCCTTCCTTCCATTCCTTCCATCCTTCCCTTCCTTCCTCTTTCCTTCCCTTCCCTCCTTTCCTTCCTTCTCCTTCCTTCTCCTTCCTTCCTTCCTTCTATTCTTTCCATCCTTTCTCTTTCCTTCCTTTCTTCTCCTTCCTTCCTTCAATCCTTCCTTCCATCCTTCCCCTCCTTCCATTCCTTCCCTCACTTCCCTCCTTTCCTTTCCTCCTTCCTTCCTTCCATTCCTTCCCTTCCTTTCCTCCCCTCCCTTCCCTCCTTCCCTTCCTTCTCCTTCCTTCCTTCCATTCTTTCCATCCTTCCCTCCCTCCCTCCCTTCCCTCCTTTCCTTCCTTCTCCTTCCTTCCTTCCTTCTCCTCCCTTTCTTCCTTTTCCTTCCTTCCTTCCTTCCTCGCAGCGGTAGAAGCCAGGGCGGCTGAGGCTGCCCCCCCCCCCCCGTTTAAGGCGCGCTGGGAAGCGTCTCCTGGGGGTCCCCCCCACTGCCCCGGAGCCCACTTGGACGTGGCTGTGACCGGGCTGCGCGGGAGGAAGGGCCGGGCGCGGCTTGCCGAGGTGGAGAGGAGAAGGGCGGCCAGCAGTCCCCGGGAGGACGCGGTGGGGCTCCTCGCAGGGTTTGGGGAGGGGAGCATCCCTGGGAGGGGGGGGGGGGAAGGAGGAAGGGCAGGGCGGCAGGTGAGGCTGGGGGCGTGCTCCTACCTGGCCGGGCGGGCAGCGGGCAGAGGAGGAGCAGCAGGAGGAGGCCGGGCAGGCAGGAGCCCTTCCCCGGTGGCGGCGGCATCTTGCGGAGGGAGCGAGGGATGCGAGCGAGCGAGGCCCGGCGTGGTCCGCTCCACGGGGGGAAGCCAGCCACGCGACAGAACTCTCTCTCCCTCCCTCTCCCTGCCTCGGCGGAGCAAAGAGGAGAGAAGCCCCAGGAGCAGCAGCACCCCCTCCCCCTCCCCTGCCCCTGTGCCTGATTGGCCCTCCTCGCGCCGCCCGCCCGCCCCTCGCCCAGCCCCCCGGCCCGCCCACGCGCTCCCACGCTCCCCGCCGCCCGAGAGAAGCGCCCGGGCAGGCACCTGGGACGGAGGGGCGCCAGGCAGGAGCCTCGGCAGGGGCGGAGGCAGGACCTCGCAGCCAGGGGACGCCCACCTGCGCAGCCAGGGCAGCAGCAGCCCACCCGTGCCCCCTCCCACCCGAAGAAGCGCTGCCTCTGGCCTCGCCCACCCAGGAGAGGAAGGGGCCGGGCGGGGGGGGCAGCTGGCCCGGCCTCCAAGCACACTCCCGCGGGCCCAGGGACGAGGAAGAGAAGGGCCCTGCCTGGCTCCCGGAGGTGGGCGCGGAAGCGCACCTGCCCAGCAGCAGGGAAAGCCTGGGGGGCCCCGCCAGGCTGGCCTGGAGCAGCGCCCCCTCTTGGGAAGCTCGGGTTGAGGGGCCCCTTCCCGGGGAGGGACGCCGCCTGGGCAGGCGCCGGGCACACCTTTGGGGCGCCAGGAGATGGCCACAGAAGCGTCCGTCAGGGAAAGCCGGGCAGGCGTGGGCACCTGGGCGGGCATTGAAGCACACGCCGCCAAGGACCAAGGCCGGTCCCACTTGGGCACCCCAGGCTGGCCTTTGAACACTCCGGGAGAGCCGGTCAGGTGTGGGCCCCTGGGGGCTGGCATGGCAGCAGGAGGCTCACCTTCGCAGCCGGGAAAGCTTGAGTCCCTGGGCAGCAGGCCTTGAGCCCTCGGGCACCACCCCCGGGAGGCTGGCACCGAAGCACACGCTGCTGCCAGGGGGAAAGGTGTGACTTGGCACCTGGAGGCACCACCAGGGAGAGAGGAAATGGGCCAAACCTGGGCCCCTGGAGCCTGGCTTTTCAGCACATGATGGTGTTCCAAAGGGAAACAGGTCCGGCCGGAGCACCTGGGCAGGCATCCAGTGAGCACACACGCTTGGGCAACAGGAGGCTGCCCGTGAAGCCTAGAGCAGTGTTTCCCCACCAGTGTGCCGTGGCACACTAGTGTGCCCTGAGCGATCCTCAGGTGTGCCCTGGGAAATGGGAACCTCCGATCCCCTTTCTTCCCCCTCCTGCCCAACACTTTTCCTTCTCTCCTCGGGCTCCCTTCTTCCCAGCCTCGCTCTAATCGCTTTGCCTCGCTTTGCTCTGGGGTGAGTCTGCGCAGTAGCGCCCGCACGGGCCACGCCTCCCCCCTCCCCTCCTGAACACGCTCACACTGCCCCCTTGGACCAAGATGGCGACAGAAACGGCAGTGGAGAAGAAAAAGTGAGTGTTGGGCAGGAGGGGGAAGAAAGGGTGCGGAGGGGGAGGAAGAGGTCTCTGTCCAAAGCTGGCATGGGCAAACTTGGACCTTCCAGGTGTTTTGGACTCCAACTCCCACCATTCCTAGCAGCCTCAGGCCCTCCCCCCCCCTCAGCCACTTAAGCAGGAAAGGGCCTCAGGCTGTTAGGAATGGTGGGAGTTGGAGTCCAAAGCACCCAGAGGGCCGGAGTTTTCCCACGCCTGTTTGAGGGACCTTAAAGTGGTGAGCCTCCTTCCAACATTGTGATTCTGGATAGAAAACAAACAACAACATAACATAACATTGTTTGAGTCCACAGTGCTCTCTGGGTGTAGGTGAACTACAACTTCCAAACTCAAGGTCAATTCCCAAGCAAACCCTTTCAGTCCTCTCTGTTGGTAATGAGAGTTCAATATGCCAAGTTTGGTTCAATTCCATTGTTGCAAGAGTTCAGGATGCTCTTTGATTGTGTGTTAAATATACATCCCAGAAACTGTAACTCCCAAATGTCAAGGTCTATTTCCCCCAAACTCCATCTGTGTTCACATTTAGGCATATTGAGTATTCATGCCAAGTTTGGTCCTGATCCAACATTGTTTCAGTCCACAGTGCTCTCTGGGTGTAGGTGAACTACAACTCCAAAACCCAAGGTCCATGCCCATCAAACTCTTATAGCATTTCCTCTTGGTTATGGGAGTTCTGTGTGGGAGGTTTGTGCCTTTCTGCCATTCCTGCCAGGATACCTATGTTGTGTCCATCGAAACAGGCCCAGCTTTCACACTGAGTGTATAAATACATTTAGAAACATATTAACTGTATGTATGACTGTGTTAGAGTGTCATTTTGTGTCATTTTGGTTGGTGGCGTGCCCCAGGATTTTGTCAATGTAAAAAGTGTGCCACGGCTCAAAAAAAGGTTGAAAAACATTGGCCTAGAGTACCAGGGAAATCAGGTAAAACTTGGGCACCTGGGCGGGCATTGAGCACACATTACCAGGGAAAGTTGGCACCTGGGCGGGCATTGAGGTACACACCGTCAGGGATCCATACCTGAGATTGGCCCTGAAGCACACTGTCCGGGGGGGGGGGGGGTGGGAGGGTCAGGCCTGGGTAGCTGGAGGCTGGCACTGATGCAGGTATTGTTGTGACCAGGGAAAGCAGGCCAGGCTTGGGCACCTGGGCTGGCATTGAAGCAGGGCACAAGGCCAGGGAAAGCAGGCCAGGCTTGGGCAGCTGGAACCTGGCACCCAAGCAGGCGGCTTTCAGCAAACTCCAAAAGTGGAACACCGTACAAGGCATTTGGGACCCCCACCCACACGTAAGGACACGTGGGCGCTCTCTACTGGGTGGTATCAAAAAACATTCACAGAATCATCATAGAGTCCTAGAACCCTAGAGTGGGAAGAGACCATCATCCAGTCCAACCCCATTCTGCCAAGACAGATAGTCATCCAGCCTCTGTTTAAAAGCCTCCAAAGAAGGAGCCTCCACCACACGCCAAGGCGGAGAGTTCCACTGCTGAACACCTCTCACCATTAGTCAATGGTAATCACTTTGCAATACCATTAATTAATTTCCATGTTAGGTTTGTGGCAATGCCAAGGGAATAGAAATGTTTCTGGGGTATCTTATCTATCTATCTATCTATGTATGTATCTATCTATCAGGTATGGAAGTGGATGTGGGAGAGAGAGAGGTGACCGATAGATAGGTGCCAAGTACTGTCCTTCTGGCCTCAGGTGCAAAGCTTTAGGTTGCCATTGCCCGGGATTAGCTTTTTAAAAGACCGGGGGGGGGGGGGGAGCCTTTCTTGACTGCCCCCCTTCCATCTTTTGTATTTTCTCTCCTTGCCATTCGAAACACCCACGGGTGAAGCCCAGGATTCTGACCATTCTGGCACAGGTAATAAGCCTCCGGCAGGGGCGGACCTACTGGTAGGCAAAGGACGCCGCTGCGTGGGGCGCCATCTGGGTAAAGGGCGCATTCCCTCGCCCACCAGACACCATCCGGCCGATGTTCCGCTTTTGGGCCTTGTGCGCTCCGACGCCGCGCTGTATCAAACCTCCCTGCGTGCCGTCGGCACGGTGCCAAATAGGGAGCGCCTGCGCACAGGAGCTTCTGGGCATGCGCGGAGGGGGGGGGGGCGCCAAAATAATGTTGGCTTACCATTTAAAATGACCTTAGACCGCCCCTGGGGAGATATCCGGGACATGAGTTAGAGCAAGCATGGCCAACTTGGGCCCTGCAGGTGTTTTGGACTTCAACTCCCACAATTGTGGGCCATGCCTGAGTCCGAGGCATCTTTGCAAGAAGAATCAATCCTCTTGGCTCTCTACCTGGAAAGAAAAGGTGAACCTGGATGTGAATCCAAGTCCCTTTCTCTGTATGCCCCCCCCCCCTTGCCCTCCCCCAGAGAGCCCCTCTTGGCTTCCTCTCCAGGGGATTAAGGTCTATATTGTATTTATACTCACGACAGTGTCATACTTCCAGGAACTGGGAATGTCGGTGGAAAGGCAAGGAGCCCAAAGGGAGGATTGACCAACCATAGAATTGGAAGAGACCCCCAAGAGCCATCCAGCCCACCCCAACCCCAGTTCTGCCAGGTGGAAAGACACCGCCAAAGCCCTCCCAACAGATGGCCATCCAGGCCCGGATTACCCATAAGGCCACCCTAGGCCATGGCCTAGGGGCACAAAGCTGAGGGGGGCGAGTTCACGGACCAAAAAAATTTGAAACAAAACCGCACCTTGGACTCTCTCTCTCTCTCTCTTGGGGAGGGTGGGAGGAGAGCTCTGCGAGGGGCAGGGGGAGGAGAGAATGGCGCTTCCCGCCTCCTCGGGGCCCACCCCTTGTCAAGGAAGGAGGGCACGAGGAGGAGGTGGAGGGAAGCCCCCAGGGCCGCTGCCGGGCATGCACGCGCGGCACCTAGGAACATGGCGGAGGAGGCAGAGGCGCTCGCGCCCTCCTGCCACGCATGCCCGGCAGTGGCCCCGGGGGCTTCCCTTCCTTCCTCCTCCTCTTCCCGCCCTCCTTCCTTGAGTCAAGGAAGGAAGGGAAGCCCCTGGGGCCGCTGCCGGGCAGTGGAAAGAAGGGGTGCGGTAGAGGTTGGTTTGGGGGCGTAATTCCAAAGTGTGACCTAGGGCGCCAAAAGGGGTCAATCCGGGCCTGTGGCCATCCAGCCCCTGCTTTTAAAAAACCCAGAGAAGGAAGAGATGCCGCCAGACCTTCAGGCAACAGAGCCGGCCGTGTGTTCCTGCCATTGGGGTGCATGGCTTCACCTCCGAAGACATTCAGCTCCCCTTCTCCTCAACGTGGCCCCTTCCCTGGTCTTACCCCAACACCTCTCTCACGTTCACCCCTCCCTTCCCCAAGGCAACAGGCCCAACCCCCTGAGAGGGAAATATGGCTTCCATACCTTTTGGGTGACCTTCCGCTCTTCTCCGGCCAGGTTCCAGCGACGTGTCCACCTCCTTCTCAGAACCAGACACGGTCTCATTCCAGAACATGCTCTGAAGAAGGGAACAGGGCTAGGACTTCCCCGAAGGCACGATACCTTTGGGCCCCCCTCCCTCCAGGTGTTTGGGCTGCAGCTCCCACCATTCCGGGCCTCCGGCCCTTCCCTTTCCTCTCAGGTGTGGGGGGGAGTTAAAGTCCAAAACACCTGGAGGGAGGGAGGGAGGGCCAGGGGCGGCCTAACCTATTCCGGGGGGGGTAAGCGAAGAAAATTTTGGCGCCCCCCCCATCGCCGCGTCTCTTGGTCCCGCTGCTGCCGCCGCACTGCCCTGCGCCGCCGCCATGCCACGGCGCGCCTCCGTAATGCACGGACATTTCCGCGCATGGGCAGAAGTTGCTGCAGGCAGCAGCAGGGAGTTCCGCTTCGGCGGCGCGGCCAGCGCCGATCCTGCTGCTGCCTGCAGCAGCTTCTGAGCATCGTGGACATGATGCCCGGAACTGCCGGAGCTGAACTTCAGCTCCGGCAATTATGGGCATGCGCGAGAATGTTCGCGCATGCTCAGAAGCTGCTGCAGGCAGCAGCAGGGAGTTCCACTTCGGCGGTGCCCATCCATGATGGCGCCCCACGCGGCCGCGTAGGTTGCTTACATGGACGGACCGCCCCTGGGGAGGGCCAAAGGTGGCCCATGCCTGCTCTAGACACTCGATGGATGCAGGTTAGAACCACACTGACCCCATAGTCTTGAAGCGAAGGCTCTGGGAGGGTTGCTGCTGGGTCGAAAACTGGAGAAGCTCCTGGGCCTGAAGGAGAGGGAGGGTCAGCAGCTGATGCTCTTGAGGGACTGAGGGGGTGAGAGGCAACAGCTGCCGAAGTGATGCCCCCTTCCTTCTGCACAGCCGTTCATGGCGCTTTCCATCTGACACAGCTATTCCTTATTACAGAGCTCTGGGTGGGTTACAGGACCCGATCACAGGAACTGTGTTTATATTCGCATTGTTTTGAGTGGGCAAATCGCTTTTCAACTGTTACTCATTATTGTTTATACCATGACATTGTTCTACAGGCAGCTTGTTGCCTCATGCAAAGAAGTGTGACTCTACCGCCACCTGGTGAACGTTTTTGGCAATGCAATGTGTTTCCAAGAAGACTGGGCGATTAAGGCAGTGTCCCCCAACCTTTTTTGAGCCGCGGCACCAAAGCTTATCTGCCTCAGAACAAGGTGGAAGCGCCTTCCTTGGAGGCTTTAAACGGAGACTGAATGGCCATCTGTTGGGGGCGCTTTGGTTGTGTGTTTCCTGCACGGCTTCATGGGGTTGGGCTAGACTAGAGGGTCCACGTGGTCTCTTCCAACTCTATGATTCGATGGCACACAACATGTCTTCTATTGCAGTGTTTCCCAACCTTTTTTGAGCCGCGGCACACTTTTTACATTTGCAAAATCCTGGGGCACACCACCATCCAAAATGACACTCGGACACAGTCATACATATAGTTAATATGTTTTAAAAATGTATTTATACACTCAGTGTGAAACCTGGGCCTGTTTCGATGAACTCAACATAGAGATCCTGGCAGGAAGGGCAGAAAGAGTTCCCACACAGAACTCCCATAACCAAGAGAAAATACTATAAGAGTTTGGTGGGCATTGACCTTGGGTTTTGGAGTTGTAGTCCACCTATATCCAGAGAGCACTGTGGACTGAAACAATGTTGGATCAGGACCAAACTTGGCATGAATACTCAATATGCCCAAATGTGAACACAGATGGAGTTTGGGGAAAATAGACCTTGACATTTGGGAGTTACAGTTTCTGGGATTTATAGTTAACACACAATCAAAGAGCATCCTGAACTCTTGCAACAACAACATTGAACCAAACTTGGCCTATTGAACTCTCATTACCAACAGAAAGTACTGGAAGGGTTTGCTTGGGAATTGACCTTGAGTTTGGAAGTTGTAGTTCACCTACACCCAGAGAGCACTGTGGACTCAAGCAATGTTGTGTTATGTTGTTGTTTGTTTTCTATCCAGAATCACAATGTTGGGAGGAGGCTCACCCAAGAAGGCAAGGCAAAGAAAGGCGGGGGCCGCGGGTCGGCTAATGGAGCTGCTGCTGCTGCTTGCTTGCCATCCTCCCAACTTCAGCAACACAGCCGGCAAGGAAACAGAGAGAGAGAGAGCGAGATTGAAGGGAGGGAGGGAGGGGAGGAAGGGAAGAAGCGGGGGGGGGAGGCTTTGGCGAGGCGGGCTGCGCATGCGCCTCTCGGCCCAAGTGCTGGCCCCAGCGGAGCAGCTGGAGTTTCCCCGTTTCTCCCCAGCGTGACTCACGGAGGACCCCCTCCCCTCCCGCGACTGAGGAGACTCCGAGGAAAGGAGGGAGCGGGTGGCTGGTGGCTAAAGAGGAGGCCGAAGGAGGCGGGGGCGGGCAGGGATGGGGGCTGGAGGCGGGGACGAGGCACCAGGGCCACGTCCTGTGTGGATGGCAGGGAGGCAGGCAGGCAGGGAGGGAGGGGGAGCGGGACATCGGCCGGACGCTGTCTGGCGGGCGGGGGAATGCGCCCTTTACCCAGATGGCGCCCAACGCAGCGGCGTCCTTTGCCTACCGGTAGGACCGGCCCTGGCCAACATACAGGCAATTGATTCAAAGGTGCCAATGAATGGAATCGAGTGGGCAGTGCCACCACGAGCCCTTCTTCTCCGTTCCACATTGGGTGCAGCGGATGCTTGCGGGAAGGGGCACGATGGGCAAGAAAAGCCTACGACAAGGGAGGCTCTTGGCTGAAGGCGGGCTGTGGGCAGAACAAGAAGACCCCTCCTCGGCCTGCGTTCCGAAGCAGTGATCCAGAAAGTCAGGTGAGCCTCGGGCTGCGGCCTCCTAACGAAGGCTGCCCACTGGGACATCAAGGGGGTGGGGGTGGGGGGTGGATGCCTTTGGAGCCTGCAAGGCATGAACCGCAAGGCAGAGTGAAGGGGGGGAGCAGCCCGCAACTGCAAGAGCCCACGGAGAACGGGGCACTTTCCAGCTGAGTAAATACAAGGTATTCCTCCCCCTCTTGTCCAGAGATGGACATCACCATCAACAACAACAATAACAACAACATTGGACCTCGACAGGATGGCCCTGGAGAAGGAGCAAAGCAAAGAGTCCGGAGGAAGACAAAACTAAGTCGAAGTGCATGTTGGCATTGCCTTCGAATGTGTAGCATGACCTTCCAAGAAGCCCACCACCTCCAGGAACCCTGCCAAGGAGGGGGGGGGGTGTCAGTTCAATCCGCTCTCTGCCGCACACTCCTGGGGGGGGGGGAGATTAGGGGCCTTTGATCTCTCCCCCCAAACCCCTCTGATTGGGATTGAAGCCTATTTATTCCCTGGCAAGGGATTAACGTCATGCTCTTCACTTCCTCTCTGCTGCGTAAAATCTAGACTGGCTTACTGAGGGGGAAAGTGGGGAGTGGGCCTCCCTTCTTCCCCTTTGCAGGTGTTGCCCGGTTCTGGCCCATTCGCCACCTCCTTTCCAGGGTCTCCCGAAGGAAAGTGCCCCGGGCTGGGAGGCATGGGTGGAAATAGTCACAGGATCTAGAATAATAGAGTTGGGAGAGACCCCACCGGCCATCCCGTCCAACCCTCTGCCACGCAGGAAAAGCGCAAAGTCCGCCTGGCAGGTGGCCACCCGGCCTCTGTTTCAAAGCCTCCAGTGAAGGAGCCTCCACTACACTCGGGGCAGAGAGTCCCACGGCTGGACGGCTCTTCTCGCCGCCAGAGTTCCTCGTGTTCAGGTGGAATCTGTATTCTTTGCTGCCATTTGAAACCACGTCTCCATTGGGTCTCAGTCTCCAAAGCAGCAAAAGGCGAGCCTGCTCCCTCTCCCTCAGGACAGCGTTTCCCAACCTTTTTTGAGCCGCGGCACACTTTTAACATTAAAAAAATCCTGGGGCACACCACCAACCAAAATGTCACAAAATGACACTCTGACACAGTCATACATCTAGTTAATTGACCTTGAGTTTGGGAGTTGTAGTTCACCTACATCCAGAGAGCACTGTGGACTCAAACAATGATGGATCTGGACCAAACTTGGCAAGCAGGCCCCTCAGGCAGTAGAGCAGGCCGAGGGCCGCCAACAAGCCCAGGCTCCGGCCCAGGCTCCCGCCGCTAGCCTCAGCCGCTCCCATTGCCACGGGTAGCAGCTCACGGGCGAAAGGGGCGGCGGGGGAGAGGGAGAAGGCGGCATTCCCCGTCCCCAGCGCCGCTCTCCGCCATGACTCCGGCCCCTCGCTCGCTGAGGTCGTACAGAAGAGGAGGAGCATGAGCAGTGGGTGGGCTTCAGCCCCGCCCAATGAAGCCTGTCCACCGCTCATGCTCCTCCTCCTCCGCGCGGCCTCGACGAATGAGGGACCGGAGCCATGGCGGAGAGTGGCGCCACTCTGCCATGACTCCCACCATGACTCAACCAGGCACGAGCAAGCTTCTGCCGCTGGGAAGGGGGCGGGGCCCAAGTGATGTCACCCTTCCCTCCCTCCCTCGATTGGAGGCTGGCTGGAGAAACGGCCAAAGGAGGCGGCGCCCCGGCCCCTTCTTTTTCTTTGCCGCCGCCCGGCCCTTCCTCCTCCCCCCCCAAGCAGCAGGAGTTCGGCAGGAGGGGGAGAAAGGGGGGGGGGATTTTTTTCGCGGCACATCAGATGATCCGTCATGGAACAATAGTGTGTTCCTTTCCCACCTGTATACATGGCTCTCGTGTCACCCCCCCACTTCCTCTTCTGCAGGCTAAATGGGCCCAGCTCTTTGAGACGCTCCTCATGGGGATTCTTCCTCAGGGGGATTCTTCATGGCTGTCTCCAGGCCTTTGATCATTTGCGCCTCCCTCTTCTTCTCCGCACCTTCCAGCTTAGAGCCAACCTCTCTTTTGAACGCTGGGGCCCAGAATTGGACACAGCCTGGCTCCAGGCGAAGAGGCCTGGCCAAAGGCAAGCAGAGCGGCAGCAGCCCGGCCTCCCCTTGGTCTGGACACTGGACTCCTTTGGGTGCAGCCCAGCATCCCGTTGGCTTTTCAGCTGCTGCATCTTGGCTCATGTTCAGCTTGTTTTCTACGAAAACTACAAGATCTCTTTCGCATGCGTCCCTGTTGCCAAGCCAGGCATTTTCCGTCCTGTCTCTTTGCATTTCCCCCCCTTACCCAAGTGTTGTATCTGACAGTGGTCCGTGTTGGGATTCATTGTGTTGGTTTTGGCCATTCAGCTCTCTAATCTGTTGAAGTCATTTTGCATCCCGATCCTGTCCTCGGGGGTATTCGCTCTCCCTCCCAATTTGATGTCACCGGCACACCTCATCAGGGGCGGTCCTACTGGTGGGCAAAGGACGCCGCTGCATGGGGCGCCACATCTTGGTAAAGGGCACATTCCCCCGCCCGCCAGGCAGCGTCCAGTCGATGTTCCACAGCCGAAGAGGAGCCCAACAAGTAGCGCTGCTGCGGAGACGCTGAGGAGAGCGGTGTGCTGGAGCGCAGGAAGAGGGCTCATGCCGCCGGTGCGGTAAGAGCTCAGGGAGACCCCCAGGGAGGAAGAGGAAGCGCTAAGGAAGCACGAGGAAGAGGAGGAAGCAGCGCCCACGCGGGGGGAGGAAGAGTAGGAGCCCGGCGCGGGGCCAAAGGTGCAGCGGTAGGAGGTGGAGGCACGGAGGAGGCAACACCCCGCCCTGCAAAGAGGCTGCCCTCTGGCTCTTCCCTTTGGCCCGGCACGGTGCCCCCGATTCCGCCCCTTCTTCTCCCCCCAAATTAAGGCAGATTCCGAGACCCCTTTTGCGTCAGAAGGGGCTCTTTCCCCACCCATAATGTTTTTTTGGGGGGCACCAAAATAATGTTTGGGGGGGCGCCAAAATAATGTTTGGGGGGGGGGCGCCAAAATAATGTTCGCTTACCATTTAAAATTACCTTAAACCGTCCCTGTACCTGACCAGCCTGCCCAATTAACCTTCGCCCAAGTCATGAAGGAAGATCCAGAACAGAACCGGGCCCAGGACCAAACCCTCTTGATGGCACACAAACCATCTCTTCTTTCTGGGGTGAAGAAGAGGAACCATTGGGGAGAAGCATGCTTAGTGCGGTTTCTTTCACGAGAGAACCCTCTCCAGGAACGCCCGCGTCTCCCACCACAATGCGATGCCCAACTCCTTCTGTCAGCTGACCACCGCGTTGCTCGGGGGTCCAAGAGAGAGGCAGACAGAGAATTGTTCTCTCTACCAATCGATCATAAGAGGGCTGCGAGAGAGCGCAATTTAATCCCATCTGCAAATAATCCAATCTACAAACGTGAAATCCGCCACCGTTGAGGGATGCCTGTAGCACTTTCTCCACCACTTCTTGGGGTCTGTGGCAGAGGCCCACGTCACATGTGGAAACACAGGGATCGCTGTTTTGGAGTACCGTTGTTCCCAGGCTTGGCCTACGCTGCCATAGAATGCGGCTTGAACTATATTATTGGGCTTGACCGATTTACCGGTCAAGCTGGTTGCGGGGCAGTGTTGCCCCCGCGCCATCTTCATTGCCTCTGGGGGGCTTCTTCCCCCCAGAAGCCTCCGGGGTAGCGGGAAGGTTCCCGCCAAACACGCCGGCTGGCCAATGAGGGGGCTGGCTCCGCCCCGCTCCCTCCTTGCTTCCGGCCGGCACACACTTCCGCCGAGGCAGCCTACTTAAGGCTGCCCGGGGACTGCCTCACCACGTGCGGAGGCAGTCTGGTTTTTCCTCCCACCCTCCCTACTCATTGCATGGCTTGTTGGTGTACTTGGTTACTCTGCACTTTATTGTTGCTTTGTTCTTGGTTTTTACGTTTTGTTACGTTCTTTGTCGCAACTCCGTGTTCGGCGTGTGGCGTGTGGCATGGCCCCTGGGTCAGGCTGGCTTATCGCCCCTTGGTTGTAAGGGGGATGATGCCCAGGCCCCCTGGGGTGCTGAGTGTCCGTGGATGGCATTGGGCCACTCGCACCCCAGGCCTGCAAACGACTATGGACTTTCGTGGGGGCTGTCCACCCTGATCCAGGATCCATGCGTGGCCGCCAACCCTATGTTCCTGTTTTTTCAATAAATTGAGTTGTGGCCAATTTTATCCAACCAACTGTGTCTGCATGTTCTTGGCGCGAGGTGTGCCACGCTTGCACACGCAAATGGCAGTGTATGAAATTGTTTGCAACCTGTGCAATGGCCAAAATGCCCCTTGAACCCGCCTTTTAAGGAACGTGCGTCCCTCCAAGGAAACGGTCATGATGGCCTTGCTTGAAAAGGGAGTTCAGGGGAAGCATCGAGAGATTGGCTGCACGGAGACAGTCGCAGGCTGTATGTTGAAAGCCTCCTGGCGCAGGATTCCACCCCACGGCCTTTCCATCCCCGTTGGGCTTGCATTGATGCTTGGGGCCACCCCAATTCCTGCCCAGAACTACCACTTTCCCTCTTTCCTAAACTCCTCTTTGTGCCTGCCGTCTGCAGCTGAAAGGACCGGGCGGCAAGGCCTGTGGGGACCATGTTTTTCTTTCCAAATCAGCAAAACGCAGGGCTCTTTCCCTTCTTCACAGTTTCCAACACACGGAGAGCCAAAACCTACAGGCTCCGGTTTCGATTGCTTTGCCGACGTCTCAGCAGAAGGTCAGTATTATGTACATTCACGTAACAATAAGATGGATGAACTCTCTGCCTCGGAGGGATGACGAGGCACAGCTTTTTTTGGGGGGGGGCATCCATTTTAGCAACAAAAAAAACCCCTTTATTTTTAGCGCCCAAAAGCCAGATCCAGGGTTGCCTGTGAAGTGAGGAACATGGATCTATATCCATGCATCTATTTCACAGGTACATGCCAGTCATACCAATCCATCCATCCATCCATCAGTCAATCAAATAACCTTCACTTATTCGACATCCCAACTTATCCAAGGAACGGTTTGCTGCGTGTTGCTGCGCAGTTCATGCACACTTCCGAACTTTGCACAAGTATGGTGGCGAAAAGAAGGGGGGTCGTTGTATCAATGGAAGAGAAACTTGAGACAATCAATACTGGACCAGGCCCGGATTAACCAATTTTGGCGCCCTAGGCCACACTTTGGAATTACGCCCCCAAACCAACCTCTACAGCACCCCCCCCACCTCCTTCTCCTCGTGGCTCCGCCCCCGGGGGTGAGCCTTCCCTTCCTTCCTCCTCCTCCTCGCCATGCGCCCGGCTTCCTTGAGTCACGGAAGCCAGGCACGTTGTGGAGGAGGAGGAAGGGAAGCCCCTCCCCCGGGGCACGCGGAGGAAGAAGGAGGCATATGGAGCCGCGAGGAGGAGGAGGGGAGCCAAGGAGGAGTGCAGCAAAGGGGGGGTGGGGCGGGCGTGGATGGCGCACAGGCGCAGAAGCGCCCAAAGATCAACTTTTTTCAAAAAAATGGGGGGGGTCTGGATCTGGCGCCCCCCCTCAGCTGCGCCCCTAGGCCATGGCCTAGTGTGGCCTTATGGGTGACCCGGGCCTGTACTGGACAAAGGAGAGGCGATACAGAAAGTAGCCGACGACCATGGCGTCAAATAGTTAACAGTCTCAGGTTTAATAGGCTTTTCTTCATCCATCCGTATTATCCGACATGTTTGTTAGCCCGACGGTCTGCTGGCCCACTTACGTCGGGTGAGACTCGACTCTACTCTGACTCTCCGCTTGAGCCTTCAGCACACAAGGGACTGGAAGGCGCCTCCGGCCTCGCGAGGGAGGTGGCACCCAAGCCTTGTCCCTTGGCTCCCGGCTTCGTCCCTCATCGCTTCTTCCGCGACTGCCGACACAGCCCCAACATTAGTCAAGCTGGAGGCTTCATTCGGCTGCAATTTATTTCCCGTATTTATGTCCCGTCACTTCTCAACCCACGAAGGCGGACTCAGGGCGGCAACAGATGTGCCAGTGCTGCTGGTGGTGGCGTTTCGGGAAGGTGGCTCTGGGTTAGACAAGGCTGCCAATGGATCCTGGGATCCACCATCTCCTTTTCTTTATTCCACAAAGAATAAACCAGCACCGTTTTTCCGAAAGTGGGTGGCTGCCAACCCTGCTGCTCCAAGGTGGAAGGACAGGTGTGCGCGAGAGGAAGGCGCATAGATCATACTCAGGCTACAGCATGCTAGGCATGTATCACAGGTCTCCTGGTTCTGCCCAACCACAGAATATTTCTTCCACTGCACAAAATCCTC
Organism: Anolis apletophallus; assembly: GCA_030556195.1. Lineage (NCBI taxonomy): Eukaryota > Metazoa > Chordata > Lepidosauria > Squamata > Anolidae > Anolis > Anolis apletophallus. The sequence continues at coordinate 512,036 of JARBWK010000015.1, read as the reverse complement.
CATTTCTCCTGCTTGTAAACAAACTGGTGGATAGGTCCGCCTCGTGAAAAATGGCGTGGAGGACACCGTGCTTGCCGGAGTCTGCTCGTGGCGGCTTCTCCCTCCGCTCAGCTCCACCAAGAAGAACAGAGATCCTACTGGTAGGCAAAGGACGCCGCTGCGAGGGGCGCCATCTGGGTAAAGGGCGCATTCCCCCGCCTGCCAGACAGCGTCCGGCCGATGTTCCGCTTTTGGGCCTTGTGCGCTCCAACGCTGCGCCATAGCAAACCTGCGTGCCAAATAGGGAGTGCTGTGCTTATAGGCTTCTGCGCTTGCGCACAGGAGTGTCTGGGCATGCGCGGAGGGGGGGGCGCCAAAATAATGTTCGCTGACCATTTAAAATTACCTTAGACCGCCCCTGCATAGATCCAATGCTCAGAGGAAAATCCCATAAAGACTTGAAGCCCAATGGCAATACTTAACATTTTACTCAAGGAATTCCAGCGGCCTGGTTTCCCCCGGCATTAAAAACCCTTCGTCGGTGGAACTGGCCCTCGTTCCACACTTCCCAAATCACACTAAGACATCAGAAGCTTGGCAAAAACTATACAAAGGTAAAAATGCACAAAATGTGAACGCACCATCAATTCAGTTTTAAATATCCCCAGACCATCCTGAGCATTGGAAAAGTGGAAGAGGTCATGTTTGCGGTATGTACGGCCTGACATAGCGCACTCGGAAGAGGTCCCTTAAACACACATTGGAGAGGTAGGCAGAGCATGTTTGCGCTCGTAAAAATCTGGGCTCCGTTCCAGCTCGAGTGACCGGCAATAAAATCAATCATGGACTCTGGTTAAGATGTTGACGCTAAGCTCTTGGCCGCAGGATGGGTGACGGGCGCAGCAAGCGACGCCGCGGGGAAGCAGTTCTGGCGAGGCACTAATGGTTGTTGTTCAGGAGAGGGTGGCTCGACCCGTTCTTGTGCCCGTTCTTCATGTACTCCTCTTCGGCATCGCTGAAGGAGTCCTCCTCCTCCTCGTCGCTCCGGTCGTCCTTCACGTTCTGGAGGAGAAAGCGCAGGAGGCAGCGTTAGCGGAGGAGGAAGAAGAAGAAGCCCACGCGCACTCCTGTCCGAGGCCGGGGAGGGAGAGCGGAGCAGGAAGGAGGAAAGGGAGGTGGGAGGGAGCGCACAAGAGAGGGAACCCAGCCATGCTTGGGGGCTGGAAGAGTTGCTGCGGCTGAATAGCAATGCACTTTGCGATACAATCACAGGCTATAACGCATTCAAAATTGTATGGCCGACTCATTGTCATAAACAGGCCCGGATTACCCATAAGGCCACCCTAGGCCATGGCCTAGGGCGGCAGCCATGGGAGGGGGGGGCAGCAGATCCGGACCCCCAAAATTGAATTTTTTTAAAAAAAATCCAATCTTTGGGCGCTTGCTTCTGCGCCTGCGCAGTGAAGGAAGGAGGGGCGGGCCCGGCGCGAGCAAGGAGGAGGCGGGGTGAAGCCACGTCAGACGCCCTAGGGGCGGGACTTCCCCCCGGCTCCTTCTCCCTCGCGCCGGCTCCGTCCCTCCTTCCTTCACTGAAGGAAGGAGCGGCACCCGCCCGCGCGAGCGAAAAGGAGCCGGGGGGAAGTCCCGCTGCCCCTAGGGCGCCTGGCGTGGCTTCCCCCTGCCTCCTCCTCACTCGTGCGGGCGGGCGCTGCTCCTTCCTTCAGTGAAGGAAGGAGGGGCACCCGTGCGAGCGAGGAGGCGGCAGGGGAAAGCCACGTCAGACGACCTAGAGGCAGGACTTCCCCCCGGCTCCTTCTCGTTCGCGTCGGCTCTGCCCCCCGCAAGCGGCCCTGCCCCCCACATGTGCCCCCAGGGGCGGCACTTACAGAGTGTGGCCTAGGGCGCCACAAAACGTTAATCCGGGCCTGGTCATAAACTAGAATGTTTACATTAGCAAATGTATGCATAAGTTGCCACCCTCCCGCCAGGTTGTGTCCATCACATATATGGGTTGGCCACACCAATGGCGCATTCATCACCACTACAGGTACAGTTGCCAGTAGATTGCGCCCTCCCATAGCTTGTCAAGTCTCACCGTAATCCGGGCCATGTGCTTTTCACTACAGTATGACACCCCCCCATATCCACAGGACTAGTACCAATAGTTTCATGTTTCCACTTCCAACACAATCTGGCGCCACCCAGCATGACTCCATGGAGATCTTGGCCTGCAAGGCCTTCATTTCAATAGGGTTTGCTATTCTCCATGGTTTCACATATCCACGTGAAGTCCAAGTTACAACGGCCATACTGGACTACTATAGCTTTCATCAGCCACAGTCGCACACAGTTGAGTGTGAGGGAGGGCCAGGCCGGATCCAGCAAGCCCTCGCCAGTGAACACCCTTAGCTTTTCCAAACCACTTTTTGTCCCTCACAATATCAGAGATGAACAACCAGAAATGGCGAACTTTTTCTGAAAAAAATAAAGCACGCGGATCTCACAGGTGAGTCAGTCAGTCAGTCAGCAGCGTTTCAGCCAAACTGGGTTTGCCACTTACCTTGTTCCTGTTCTGGGCTCCCACCAATGTTACCCACAACTTGACCCCGAGTTCCGCCTTGCCTTGCCTTGCCTCCCCCCCCCCCCCCCACCCCATTTGGAGGTCAAGTTTCCATGAGATCAGAGCGAGGTCAAGAAAGGGAAATCAAAGCATCAGCTCTTCCAAACTCTTCCAAACACACAACGTCAACTTCCCGGGGTTCTCGCTTTTGCCTTTTCCAGAGCATTAGGCGGAAGGGCATCCAAACAAACAAGTCATACTGTAAATACTGTAACATAAACTTGGCACATCATCAGTAAGAAGGCAGGAAAAACAAGCCTTTCCCCACAGACGGAGGATGAGGTATTCTCTCGTTCAGATTACCCACCGGTGCTTCCTGAGTCGAATCTCATTCAAGAAAAGGCAACAACTTTTTCTAGGGGTCCAAGGGGACGCTGGAGGCGAAGAAGACCCTCCGGGAATCAAAAAGGACACGTGTGCCTGCCGGGCAGAAATCTGGGCGCCATGCAGGCTTGGGTCAGCAGCACATGCTGAAATTGCCTCTGGCCCAGAGAAGATGCCCTTGGGATGACATGTTTCCTTGCCCCACGCACAGGGGCGGTCTCAGGTAATTTTATATGGTAAGCGAACATTATTTTGGTGCCCCCCCCAACATTATTTTCTTGCGCCCCAACAGTATTTTGGCACCCCCAACATTATTTTGGTGCCCCAAATTTTGGCGCCCAAAAACATACAATTATAATATCACAATACCATTAGTAGTATTATATTGTATCAATGGATATACAATATATTATAGTATATACTCATACTATATCATAATTATATTATACTACATTACAATATAATTATATTATAATATATTGTCATTATAATATAATATAACATTCTATTATATTATTATTGTTATTATAAAATAATAAATAAAATTATTTATTTAAATAAAATTAAACTTCTACTACTTATAATTTTCATTACTCCTATAAAACTCAAATAACCCAAAATAAAGTAAAATAAAATATTATATATTACTATTTGCCTGTGTAGTTGCGCCTGTCTCTCCTTGATGCTCCCGGCCGGCACTCACGCACGTGGACATGAGCGGCTGTGGTATGATTCACACGTGATTGTGCCTGGCGAGGGAGTTCGCCTCAGCGTGCGGCGGCTACTTCCGGTGGCGGCTGTCAGGAGGCAATACGTTGCCAATACCCCTTTGGCTCCCCTCCCCTCTCCCTTTGTCTCCGCCCCCTGCCTGCCCAATTGGGTCACCATATTCGGCGGCAGGGCGGAGACAAAGTGAGAGGGGAAGCACTCCCTGCCTGCCCAATAGGGAGTGCTTTGGTTACAGGCTTCTGTGCACAGGAGCTACTATTGGGCATGCGCTGAGGTTTTCGTGCATGCGCAGTTGCTCCTGTGCTCAACCTCAGCTCCGGAGCAACTGCGCCTGTGCGAAAACCTCCGCACATGCCCAGAAGCGGCGTCGGAGCGCACAAGGCCGGGACCCAAAAGCAGGCAGCCGCGGCGCTGCCTGAGGAACATCGGCAGGGCCAGGATGCTGTCTGGGGCCGGCGTCCGGTGGGTGGGGGAATTCGCCCCTTCCCAGATGGCGCCCCATGCGGCCCCTTCCTTGGCCTACCTGTAGGACCGCCCCTGCTCACGCATTACCTGAGAGTGTGGTGACCGTCTTCAGGCGTTGTCCTGTGCAGGAGCTATCTCACCTAGCATCACGACGAGCTCAGTCTGAAGATGCTTCATGGTGTTTTCCTCACCTGTCTATCCCCTTCCCAAAAGCTGCCCCACGCTTGCTTTGACCTCCCTTCCCAAAGGCTTTGACTCCAGACCTTTCCACGGTGCCTTGCGTTCCCAGCTGCATCCTTTGGTTGGAACGACTGTGCTCCGACTCCAGAGTTTGGCCGGGCCCTGCGATGGGACTCTGCGCAAAGGCAACAGAGGAAGCCACCAAGGGTGACTCACCCATTCAGTCCTGGCCACTGAGTAAATATAGTTTCAAAATGGATGGAAGTTTACAGAGGACTACACAAAGGCTACTAAGTCCAAGAGGAAATCGTCTATGGCAAGAAGAGAGAGTGAGGTTTTTGGAGTCATTTTCCTTTTGAAAACATCCTTCCGCCTGCCAAAGGCAAGTCCGCCAAGGTGATTGTTCTGCAGCAAACAGTTTGGGAACAGGGTTGTCTCTCGGGGTTGTAAATGGGCAGGCAGCGAGTATCTCTGGGAGGTTTTTGTTGTTGCTCTAAACCGGCATGGCCACACTTTGGGCACAGTCATAAATGGCCTGGGGGCAGTTTGGGCAGTGGGATCAGGCTGGATTGGGGCTGGCCCACTGTCCAGACAGGACACCGGCGCCACCACCATTTCCCTGCATTTCATCCATGCAGAGAAAGGCAATGGATTGTCCCGCGTCACCAGCTAACCCAGCCCTGTGGGGCAGACACTTTCCCCAACACGGCACAACCCAGAATGCTATCGCGACATCCACCCCAACATGGACACTTCCATCTGCACTGGCCATTTGTGCGTGACACGCAACACAATCCTATGATTTCTCAGAAGGTAAGAGCTGTGGGTTTCCACCAATGGTTTCAGATTATTATTTATTCGTATCCTGTCTTTTCCTCAAAACTGGGGTCCAAAATAATTTACATTTCTACAGCTAAAGCATGCAAAAACTGAACACCAAACTGGGTTTAGAGTATTTGACGAATTAAGACAATTCAAAAACACTTAAAGAGACAAAAGAGACTGGATTATTGCAACGCCTTGTATGTCGGTCTTCCCTTGTCGACTACTCAGAGGATCCGCATTATTCAGAACGCGGCTGCCAGGCTACTTGCAAAAACACCCTTGAGATGCCACATAACTCCAACTCTGGCTTCTGACCTTTAAGGCGCTTTATGGTCAGCGGGCGGCCTATCTCAGAGACCGCCTCTCCCCTCTCCGCCGCCAGTGGTCACCACGACTACTCCAACTAAACTCACTGTATGTTCCAGGCCCCAGGGAGCGCACAAGATGCAGGGCCTTCTCCACCTCTGCCCCTGTCTTGTGGGACTCCTTGCCTCCCACTTGAGGGCCATGCGTGACCTGCGACCCTTTGCTCGGGCACTCAGGACCTGGCTTTTGAGCAGAGCTTTTCATGTCTAATGCAGTCCGTTTGGTATTGTGGTTTTTTAAATGCCATTGTTTTATGTAAATTGCCTGGAGCATTTTAATGGAGGGCGATTCACAAGTGGGAAACTGAAGTGAAGTGAAAAGCAATGCAAATCTTTAAAAAAAGTGATTCAAAAGAGAGCACCCCCGGCCCGTTCCCCAAAAGCCTGGTGGAATCTAAAGGTACGCATTGAGCTCTAGAGTGAAAGGCCAGCAGCCCAAGGTGCTCTCTTTCCGAGGAAATTCTGTCAAACGAGCCCAGCTCAGTCAATCCCCTTTGGTTTGGCTCCTAATGTCAAAGTCTTTGCAGCCTTGCACGATCTCTGCAACCACAACCGGCCCTACGAAAGCCACGCGCCTTCTTGCTTTCAAAAACGGCAATAATATTTCCTATCAAACCAAGTGTTACTCGCTCAATGGAGTCATAGTGAACTTGAGGAAAGAAAGAAAGAAAGAAAGAACACATCAATTCATTTACTATTGAAATAGGTACTCCGCCGTTTCCATCAGTTCTGCCCATTGTGTTATTGAAATTCACTCGCTGCTCCGGGGTGTTTGGCGCTTGGGAGACTGTCCGAAGCCCAGGCGGGGCGGCATGACTCACCGAGGGTCCCGCTGCTTCCCAAATGAGTCCAATTATAAATCCATTGCTGGCACCGAAACAAAGGGCAATACCAGGGGCGCTTCGGTGCTGTTTAGAAAGGCCTTTGTTAACCCCAAGACAACGCTGAGAGTTGAGCTGAAGGGCTCCTTGTTACGAGGCTTCAGCCCAGATTGGGAGTGCTTGCTCAGCCAAGAATCCCCAATTGTCGAGTTTGGTATATTTTGGTATAAGCCTTTGACAACACATTGGTATATTTCACTGAGCACTGTATCTGATCTCAGCTTAAGACGACTGTCCTGCACGTCCATTGCAAGGCAATACGGGCAACAACGATGGCGTTGATGGGCTATGGCAGGCATGGTCAAACTTTGGCCCTCCAGGTGTTTTGGAGTTGTAGTCCAAGACACCTGGAGGGAGGGCCCAAGTTGGCCCTTGTCGGTGCTATGAGTATGTCATCTACGTACTGGAGGGTGCTGTCCATGTACTGAAGGAACTGTGGGAGTTGTAGTCCAAAACACCTGGAGGGAGGGCCCAAGTTGGCCCTTGACGGTGCTATGAGTATGTCATCTACGTACTGGAGGATGCTGTCCATGTACTGAAGGAACTGTGGGAGTTGTAGTCCAAAACACCTGGAGGGAGGGCCCAAGTTGGCCCTTGCCTGTGCTATGAGTATGTCATCTACGTACTGGAGGATGCTGTCCATGTACTGAAGTAGCTGTGGGAGTTGTAGTCCAAAACACCTGGAGGGAGGGCCCAAGTTGGCCCTTGACGGTGCTATGAGTATGTCATCTACGTACTGGAGGATGCTGTCCATGTACTGAAGGAACTGTGGGAGTTGTAGTCCAAAACACCTGGAGAGAGGGCCCAAGTTGCCCTTGCCTGTGCTATGAGTATGCCATCTACGTACTGGAGGATGCTGTCCATGTACTGAAGGAACTGTGGGAGTTGTAGTCCAAAACACCTGGAGAGAGGGCCCAAGTTGCCCTTGCCTGTGCTATGAGTATGCCATCTACGTACTGGAGGGTGCTGTCCATGTACTGAAGTAGCTGTGGGAGTTGTAGTCCAAAACACCTGGAGAGAGGGCCCAAGTTGCCCTTGCCTGTGCTATGAGTATGCCATCTACGTACTGGAGGGTGCTGTCCATGTACTGAAGTAGCTGTGGGAGTTGTAGTCCAAAACACCTGGAGAGAGGGCCCAAGTTGCCCTTGCCTGTGCTATGAGTATGCCATCTACGTACTGGAGGATGCTGTCCATGTACTGAAGTAGCTGTGGGAGTTGTAGACCAAAACACCTGGAGGGAGGGCCCAAGTTGGCCCTTGCCGGTGCTATGAGTATGTCATCTACATACTGGAGGGTGCTGTCCATGTACTGAAGGAACTGTGGGAGTTGTAGTCCAAAACACCTGGAGAGAGGGCCCAAGTTGCCCTTGCCTGTGCTATGAGTATGTCATCTACGTACTGGAGGGTGCTGTCCATGTACTGAAGTAGCTGTGGGAGTTGTAGTCCAAAACACCTGGAGAGAGGGCCCAAGTTGCCCTTGCCTGTGCTATGAGTATGCCATCTACGTACTGGAGGGTGCTGTCCATGTACTGAAGGAACTGTGGGAGTTGTAGTCCAAAACACCTGGAGAGAGGGCCCAAGTTGCCCTTGCCTGTGCTATGAGTATGTCATCTACGTACTGGAGGGTGCTGTCCATGTACTGAAGGAACTGTGGGAGTTGTAGTCCAAAACACCTGGAGAGAGGGCCCAAGTTGCCCTTGCCTGTGCTATGAGTATGCCATCTACGTACTGGAGGGTGCTGTCCATGTACTGAAGTAGCTGTGGGAGTTGTAGTCCAAAACACCTGGAGAGAGGGCCCAAGTTGCCCTTGCCTGTGCTATGAGTATGCCATCTACGTACTGGAGGGTGCTGTCCATGTACTGAAGTAGCTGTGGGAGTTGTAGTCCAAAACACCTGGAGAGAGGGCCCAAGTTGCCCTTGCCTGTGCTATGAGTATGTCATCTACGTACTGGAGGGTGCTGTCCATGTACTGAAGGAACTGTGGGAGTTGTAGTCCAAAACACCTGGAGAGAGGGCCCAAGTTGCCCTTGCCTGTGCTATGAGTATGTCATCTACGTACTGGAGGGTGCTGTCCATGTACTGAAGTAGCTGTGGGAGTTGTAGTCCAAAACACCTGGAGAGAGGGCCCAACTTGCCCTTGCCTGTGCTATGAGTATGTCATCTACGTACTGGAGGGTGCTGTCCAATGCAAGAAAGAGAGTTTTTGGTGTGGTCCGTCCATTGAATGTTCTCTGCCCACAGCACATCAGGGCACGATTCAGAGGAATCTGGGCTGCCAAACAGGGCCCTAAATAGCAGCGAGAGGTTATTTCCAACCACAAGGAAGTCACGGCCCAATTCCAAATAAGTAGGAAGAGAAAGGAGAACTCGAGGCCATTCATTAGCAGCTGAACCGGGGAGATAGCACAGTGGTAACACTGCTGTGCTTGCAATTGGAAGGGTGCTAGTTCGAATCCCCGAGCTGGCTTGGATAACCAGCTGTGCGTCCTGTCCACTGCCCACCCAAGCAGTTAAAAAACAGCCCAGCTGTGAATAAAAACAACAATGGGGACCGCGGAAAGCGGGGAAGGATTTTTACAAGGACTTTACAACTTCTGAAAAAGTTCGGCTGTTGGGAAAGGTGAAATGCGGAAATGCAGAAACAGAAGCTCCCATCATGAGGATGGAACAACAGCACCCCCATGTGACGTAAAGACGCAATGATGCAATGACATAACAACAATGATATCGTAATGGAGCATCCACGTCCTGTGACGCACACCCTGTATGACCCTGTGACGCAGCCAGGAAAGAAGAAATCCTTCTAAAAACTGCACTGTGTACTGTCTATTGTAATTTGTATGTCTTCCGACAGGGACTATCTGTTGTATGTGTAATGTAATCCGCACTGAGTCCTCTTCGGGGTGAGAAGAGCGGAATCTATATATATAAAGGAAGAGTCGTCATGGAACGACTGTCCCAAACAGAGAAACCTTACAACGCAGAAACACCAAACTTGCCAACAGAAATAGGCCTCAAGCAAGGTATGTTTGTAGCAAAGAAACTTTCCCCCAAAACCTAAAAGGCCCCCAAAACAACGAGTAAAAAAAAACTACATTTCCCAGCATCCTCCGGGGCTGCCAATGACTCTCCCAGCCTCTACATTCTGACAACATGATTGGCTGCCAATAAGGGCGGATTTGCATAACTCCTGTACTGGCCAGCCAACATGAACATTCCAACCCATAATAAACTGTCAGCGGAGGATAAGGCAAAGGGCTGAGGCACAAACACAAACACCCAATTCACTTCCCACAGAAAATGTACACGCCTACAAATCACAGACCATGCCCAAAATTGACAGTAAGGCTTCATTAACTTAATTTCCCTGACTAGGCCTCACTTAATGGAATGCTGTTTACGCTCTGAATTGACAGTAAGGCTTCATTAACTTGATTCTCCCGACTACGCCTCAGCTCATTGCACATTGTGTATGGCCTGAATTGACAGTAAGGCTTCATTAATGGAATGATTCTCCCTGAATTGACAATAGGCCTCAGCTCATTGCACATTGTGTATGGCCTGAATTGACAGTAAGGCTTCATTAACTTGCTGTTCCTGACTAGGCCTCAGCTCATGGGACATTGTGTATGGCCTGAATTTACAGTAACCTACCTTGGCACACAGAGCCCTTATGACCCACGCTACATTCTACTACAGTTTGGAGGGGGTGGACCATGGATTATGGGACTTGAAGTACCTCCATGGATAATGGGATTTGTACTACTTCACAACCCATCATTCCCCACAGACCACTGTGGCCCAGAACCAAGACCAATAAAGACCAAACTTGGCACACAATGCCCCCCATGACCCATACTCCATCCGACTGCAGTTCAGAGGAGGACACACCATGGATAATGGGATTTCAAGTACCTCCACTCACTTCCAACCACACAAGCATCAACCTCTACATCAACACAGCAGAAGGAAAGACAAAAAACATTGTATATCCACAAGCAATGCAGAACGCCAGCAACACCACACACCAACAACTCCCCAGGACTCCAACATCCCACCCACCAGAACAACCCACAACGACACAGCCATGGCCCCAACAACACCATAACTAACAACAACTCCAACCCTTACATACTCAGCCTTTCTCGCATCTCCTAAACAGGGCACAGGAACGCGTGCCGGGTACACCTAGTATAAATAAGAAAACAGTAAAACAGCAGCGGTCCCAGGGTGGGAAATCCACGCAAGCAAGCGCTGGAACCGCAGAGCCAGTCCGTATTTCGTCACGACTGCGATTGTAAATCTCCTGGGAGGGAAAGGCCGGTGGGCCAGCCTCCGTCGACTGGGACAAGAGTTTCAGAAGAGAAGGTGATTTGTGAGGATGACGTGATTGAAAGGATCTCAAGGGAATCAACGAGACATTCCAGGGTTAGAAAGACCTTTAGCCCAAAGGAGACCAATCAGGAGCTCAATTTGTACGGGTCTATTTTGCAGCCAGGCTTGGTTTGATTGGGTCAGGCACAACTCGGAAGAGAGGGAGGGAGAAAGGAGAGGATGATGAGGATGGTAATGGTGGCGGTGATGAGGATGATGAAAACAGTTTCAGAGACAGACACGTCACGTCAAGGAGGGCATGCAGACCTTGCATGCAACTTACCTTGTCATTGCTTATTTTAGCCCAAGCTGGGACAGGAGTCCTGAGCACCTGGAAAGGGTAACGGGCTGTAGCATGAATGGCAACCAAAACAGAAACAGCAGAAGCCGCCTTGAAGGGACAGTGTCGGCGGGGGGTACCTGGAGGAGCCAGGCGGCCTCCTTCGCAATGGTGGGGAGAGGAAGGTTCTTTAGATCCTGGACGCCGTGCAAACCCTTCAGTCATGAAATACTTCCCCGCCACACCATATTGTATTGTACCTGGCAGCATTTCCACAAACGCACCCTTTTTTCCAGGCCCTGTATGGCAGAAGAAGAGGCCCATCCATTGCTTCCAGGGGCGGTCTAAGGTCATTTTAAATGGTAAGCGAACATTATTTTGGCGCCCCCCCCCTCCGCGCATGCGCAGAAACTCCTGTGCGCAGCACTCCCTATTCTGCACGCAGGGAGGTTTGCTACGGCGCGGCGTCGGAGCGCACAAGGCCCAAAAGCGGAACATCGGCCGGACGCTGTCTGGCGGGCGAGGAAATGCGCCCTTTACCCAGATGGCGCCCACGCAGCGGCGTCCTTTGCCTACCAGTAGGACTGCCTCTGGTTGCTTCTTGCATCCCAGGAAGTCTGGGAGCTGAAGACCAAAACGCCTGGAGGGCTGCGGGTTGTGCCGGCCCGCTCTATGCCAACGCCTGCTGAAATTGCAATACGGTTCGCTATTTATCCGCCATTGCTGATTTCCACTGTAAGTTTAGCAATGTATCCTTTGTGAATATGGGGAAGATACAGAGCAGGCAGATAGGACAACCACAACCAAGCGTATCTACTAGCCTACCGTCCACGTGGCCCAGCATTTGTATGTCTCAGCCATGTGAAGTACCTTCACTAACTTCCTAAGAGCACCGTGACCCTCATCCAATCACCAATACAGACCACACTTCCCACACAAAGCCCCCATGACCTCATGCACTTTGGGGGAGGCTGCACCACAGATGATGGGACTTGCAATACCATCACTAATTCCATCACACCACTGCAACTCCTTATAATGATGGATCACAACCACACTTGGCACACAGAGCCCCCATGGCCCACTCCACATCCTCCTGTAGTTCGGAGGACCACCGGCCACACATGATGGGACTTGCAGTACCTTCCCCAATTTCATGAGACCACACCTACTCCCAATAATGCTGGCTCTCAGCCAAACATGGCACTCAGAGCCCTCATGGCCCACACTACATTCTGGCACTGTTTCGAGGGGAATGAACCATGACCGATGGGACTCGCAGTACCTTCACTAACTTCCAGTAACCACTGCGAGCCACATAAACATCTGATAAGGACCAACCTTGCCACACAATTCCTTTCTCAAATGACCCGGGCACTGCCGGGTCCCCAAGCTAGTAAATGATATAGAAGAAGAGCCAAACTTTTTTGCCATGCGCCCTTTCCCCTGACGGGAGAGAAAAGAACTGAGCGTGGAAGGCTTTCTTCCCAAGTGGTGGAAAGGGCAGGCCCGGATTAGCGGACTGTGCCGCCCAAGGCCCCCTGTCTAAATGCCGCCCCCCCCCGGGGGGCGGGGCCTCTTGCGGGGGGTGGGGGCGGAGTGACGGACAAGGCACCGCCGGAAGTCCCGTCCCTAGGGCGACTCACGCGGCTTCCCCGCTGCCGCCGCGCTCGCACCGGCGCCCCTCCTCCCTTCACTGAAGGGAGGAGGGGCACCTGTGCGAGCGCGGCGGCAGCGGGGGAAGCCGCGTGAGTCGCCCTAGGGGTGGGACTTCCGGCGGCGCCTTGTCCGTCACGCCGGTTCCACCCCCCTCCCTTCACTGAAGGAAGGAGTGGCGCCCGCCTGCGTGAGCGGAGCCGCGGCGGGGGAAGCCGCGTCAATCGCCCTAAGGGCGGCGGGACTCCCCTCCGGCTCCTTGTCCCTCGCATGGGCGGGCGCCACTCCTTCCTTCACCCCTTCCTTCAGGCCCGGAAATGCCACCCCCAAGATCTGCCACCCGAGGCCATGGCCTCGGGTGGCCTTATGGGTAATCCGGGCCTGGGAAAGGGATGACAAAATCAGCCCATTTCACGCTAGATCCAGACTCGACCCCAAAAGAGCTTTGAGGGCACACCTCCAAGCCCGGCTTTGTGTTGACTGAAGTCCTGTGCCCACCCGCCCGCCCACCCTCTCCTCCGGGGCCAGGCATTTCCAATAGGGAAAAGGAACTAAACAAGCCAGTGCTGGTATTTCCAGCCCCGCTTTCCCTGTTGCTGCAAGTCTGGCCCAGAGTCCTGGCTGCAGGCATCTCTCCGCAGACCCTTTTCGGCAGCAGTCTCCTCTAAGAAATGTTTGCTCAAAGGGCTTGGCCGGCATTGGGTTGAGTAGCGCAGATGTACAACTCTGCTCTTCATCCAGCTCGGGCAGCGCATCATCCTGAAATCCCAGCGGATTCCCTTTGGCCAGGGAATCCCGCCTGCGCCTCCTCCGTGTGCTTAAGACCTCTCCCCCTCAGACACCATCCACGCAGTGTTTAGGCACCACAGCTCTACTACACGTGTTGCCATGGTGCTGGAAACCCGAACCAAGAGGGTACTACTCTCCCTCCGCCGTGGAGTCGTAGTATTAGGGAAACAAAGCGTGTTTCTTAGCAACAGAAATCCACAGACAGCAAGGTGGCAGCCAAGGCCCAGCAGAAGGGAAACGGGAAGCGCAAAACCTGCGTTTCGTCTGCCTGACTTAACCTGAAAACGCATTACGAGGGAAGGAGGGAAGGGAGGGAAGGAATCGCAAGGAAGGAAATGATTTCAAAACTGGGTGAAATGTTCCACCTGGAAAGTTCTGGAAAGTCAGATGGACTTTTGCAAAAAGTTGTGAAGAAAAATAGGTGCAGAATCAAATGGGGATTTAATGATTAGTTATTGTTCAATAATACCAATATTGTTAATATTAAAACCTATTGAACTATTTAACACTTGAATAATACTTCACCATAAAAATGCATGATTAAGTTTGTCCGAAGTGCACCAATTTTGTTTAAAAAATAAAAGAGGGGGAAATCATTATTATTATTATTATTATTATTATGACCACTTATTAAACTATTTAAGACTTAAAATCATAATTCATTATTATGATTATGGCTACAATTAAAGTGTAACATTATACAGGCGGTGTACCCCTGATCAGAAATCCTTGGGACCAGAAGAATTTTGGAATTTTTTTCCCCAGATTTTGGAATGTAATAATAATAATAGTAATAATAATAATAATATAAAACTTTATTTAGGGTTATGAGGCCATTAAAGAACTCCAGGAACGCTGAGGAATGCGGAAGGAACAACGAGGGATGCTGGGAAGGCTGAGAGACGAGGAGTGCGCCAGCTCCCCCTGGTGGCCAGAGTGTGCCTCTGTTCGTCTATATGTGTGTATGTGGAAACGGCAGGGGTTGTCTGCTAGTATGTGTACCTGTAATCTGCTCTGAGTCCCCTTCGGGGTGAGAAGAGCGGAATATAAATAAAGTAAATAAATAAATAAATAATTTATATCCCGCCCTATCTCCTTGAGGGAGAAGCATACCTCAGTGTTTCCCAACCGCTGTTCCGTGACGGATCATCTGGTGTGCCGCGAAAACGTCTCCCCCCCTTTCTTCCCCCTCCTGCCTGCTGCTGCTGCTTGGAGGAGGAGGAGGAGGAGGAGGAGGAAGGGTCGGGCGGCGGCAGCTACGAAGAAGGGGCTGGGGTGCCGCCTGCTTTGGCCGTTTCCCCTCCGCGCGCCAGCCAGCTGGCCCATCCCAGCTGCCAGGGAGGGCCTGGGCACCTCGGGGACCCTCGGAAGAAAGGCTCCTCGCAAGGCCTAGGCCGTCTCGCATCTTCCGCTGAGCCCCGGCGGGAGATGCAAGCCGGCCAAATCCAGCTCCCAGGCAGGGCCCGTTTCCCAGGCTCTCCCTCCGCTTGTGAGGGAGACCGGGGGAAATGGAGCAAATCTGGGGCCACGGTTTGGAAGCGGCCAGGGCCCGAGATGCATCTCCTCCATTTCCTTGCGGGGAGCCTTGCTCCCGTTTCACAGCTCCACCAAGCCCGGCGGAGCCGCAAACTGGTAGAACGTCTCCCCGCAGGGCCCTGCCCCTCCCTCCTCCCCTTCAGTGCGTGCGAAACCGCTCTCGGCCTCCCTCCGGCTCCCTGTCTATTTTCCCCAAACTCATTCTGTGTTCACTTTTGGGCATATTGAGTATTCGTGCCAAGTTTGGTCCTGATCCAACTTTGTTTGAGTCCACAGTGCTCTCTGGATATAGGTGAACTACAACTCCAAAACCCAAGGTCAATGCCCACCCAACTCTTATAGTATTGGAGTTCTGGGAGTTCTGTGTGGGAAGTTTGTGTCTTTCTGCCATTCCTGCCAGGATATCTATGTTGTGTTCATCGAAACAGGCCCAGGTTTCACACTGAGTGTATAAATATATTTAAAAAACACATTAACTATATGTATGACTGTGTTAGAGTGTCGTTTTGTGTCATTTTGGTTGGTGGTGTGCCCCAGGATTTGGTAAAGGTAAAAAAATGTGCAGCGGCTCAAAAAAGGTTGAAAAACAGTAGTCTAGGACACTCAGCCATCTTGGAGACGAGACCCAAGTCTTCACAAGGAAAATCATTTATGTTTCATCTCGATCTTATACAAAGAGTCTGAAGGTGTTTTTAACAATATTCTCCAATAGTATTGTGCACAGAACAAAGTTTGCCCAGAATCAATCACCAGGGAGCCAAGGTGTGGCGACTACTGTCTCAGTCACCCAATGAGGACGATTTTGGAATCTGGAATTTGGGGTCAAAGGGCGCTCAACCTGTGCAATATGGTAACAATCGAATGGCACGCTGTTAGAAGTAACCTTGTTGCTCCTTTGCAGAAACAGTCCTGCCCTCGGGTGCAGCTGAGAGATGCCTTGATTCCTCCAGCAATTCATAACTTGCAAACCACCGTTTTCACGTTTGCAACAGACTATTAACCACAACGTGCTGCCTGAATCTGAATGAATTGCCCTAACAATTCTGCGTGAAGAGACAAAAAGCCTTGCTGAGGGGACTTCTTTTCTAAACAGCCCCAGGACTCAGCCGGTCAAACAGGTTCTTTCTGTCATTGGTTTGACAGGTTCGGAGGTGCCGGCTGCTTTTGCCGCTGCTGCCAGGATGGAAAACAGATCTTGAGTGCAGGTCGGCCAAAGTCATCTCAGTCGGCAAAGGAGCGGGAGGTGGCAGGGGTGTGGCTTTTTGGTGTAGATTGATTCACAGACACCGCTTATCCAGGGACAAACCTACATCGACCATTCAGCACCAAGAGATGGTGCATCGAAACCACCCTGGGGCCAATAGGGGGCGTTTCCTACTCTCCTAGACTGGCTCTATCCTGGAATAAGGGCTCAGTGTAGACCCAGTCTAGGAGAGAACGGCTTGAATGCCCACCTCAACCTGCGCTACCTGGAATGGGGATAATTTTGCACCCAAAAGAATTCCTCAACATAACATTTCCTCCATTCTTGGAAAGGTTACGTGTTTACCACTTACAACTTCTGGGATTTGCCAGGATAGATAGTTGAGATGGTTGCAATTGAGGATAATCAAATAGACAGACAGACAGACAGACGGGTGGGTGGATGATAGGTGGTTGTGTTGATTTTAATTGTGGATCATCAAATAGATACATAGATAGATAGATAAACAGATAGATAGATTAGATGATTGTAAATGAAGATCCTCAGATCGAGAGAGCCAGATAGATTGTTATTGAGGATCATTAGATAGAAAGATTGATAGATTGATAGATAGATATGTAGGATATTGGAATTGAGGATCATCAGAAAGACAGATAGTAATTGAGGATCATTAAATAGGTAGGTACGGTTGATGACATATTGTAATTGGAGATCATCAGATAGATAAAAGGAAAGAAAAACAGATAGATTAGATCAGTGTTTTTCAACCTTTTTGGAGCCGAAACACACTTTTTACCTTTACAAAACCCTGGGGCACACCACCAACCAAAATGACACAAAATGACACTCTAACACAGTAATACATATGGTTAATATGTTTTTAAATGTATTTATGCACTCAGTGTGAAACCTGGGCCTGTTTCAATAAACACAACATAGATATCCAAAGCCGCTCTGAGTCCCCCCTTGGGGGTTGAGAAGAGCGGGGTAAAATGCCATAAATAAATAAATATCCTGGCAGAAAGGCAGAAAGTTCCCACACAGAACTCCCATAACCAAGAGAAAATGCTATAAGAGTTTGGTGGGCATTGACCTTGGGTTTTGGAGTTGTAGTTCACCTATATCCAGAGAGCACTGTGGACGCAAACAATGTTGGATCAGGACCAAACTTGGCATGAATACTCAATATGCCCAAATGTGAACACAGATGGAGTTTGGGGCAAAATAGACCTTGACATTTGGGAGTTACAGTTTCTGGGATTTATAGTTAACACACAATCAAAGAGCATCCTGAACTCTTGCAACAATGGAATTGAACCAAACTTGGCCTATTGAACTCTCATTACCAACAGAAAGTACTGAAAGGGCTTGTTTGGGAATTGACCTTGAGTTTGGAAGTTGTAGTTCACCTACAGCCAGAGAGCACTGTGGACTCAAACAATGTTATGTTATGTTGTTGTTTGTTTTCTATCCAGTCCGGCTTCCGCTCGGGGCACGGGACGGAGACGGTCCTGGTCTCCATCACAGATCAACTCCGCTGCCAGCTCGACCAAGGCGGGTCTGCGCTGCTCGTGTTATTGGACCTCACGGCAGCGTTTGACACGGTCGACCACAATCTTTTGATCCACCGCCTGGCCATGGCCGGAGTGAGGGGGACAGCCCTTAAATGGCTGACCTCCTTCCTCCGCCAGCGGTCTCAGCGTGTGAGGAGGGGCGGGGTGGTCTCTGAGGGCTCCCCACTGATTTGTGGGGTCCCTCAAGGGGCCATCCTCTCCCCTCTGTTATTTAACATCTACATGCAGCCGCTTGCACAGCTGGTGCGGAGTTATGGGCTGACCTGTCACCAATATGCCGATGACACTCAGCTCATTCTGAGGATGGGGGGCAGGCCGGAGTCCGTCCCCGATAATTTCCAACATTGCCTTGAAGCCGTCACTGGATGGCTGCGAGCCAGTAGGTTGAGGGTGAATCCGGCGAAGACGGAGATC
The DNA here is from genome assembly GCA_030556195.1 of Anolis apletophallus. Taxonomy (NCBI): domain Eukaryota; kingdom Metazoa; phylum Chordata; class Lepidosauria; order Squamata; family Anolidae; genus Anolis; species Anolis apletophallus. The sequence continues at coordinate 493,842 of JARBWK010000015.1, read as the reverse complement.
TTGTGGCTGGGCCGCCCGGGCGGGATGGGTGCCCGGCTTCCGACCCTGGACGGTGCGGCACTACATCCAGCGCCGTCAGTGAAGAGCCTTGGCGTCCATCTGGACTCCCAGCTGACCATGGAGGCCCAGGTCTCCATGGCCAGCAAGGCTGCCTTTTTTCTTACCTTTAAGGCCATTCACGGCCTGGGGCCAGCGTATCTGAGGGACCGTCTCGCCCTATATTGCCCACCGAGATCACTACGGTCTGTAGAGGCCAACCTGTTGGCAGTTCCATCTGCTAAGCTAGCTCGCAACATCCACTCGCCGGAGGGCGTTCTCCGTGATAGCTCCTACGCTATGGAACGCCCTCCGGCCGAGGCCAGAGCCTGAGGACCTACTCCCCTTCAGACGGGCCTGCAAAACCTATCTGTTTAGGCAGGCCTTTGGGGAGTAGGCCCTCATTCATGCCCGGTCCGATCTATCGGGTACCGCTGCTGTTTTAATTGCTGTTTTAATTGTTTTGTTTTAATTGTATTGCTTGTTTTTAATTTTGAGCTACATTTTTTGTGCTCTATGTTTTATGCTGTACCTCTGGCACTGAGCCATTAGCATGTGAGCCGCCGCGAGCCCTCGGGAGTCGGCGGCGCAGAAATCGCAATAATAAATAATAAAATAAATAAATAAAGAATCACCATGTTGGAAGGAGGCTCACCACTTCAAGCCCCCTCAAACAGGCATGGGGAAATTTCGGCCCTCCGGGTGCTTTGGACTCCAACTCCCAGCATTCCTCACAGCCTGAGGCCCTTCCCTGCTTAAGTGGCTGAGGGGGGGGGAGGGCCCGAGGCTGCTAGGAATGGTGGGAGTTGGAGTCCAAAACACCTGGAAGGTTCAAGTTTGCCCATGCCAGCTTCCGACAGAGACCTCTCCCTCCCCCTTCGCGCCCTTTCTTCCCCCTCCTGCCCAACACTTACTTTTTCTTCTACACTGCCGCTTCTGCCGCCATTTTGGTCCGAGGGGGCAGCGTGAGCGTGTTCAGGAGGGGAGGGGGGAGGGAGGCGTGGCCCGTGCGGGCGCTACTGCGCAGACTCGCCCCAGAGCAAAGCAAGGCAAAGCGAGCAGAGCGAGGCTGGGAAGAAGGGAGCCCGAGTGGAGGAGGAAAAGTGTTCGCCAGGAGGGGAAAGAAAGGGTCTTGGAGGGTCCCATTTCCCACGGCACACCTGATGATCGCTATAGATAGATAGATAGATAGATAGATAGTAATTGAGGATCATTAAATAGGTAGGTAGGTAGATGAGATATTGTAATTGAGGATCGATCGATAGATAGATTGTAATTGAGGGTCATCAGATAGATAGATAGATAGATAGATAGATAGATAGATAGATAGATGGATAGATAGATGGATGGATGGATGGATGGATGGATAGATGGATGGATGGATGGACAGATGGACGGACGGACGGACGGACAGATGGATGAAATGGTTTTAACTGAGGACCACCAACCCTATTTCTTCCAAAATTCCTCCCAACCTTTGGGTTTCTTTACCTTCACAAAAATGAATTTCTTCAGGATGTTGAAGACCAGGTAGGCCCAGTAGAGATGCAGACCTTGTAGAACCAAGAGCTGTATGTTGAAGAAGAAGTACGCTGGGACAAGGACCGGTGTGTAAAGGGAAGGGTAATACATCGTAGCCCGTAGGATCCTGAAATACACAACACATTGTGAAAAATCAAGAAGATCCCTGCTGCATGGCACAACGTAGACCTTTCGTGGTTGTCAGAAGCAGAGGCCCAAAACAGAAACCCCAAGGTCGAGGGAGGTATGCTCGAAGTAAAACAGTCAACACAAAAGAGCCACATGCAGTGAATGCTGCCGTGAACTTAGAGCACATACAGTACATAACAACTCACCAGAAAGGAAAGAGAATGAGCCGTGTGATGAAGAAGGCGATGGAGAAGATGACAAAGAGGACGCTGCAGGTATTCTCCCAGCGAGCGTAGTTGAACATCTTCGCAGCCTGAGATGTCAAGCAAAGACATTAGGACTTCCTTGAACATGTACAATAGTGCGCCTCAAGCTGTGGTCCTCCAGCAGTTTTGGGCTTCAGCTCCAAGGATCCACCCTTACGGGCCACGCGGGAAGATCCTGCTGAGAGCCAACACCCAAAACAGCTGGAGGACCAAAGGTGGGGAGTCCCTGCTGTAAAAGATCCGCTCCCGAAGGCCGTTGTGCCCAAAATTGGTGATGGCCATTGACCGTAATAAATACATGTGTATATTGTTCCCAAACACAATAGACCCACTGAATTAGATGCCACATGTACATATATGTTCCGTGCGGATTCCATAAAATCTATTTGGGACCAACATTGGATTTACATCTATATTTGCAGAAGTATACATGACCCTGTCCTTTCTGATTTGTCGTCGAGCCACTTCTTTGGGTTTCACGCAAATCTACCGTTTTCCAAAACGTACGATTCTATAACACGTTATATAAGATCAAAAGGTAGCCAATGATCTGAATGGGTTTGAGAAGCAATTTAGTTTTAGGTGAAGATGCGTTCCCCCTTAAATTGCCACCGGAAGCAGGAGCCGCTTGCGCGTTCCTAAAGCCTTGGATGTGAAATGCGCGTCCTTTGCTGAGTCTCTCTTTTGTGTATTTTAATACCTATTTATAGAGATTTTATAGAGGTACCTTTTAATTTGTGGTGTTTTTGCGGTATTTGTGTGTTTTAATTGTTCTATAACCTGCCTTGAGCCATGAGAAGAGGCGGGTGAGAAATAAAATTATTATTATTATTATTATTATTATTATTATTCTAGTAATGTTGAAGCCTACGCCCCAATCTCATGTAAATGGAAAGTGTGGTTTTATGTGCACAAGCAATGTGCATCCTCTGCTTCTGCTGCACCTGGAGACATGGACACTCACGGGCCGTGCGGAGTTCCTACAAGGAGGATGGTGCTCCGTCCAACCCACTGAGTGGCCCTCCTCTCCTGCAAAGGAGGAGTGCTCCGTGAAAGCGCAAACTGGGGTTCTGGCGAGAGGGTGTGGGTGCCGAGGCACTGTAGATAGTACCAGAGTGTCAGAATAAGCCGCTGGCCAAGGCCTGCCAAGGAGGCCGGGCACCGCACCCTGGCCACGCTCACCTCCAGCCAAATATCGGCAAAGTCGTGGACAATCATCACCAGCGTCCCGAGGCGGATGTAATTGGCGCTCCAGGAGCAGAACATCAGGCCCAGGGCTGCGAAGTGGTGGACCACGTGGGCTTTGAAGTCCTAGGGAGACACCAAGGCATCAGCGTTCCTCCTGGCAACAAGTAGAGACACCGCCTCCGGCCTCAGGGAAGCCAGGACAGGCGGAAGCCAATAACCAGAGGTCTACGCAAAACAAAGGCCGCCCTCCTCGACTGTTGTTGAGTCTGCACCACAGCGACACCAATGCAGGAACCTCTCCCGTGGGTTACTGAACAGAACAGCAAGGCCTTGGAGGTCACCACCACCCTCTCTAGCCTATGACATTATACACAATGTGACCGTTCCTTGGAGCACTGGTTTTGAATAGGATTCCAGGGCAAGAGCACAGGATTCCACCCGTATCCACAGGGTCTATGGATTTGGTCACCTGCTTCTAACAGAATACGTTCTCTTTAGGCATAGTTCTATGGATCGTTCTATGGTATTCTGAGACCAGGGTTCCTTCCTTTCGGGAGCGCTGGCCCCTCTCCCCCCACAGACACAGTGTCCACACTATATTTACCCCTATCCACCAGCTGAAATTTGCGGGAGGAAAGTGACGTGCCTGTGGCCATAACGGTGCAAGACACAACTGGGCCAATGGTGCCGTTCAGTCTCGCCGTTCTATCTGGGCTAGAGAGGAGGACCTCACCGCTAGCAACATGCACATTTCCAGACAGAGAGAGCTTTCCAAGTGTGACCTGTGGGAAGACATGGAACATTGTCCTTCTCCCAGGGCCAGGTTTCTATGCCACCGTGCCATCGAGATGCTGCGATGGCGGCTCAACTCTGACCGATCTCGCGGGTTGCCCTCAAAGGCTGGGTGCCTTCCTGATCTTTGCTGAGCATCTTCGGCAAAATGGAGGCGGGGCTCAGCTCTCGCTAAGAGTCCAAGTAAGCCAAACGTGGTTCTTAGAAGGAAAGTAGAGCCCTCGCCTCCTGGAGTTGGGAGGGACCTGGTGGGCCACCCAGTCCAACCGGGCCCAGGAGAGAACCCTGCTGATGATGGCGCTCCACTATCTGGGGCCCTTTACGTTAATGATGCAATGCTATACTGGTGTGTTTCCCAACCTTTTTTTAGCCGCGGCACACTTTTAACATTAAAAAAATCCGGGGGCACACCACCAACCAAAATGACACAAAATGACACTCTAACACCGTAAAGAACGGCTGGGGGGTGGTGGGCTGCTGGGAGCAGCTGCTGGGAGTGCCGGAGCTGGGGGAGGGGGAGCCAGGCCCCGCCATGCCCCACCCCCTCCCCCCGGCTTCAGCTCTCCCACAGCTTCTCCAGTCTTGAGGGGGCAGTGCGAGCGAGGGGCGGGAGCCATGGCCCCCATCCTCGGCGCCGCTTTCCGCCATGACTCCCGCCCCTTGCTCACTGAAGCCGCGCAGAGGAGGAGGAGCATGAGCGGTGGACGGGCTTCAGTGGGCGGGGCTCCATCGCGCGGCTTCAGCGAGCGAGGGGCGAGAGTCATGGTGGGAGTCATGGTGGACTGGAGGCTGGCTGGGGAAACGGCCGAAGGAGGGGTGCCCCGGCCCCTTCTCTTTCTTCACCGCCTGGCCCTTCCTCCTCCTTCCCCAAGCAGTTCGGTAGGAGGAGGGGGGAAGGAAGGGGGGCAGAGAGCTTTCCTCGTGGCACAGCAGGAGGTCCGTCATGGCACACTACTGTGCCGCGTCACAGCGGTTGGGAAACACTGCTATACATGACCAAAACGAGACATGGGCCACCCTACCTCCCGTTTGGATTCTTGAGGAGTGCATTTCCTGTGGAAGGCGAGAGCAGAAAGGTGTCCCCCTCCCCAGCCAAAGGTGGCAAAAGTTGTGCAAGACGGGAGGAAAATGAATTACGAGCAACCCTTGCTGTGACTTGCCTTCCTTTTGGTGTCGATTCCAAGAGTCAGCAGCAATGACCAGTAAAAGCTCATCTCAAGCATGTAGTACCAGTACTGGGAGGGCAGAACGGACTGCAAAGAGGAAAGAAGGACAGAGGGCGCCCGTGAGTGCTTTCGGCAGTGTAAACAGTCGGCTGTGTGGCGAATGGGTTTCCATCTGGATGAGAGGTTCCTCCAAAGGAAGGTTGGAAGATCCACTCGTCGGTCGTGGATTCTGAAAAGAAGGAACGACCCCGCCCCCCCCCCCCCCCAGAGCGCCCAGTGCTGCTCTCTTACTGGTTGCCAACAAAGCATCTTTTCCAAAGGGCGCCTGAAGCCCAACCCAACACCCACAGCACAACAAGAGATGTGACACGGATATCACGCCTCCAAAATCAGGAGGGACACCACTTACGTGGAATGGGTAGTTCAGCCACACCAGCCAGATATCGTGGAACCAGGGTTTCTGGAAGGAACATAGAAGATCAGACAGAAAATCAGAATGGTTGCCTGCCCACGTAGGAATGGAGGGGGCCATTGGACACACAGTGTGCTGCACATCAATGGGTGCGCAGCACCTCTACCATTCAATCAGCAGCCTTGCGCTGCCCTCGGTTCAGCCCTAACTGGATAGTAACAGGATCCTTTCCGGAGTGTGCGGACTGTGGCATACAAATCATTCTGAGCAGCATCAAGATGGATAAACAGGCAGCATGTGTTTCCAACAGTTGCGCTGTATCAATATCAGCCAAGTGGCATTTATCACGGCTTGTAAAGGACAATAAATGCATACACGCGATCTGAAGATATGAAAACATATCTATTATTCCAGGCAATTTGTAGTAGGGAAAACCCAAGAGTCCATAGCTCAGAAATAATTAATATTCAGTCCCACATGAGTCCACAATAGTCCGTAGTTAGCAGCAAGTCCCGTAACAGACCCAAGGTATTTGCAGATAGGAAAAAACGGTGTCGTTCTAAAGTCACGGGTGGAGTTTGGGAGTCCAAATATAACCCAATACATAAGCTCGTAGCCACAGCGGAGGAGCAAGATACTCCAATAGGAAAATTCCCAGGACGCAAACAGTGAGGGCATTTCTGCTGAGTAGAGGTAATCCAAACCAAAGAGCCGACGGTACGCGGTCACCCTTTGGGTCATATATAATTTATGGACGCCGATACTGTTATATCTATGAGCCTTGATAAAGGATCCCGAAACGGTTCTTTTGTGGCCGCCTAAATCGGAGCCTCCGCGTACCGTCGGCTCTTTGGCTTGGATTACCTCTACTCGGCAGAAACACCCTCACTGTTTGCGTCACTGATCACCTGGGGGCCAAAGGGTCTGCCTCCGCCCCGCCCCTCTCCAGCCCCGCCTCTTCCTCCTAGGAAGGGAGGGGTAACCGCCGAAAAGGAGCAGTAGGCGGTGCAAAGGCGGCGCATCCCAGGCCTCTGACGCGCCGCCCTTTGCACTGCCTACTGCTCCTTTTCGGCGGTTCCCCCTCCCTTCCTAGGGTTTTGCCCGCTTCTGATGCTGGCGTGACACTTTGGGAGGGAGGGCGGAGCCATGGGGAGTCCCCCGTGGCTTCGCACTCTCCTCCTTCCCAAAGCGTCATGCCAGCGTCAGAAGCGGGGCATGCGCACTTTTTTTTGGAATTTTTTTTCGTGAATTTATTTATTTATTTAATAATATTTTTATTCGGAGGAGAGGGGGGCCGCAGCCAAGGGGCTGGCGGGCCGTGTGCGGCCCGTGGGCCACCTGTTGGACAGGCCTGCTATAGACCACAGCAGTCTACTAGGATTGCGGGAAGTTGTAGTACTACACACCTGGAGGGCAAGAGGGAGGCTCAAGGTGTCCCAGGCCTAGGAATACAGTGGGACAGGACTTCAATACAACCAAAGGAAGACACACATCCCAACTCATCCTGAGCAAACTGCTAAAGGTCTCTTATTGTTATCAACAAGAGGCAAAATGGCCACCTGCCAAGAGTCCTTTGATTGCGCTTTCCCACCACGTGGGCAGAAGGGGTTAGCCACAGGCTATGGCACAGCAACGCGTGCGCGGGTCAGCTAGTGATTCTTATTCTTATTTGCCAAGCAGGTCACATTTTGGACGAAGGTTTCATATTAAAGCGTGACCACTATCATTTCCTATTGAACTTACGTCATAGAGAAATATAACTCCAGCGGTAAACGAGGTCGTATAGAACACGAATCGCCAACTGCAAAATAAATGAAACCAGATCAGAAATTGCATGCGCATGCACACCCGTAACCTAACGCAAGGACCATGTTCTTTCCCCACAGATTTGGGAGACTCCTTGCGCTCCTTTCCATTCATAGCTATTGCTTTGCATTCAGGGTTTCTGTTGATCATGGTTCGTTCAAACCAGTTTGCAGCTCCATTTCCAATCCCGATTTCAAACTGGGAGGTGTGATGAATACAAAATATTCTGGAACAGCTACAAAGGGAAGTAGGGCTGGCTCTGAAATACAGCCAGGTGTAGCGTGCACATTTTACTGATTAGCTCCTTGGCCACATCACAACGTTTGACAAACCCATTTAACACATACACATACAGCATGCAACCCATGAAAATAAACATAAAGCAGGGTATAAATAATAACAACAACAACAGCCACCGCCCTTGCCTCGGGTGGGAAGAAGAGCAGCCAGGGCCTTTGGACTTAGCCCCCTCCCCAATTGCCAACCCCCTTTCCTTGCGTGTCGTTTCCTCTTGGACTGTGAGTATGAGTGCAAAGAACTGCCACAATGGCAAAGTGTTTGTGCAAAGTGTTGTCTATGCGGATGGCACAACATCAATGCATCCATAAATAACTCTTTCTACGTGGCCAGGAGCTCTCAGGACACAGCTGAGCCAGAACTCCCATCAGCCCGGATCATGGGCACGGCACTCCCGCAGCACCGGAAAGGCCACACGTTTGTCCAATACACAAACAGAGCAATCACTGGTAACAACTCACTATACACAAAGCTAAACCACAGGGCATAAAGGGGCAGATCTATGGGAATAAAGGTGTAGACACGTGTTTGAGGTAAAAATCACAGGTATCATCATATGAACAAATTCAAGTGCTAAATAGCATAACAATCTCACAAAAAGCACAATGCAATGCAATTCATTCACAGTGTTCCAGATTCACATAATAACAATAGTCGTGCCCCTACAATGGTATGGGGCCAAGTACAATATTCCAACAGAATCTGTGTTCCCCTATCAATAGCCAAGAGTATAATTACTCATAGGCTAGCGACTGAGTCAGAAAGGGAGCCTTGGTGGGTAGAAGAGCTGGCAAGCTGCTGGGTGGGCAGGCGCCAACGGTTGGAGGTAAACTGGCGACACCAAGATGGCCGTTTTCTAATACATGTCAATGCTGTGATTCCAGCCCGGGAGATGACTCATAGCATTGACATGTATTAGAACGGTTTCTGAGAATGAAAGAGCATCCTGAACTCTTGCAACAATGGAATTGAACCAAACTTGGCATACTGAACTCTCATTACCAACGGAAAGTACTGAAAGGGTTTGCTTGGGAATTGACCTTGAGTTTGGAAGTTGTAGTTCACCTACACCCAGAGAGCACTGTGGACTCAAACAATGTTATGTTATGTTGTTGTTTGTTTTCTATCCAGAATCACCATGTTGGAAGGAGGCTCACCACTTTAAGGTCCCTCAAACAGGCATGGGGAAACTTTGGCCCTTTGGGTGCTTTGGACTCCAACTCCCACCATTCCTAACAGCCTGAGGCCCTTTCCTGCTTAAGGGTCTGAGGGGGGGGGGAAGGAAAAGGGCCTGAGGCTGCTAGGAATGGTGGGAGTTGGAGTCCAAAACACCTGGAAGGTCCAAGTGTGCCCATGCCAGCTTTCGACAGAGACCTCTTCCTCCCCCTTCGCGCCCTTTCTTCCCCCTCCTGCCGAACACTGACTTTTTCTTCTACACTGCCGCTTCTGCCGCCATTTTGATCCGAGGGGGGCAGCGTGAGCGTCTTCAGGAGGGGAGGGGGAGGGAGGGAGGCGTGACCCGTGCGGGCACTACTGTGCAGACTCGCCCCAGAGCAAAGCGAGGCAAAGCGAGCAGAGCGAGGCTTGGAAGAAGGGAGCCCGAGGGGAGAAGGAAAAGTGTTCGGCAGGAGGGGGAAGGAAGGGGATTGGAGGTTCCCATTTCCCACGGCACAACCGATGATTGCTCACAGCACACTAGTGTGCCATGGCACACTGGTTGGGAAACACTGCTCTACAGCATCTGTGTCAAACTCAAGGTCTGTGGGCCAAATTTGGCCCTCTGAGTGAAATTATGCAGCGCTGAGCCACCGCTGCTGTGTTTCTCCTTATCCTTAGACATCACGACAAGAGCTGATGGAAGTGGTGATACGATAACATCTGGAAAGCAGCCGCGTGTTCTGCTCAGTCAGGAGAGTTGGGTTTGGAATTAGGCCCAGGGCTGGAGGGCGTGATGTCCTCACGATGCCTGCTAATTTCCCCCTGACCTCAGAACTGGACGTCCTGCTGGAAGGTTGCCATTCCCATTATCCCCAGCCCACGTGGCAGATCCTCAAAAGTGATGGGAGCTGTCGTTCAAGGACACCTGGGGACCCAAACTGGGTAAAAACCCAAGAGCACCCATCCCTCTGTCCAGAATATATGGCTGGGCCTCTGTATGCGTGGATTCTCTGAGCATGGATTCAATGGCCCTTTGAAGGCAACCCTATGGCTGAGGTGGCCCTCAAGGAAGGTGAGGCGGACACTCCTCCATCCTTCTCCGCAGAGGAGCCAAGGATTCCCACTCGGCATCCCGCCTCTCCTGCTCGGTTGCTACACTTTCTGAGGAACACATTCTGAGGAACACACACAGACAGAGAGATAACATAGATTTGGCGCTGCTGCCTCTTACCAAGCCTCTTGGAATTTCTTGTGCAAAGTTGGGATTTCTAGGTTTCGCCGTCGCCTGAACCATTTTTCTACCAGGTGCATCGTCCAGTTGCACTTTTTGGCCAATCCACGTACCTCTGACTAGAAGAAGTCGGGAGGAAAGGAAGGGACAGTCAGTAGACGCCCAGTGTGAAGAAAAGGTGCCGGTGGCCAGCTCGGACGCCACCCTTTCCGTACCAAGGAGACTGCCCGTTGGACCAATCCATCCGTATGCTTACGGCCCCCTCCCAAGGCCAGGACACAAGCCACAAAACGCACAGAAAAGTTCGTTCAGAGTAAACGAGGAACCAAAGACACGGAACAAAGTTATTATCGTTCCAACACAAATAATAAAAAAGTTAACATTGCAAATTAAAATTTGGGGGGGAAATCAAATGAGCCCTTTCGAGCCGTCATGACAACGTCAATTCGCGCTCTTGTCGTGGCTTTTTTTCGCCGCCGAGGCAGAAAGGAAGGCTTTACTCATTGCAGCCCGTCAGCAAAAACGGGAGCCATTCTCCAAGAGGGTTCCTTCCCATTGCCATTGGTCAGCAAAAGGCCCCTGAAACGTTTCCCTGGGATCACGACACAGAGGACAATGCCACGCATCATGCACAAGGCCTTCTGCCTGACTCGACGGTACCATCAGCAAGCATCTCCACAGTTTCCAGAGAAGAAACCACCTTACTATAGACAACAGGCTCAAAGAAGACTAAGTCATGGAATCCTAGAAGAGTTGGGAGGGACCTGGTGGGCCACCGTCCAGCCCAACACCCACTCTGCCCAGAAGCAGGAGAATCACTTTCAAAGCCCCCCCCCCGACAGATGGCCCCCCAGCCTCTGATTAAAAGCCGCCACCACACTCCCTCCGGGGCAGAGAGAGAGAGGCAGAGAGTTCCCCTGCTGAACAGCCGTTCTCACAGCCAGGAAGTCCTTCCTCATGTTCGGGTGAAATTTCCTCCTTTTCTTGTAGTTTGAGGCCATTGTTCCGTGGCGCCCTAGCCTCCAGGGCAGCCGGAAGCATGCTTGCTCCCTCCTCCTCCTCCTCCCTGTGAGATATTCCCCCCGCCTCTTGACCCATGGCCCTCTTTCCTATCTCCTCTCCGCCTTCTCTTCTGCAGGACCGACATGCCCAGAAGCTCTTTTGGCCGCTCTGTCCTCGTGGGGCTTGTTCTCCGGACACCTCTGGGTCATCCTTGGAGCCGCCCTCTTCCCCTGGACGCAGCAGTCCAGCCGAGAGCCAACCTCTCCCTTCAATGGCGGTGCCCAGAACTAGATACAGTGGGATTCCAGGCCAAGCGGTCTGACCAAGGCAGAATAGCGCACGGGGAGCAGGACTTCCCTGGATCGAGGTACGAGGCTCCTATCCATGCAGGCCAACATCCCATTGGCCTTTTGAGCTGCCGCATCGCATTGTTGTCTCATTTTCAACTTTCCTTTTTTTATTTTCCTAAGTGGAGTTCCTTGCCTTTATCCCTGAGTTTTGGCCCATCATCTCTCTACAGGGACGGTCCTACCGGTAGGCAAAGGATGCCGCTGCGTGGGGCGCCATCTGGGTAAAGAGCGCATTGCCCCGCCCACCACACAGCGTCTGGCCGATGTTCCGCTTTTGGGCCTTGTGCGCTCTGACGCCGCGCCGTAGCAAACCTCCCTGCGTGCCGAATAGGGAGTGCTGTGTTTACAGGCTTCTGCGCCTCCACACAGGAGCTTCTGGGCATGCACGGAGGGGGGGGCATGCCGAATAGGGAGTGCTGTGTTTACAGGCTTCTGCGCCTGCGCACAGGAGCTTCTGGGCATGCACGGAGGGGGCGCGCATGCCGAATAGGGAGTGCTGTGTTTACAGGCTTCTGCGCCTGCGCACAGGACCTTCTGGGCATGCGTGGAGGGGGGGTGCGTGCCGAATAGGGAGTGCTGTGTTTACAGGCTTCTGCACCTGCGCACAGGAGCTTCTGGGCATGCACGGAGGGGAGGCGCGCATTTCCCGCATTGGGTGTGCTGTGTTTACAGGCTTCTGCGCCTGCGCACAGGAGCTTCTGGGCATGCGTGGAGAGGGGGGTGCATGCCGAATAGGGAGTGCTGTGTTTACAGGCTTCTGCGCCTGCGCACAGGAGCTTCTGGGCATGCGTGGAGGGGGGGTGCGTGCTGAATAGGGAGTGCTGTGTTTACAGGCTTCTGCGCCTGCGCACAGGAGCTTCTGGGCATGCACGGAGGGGGCGCGCGTGCCGAATAGGGAGTGCTGTGTTTACAGGCTTCTGCGCCTGCGCACAGGAGCTTCTGGGCATGCACGGAGGGGGCGCGCGCATGCCGAATAGGGAGTGCTGTGTTTACAGGCTTCTGCGCCTGCGCACAGGACCTTCTGGGCATGCGTGGAGGGGGGTGCGTGCCGAATAGGGAGTGCTGTGTTTACAGGCTTCTGCACCTGCGCACAGGAGCTTCTGGGCATGCACGGAGGCGCATGCCCAAATAGGGAGTGCTGTGTTTACAGGCTTCTGCGCCTGCGCACAGGAGCTTCTGGGCATGCGTGGAGGGAGGTGCGTGCCGAATAGGGAGTGCTGTGTTTACAGGCTTCTGCGCCTGCGCACAGGAGCTTCTGGGCATGCGTGGAGGGGGGGTGCGTGCCGAATAGGGAGTGCTGTGTTTACAGGCTTCTGCGCCTGCGCACAGGAGCTTCTGGGCATGCACGGAGGGGGCGCGCATGCCGAATAGGGAGTGCTGTGTTTACAGGCTTCTGCGCCTTCGCACAGGAGCTTCTGGGCATGCACGGAGGGGGCGCGCGCATGCCGAATAGGGAGTGCTGTGTTTACAGGCTTCTGCGCCTGCGCACAGGACCTTCTGGGCATGCGTGGAGGGGGGGTGCGTGCCGAATAGGGAGTGCTGTGTTTACAGGCTTCTGCACCTGCGCACAGGAGCTTCTGGACATGCACGGAGGGGGCGCGCATGCCAAATAGGGAGTGCTGTGTTTACAGGCTTCTGCGCCTGCGCACAGGAGCTTCTGGGCATGCGTGGGGGGGCATGCCGAATAGGGAGTGCTGTGTTCACAGGCTTCTGCACCTGCGCACAGGAGCTTCTGGGCATGTGTGGGGGGGGGCATGCCGAATAGGGAGTGCTGTGTTTACAGGCTTCTGCGCCTGCGCACAGGAGCTTCTGGGCATGCGCGGAGGGGGGGCCCACCAAAATAATGTTTTTGGGGGGCGCCAAAATAATGTTCGCTTACCATTTAAAATTACCTTAGACCGCCCCTGTCTCTCTACCCTGTGAAGAAGATCTCTCTGGGTTCTGGGGTCTTGGCTCTTCCTCCCCCTTGGGTCCCATTGGCAAACCTGGAGGTCCTGCCTTCTCACCCTTCACCTGAGTCCCGAATGGAGATCCTGAGCAGGACTGGGCCCAGAAGGGGACCCTGCGGAGGGCACTCCGCTCGCCACTTCTTTCCAGGGCGAAGGAGAAGAAGGACTGGGAGAATCAGAAATGCCATGGGCCGGAGTGCACTTCAGCATGCACGCTTACGAGGTTCTGGGGTGTCGAAGGATCATTTGGGAATCCCCTTCTGTATCGCGGTCATGTCTTCAAGGCCTGGTCTTGAGGCTGCCGTCGCAAAGGTGAAAGCTTCCCAACCATTATCCAAGATTTTATTGCTGTAAACCGCTCTGAGCTCCGAAGAGAGCGCTCTATTAAGTTGAATAAATAAATAAATAAATAAATAAATAAATAAGGAATGCTTAATTAATTACAGGCGGCGTCACTGTGTGTGATCCCTCGTCTTTCCCAGATTCTAAGCGCTTTGCGACTACACAACATCCAGGCAATAACACCTCAACTGATTACACGGTTGTGAAATTGTGGGATTGCTTAATCCAGAGTTAATCCACACTGTGTAAAAGGGTGTGATTGTGTGTGTGGCGGGTGTCAGGAGGGAAAGATAGCATGGCAGGGATCTCTGGGTGGCTTCCCAAAGTATTCCCTGTCGCATAGTGCTGCTTAGTTTTGTTGTCACAACAAATGGCAAGGGAAGCGCCACTGGGAACATTCTCCTACGACACGAAAGGTTTGGCGGCATGATTCACTGGGTCATTCTTTCATCCGTTTGTGACAATATTTTCCTTGGGAGACATTCCCAAGCTTCACACCCACAACTCCGGTGTTTTCTAGGCCAGGGGTGGGAAACCCGGAGCCCTCCGGATACCATTGAGTCCCGCGTTCCCTCATGTCTCGCTGCTGCCCAGGCTACTCGGTGACTTGGAGTCCAATAACAATAGGAGGACCACAAGTTTCCCACCCTTGCGTCTAAATCCTAATATTAGTGTTTTACACCTATTTACATTTCGTGCAATTACATCTGGAAGGGGGGGTAACATGGGAGTTTTATTTTAATTTTCTCTATTTTTTAATTATTGTCCAATTAGAAATTAGCCGCCACTCCCGCGTGGCTCGGGGCGGCTCGCAATCCAAGAGAAGCAAACAACCGTAACATTGAGCACTAAAAACACAATGGCAATAAACCAATAAAATATTACATTAAAACAACAGTATTGACTAAACTAACTTATGTGACTAGACTGACTCAGCATTGAAGGCCCCCCGAAATAGCCAGGTCTTACAGGCTTTCCGGAAAGTCAGAAGGTCACAAAGTGTCCTGACCTCCGGCGGCAAAGAATCCCAGAGCGTAGGGGCAATGGTGGAGAATGGCCTTCTTCTCGTCGACGTAAGACGACAGGCTTTGGCACTCGGGATAAGGAGAAGATCCTGGTCTTCAGATCTCAGTGATCTCGTGGGACAATATGGGGTCAGGCGGTCCCTCAGGTACACTGGCCCCAGACCATACTAGGCCTTGAAGGTCACAACCAGCACTTTGAAGGTGATCCAGAATTCATTAGGCAGCCAGTGCAGTTCCTGCAATACAGGTGTAACGCAGTGGCCACGGGGGTGGGCCGCGGCGTTCTGCACTAGCTTAAGTTTCCGGGTCACCGACAGAGGTAGGTCAATGTAGAGAGCGTTACAGTAGTCTAATCTTGAGATGACCATCGCTTGGATCACCGTGGCCAGATCGCGTCGGGACAGGTAGGGGGCCAGCCTCCGAGCCTGGCGAAGGTGGAAGAACACAACTCGGCTGACCATGGAGACCTGAGTCTCCATGGAGAGCCGAGTGTCCAAGTGCACTCCGAGGCTTTTTACTGAAGGCAACGGGCATAAAGCCACGCCGTCCAGGGTTGGAAGCTGGAGTTCCCCACCGCCTGGGCGACCTAGTCAGAGGATCTCCGTCTTCGCTGGATTCAGCTTCAACCTACTGGCTCGCAGCCATCCAGTAACGGCTTCGAGGCAATGATGGAAATTATCGAGTATGGAGTCGGGCCGGCCCTCCATCCTCAGAATGAGCTGAGTGTCATCAGCGTACTGATGGTACTCAAGCCCAAAGCTGCGCACCAGCTGGGCAAGTAGTCGCATATAGATGTTAAATAATAGAGGGGAAAGGATGGCCCCCTGGGGAACCCCACAAATTAGTTGGGAGCCCTCGGAGACCACCTCGCCCCTCCTCACTCGCTGTGTTTGGTTCCAGAGGAAGGAGGACAGCCCATTAAGAGCCGTCCCCCTCACCCCGGCCCTGGCAAGGCGGTGGGTCAAGAGATCGTAATCGACAGTATCAAACGCTGCCGTGAGGTCCAATAACATGAGCAGCGCCGATCCGCCTTGGTCCAGGTGGCAGCGCAGCTGGTCTGTGATGGAGACCAGAACCGTTTCAGTCCCGTATACAGTGTATACTTAGTAACACCCCAGAAGCCCTTCTCTCCTTTGTGTTGATCATCTTCCGCCTTTTGGGGCCCCTACTCAGCAGAACGTTTGGGAATCACCGGGTGGTGCAGGGCCGTAGCCAGGATTTTGATTCGGGGTTCGGGGGGCTGAGACTGGGTGGAAGAGGGTCTACCCTAGCAAACCTTTTGTATTGTTATCCCAATAACCCCATGAATGTGGGATATAATGAGCATGGTGATCAGATCATGATATGAATAAACATAACAGTTTAAATAATGTACCAGTCAGGCCTTCTCGCGGACCACCCTGAGAATTTCGGGGGGGGGGGCTGAAGCCCCCTTAGCCCCCCCCCGGCTACATGCCTGGGGTGGTGCAAACCGATTATTGAACAACCGGAATGAAGACGCATTATTTGTTGTTGTTCTTGCATTTTGTTGTCCCCGCGTTGTGGTTGTTCTTGCATTTTGCAGGGAAACTGGCAGGGCGAGGTCAGGGAGGGCCAGGCTGAGCCTCTCTCTCACCTCCTCTCCTCTCCTCTCCTCTCCCTGTGTTAGGTGGCTCTCCTTTCCCACTGGCCCGGCTCCCTCCCTCGTAATGAGTCAGGCCAGGAAAACCGGAAAGGAACAAAGGGCCTGTTTTGATGCAACCCAGCACCAAGAGGCAAGGCAGGTGAGCCTCCGCTCCGTACACCCACGCCGACTCCCAAATCCTCGGATTTTCCAAGTTCTTCTGCTGAGGTTTGTACCTAGACAGGTCGCCACTCCTTCCTTCCTTCCCTCCCTCCCTCCCTCCTTCCTTCTCAAAGGCCCGGGATGAGGAGTGCAAGAGCAGGAGGGTTTGGAGAGAGATTAGGATCAAGGGGAGCTGGGAGCCACACCGCCCCATTCTCCTTAAGCATCTGAACAGGGGCGGTCTAAGGTAATTTTAAATGGTAAGCGAACATTATTTTGCCCCCAAAAAACATTATTTTGGCGCCCCCTACGTGCATGCCCAGAAGCTCCTGTGCACAGGCGCAGAAGCCTGTAAACACAGCACTCCCTATTCGGCACGCAGGGAGGTTTGCTATGGCGTGGCGTCGGAGTGCACAAGGCCCAAAAGCGGAACATCGACCGGACGCTGTCTGGCGGGCAGGGGAATGCGCCCTTTACCCAGGTGGCGCCCCACGCAGCAGTGTCCTTTGCCTACCGGTAGGACCGCCCCTGCCTCTGAAACCAGGAGATCGGACGCCTCCATTGGGTCTGGGCAGGTTTCATGTGATCCCAGCCATTCTGTTATCCACAGAGGAATCTTTCTGGATTTGGGCTGCCTGGCCATGTTCCAGAAGCATTCTCTCCAGACGTTTCACCCAGGTCTGTGGCTAAAGGCATCCTCGGAGGTTGTGAGGTCTGTTGGAAACTAGGACAGTGGGCTTTATATATATATATATATATACCTGTGGAATGATGTCCTGGGTGGGAGGGAGAAAGAACCTTTGCCTGTATTCAATGATTAGCATTGAATAGCTGCAAGGCTATTGAAGCTGCAAGGCTATTATTATTCCATGCTAATCGAGGCGGCCAATCACAACATTGACCCTTGCCTCCAACAGACAAGAGTTCTTTCTCTTCCTCTCTCACCCTGGACACCATTCCCCCAATTTATACCTCAACCCCACTTGCCTCGTTTCCAAGAGACCTCTATGCAGGGACCCTCAGGGATTGACTCTGAAGCTGCAAGGCTACTCAATGCTAATCAGGCTGGCCAATGGCAACGCCCACACTTGCCTCCAACAGACAAGAGTTATTTCTCCCACCCTGGATATTATCCTACAGACATCTAAACCCCCCTTGCCTCATTTCCAACAGACCTCACAACCTCCGAGGATGCCTTTAGCCATAGACGTGGGCGAAACGTCTGGAGAGGATGCTTCTGGAACATGGCCAGGCAGTCCAAATCCAGAAAGATTACTCTGTGGACTACAGAGTGGATGGGATCGCATGAAATCTGCACAGAGCCAATGGAGGCATCCGTTCTCAGAGGCTGAGGGAGAATGGGGTGGAGTGGGTCCCAGCCCCCCTTGATCCTAATCCCTCTCCGAATCCTCCTGCTCTTGCGCTGCTCATCCCGGGCCTTTCAGCACGTTCAGAAGCTCACAGCTTTAACCCACGGCACCGCCGGGGTCTCCAGTTCTGCTGACAGGTATTTGCATCCTTGTGCTTCTTCTGCGTATGTCCTATTTGCATCCCTTTCCCCACCTTCACTGCCTCCAAGGGATAGTTCTTGGGAAGACCAGCTCCAAGAAAGGGCCGCGGGAGGGAAAGCCGGCCTCGGTCACTCCACCCAGGGCCACGGCAATAGATGAATGGCTTGATTATTCTGACATGGCCACGGTGGTCCATGCTCTGGTTACATCCCGTATAGATTACTGCAGCGCTCTCTACGTGGGGTTGCCTTTGAAGACTGTTCGGAAGCTGCAACTAGTCCAACGGACAGCAGCCAGGTTGATATCAGGAGCAGCATTCCGAGAGCGCGCAACTCCCCTGTTGCGCCAGCTCCACTGGCTGCCAGTTTGCAACCGGGCACAATTCAAAGTGCTGGCTTTAGCCTTTAAAGCCCTAAACGGTTCTGGTCCAACTTACCTGTCCAAACGCATCTCTCCCTTTGAACCATCGAGATGATTAAGATCATCTGGAGGCCCTGGTCCTGGGATTTAGAGACAGGGCCTCTCAGTGGTGGCTCCTCGGTTTTGGAACGCCCTCCCTGGAGACTCAGATTGGCCCCTCCCTCCTGATGTTTCGGACAAGACCTGGTTATTTGAACAGGCATTTGCCCGCCTGTGATCTGACGCTGAGGCTGCCATTGTATGTTTTTAATTGTTAAATTGTTATTATATGTTTTTCTTCCGGGGTTGCCTTGGCGCGACTGGCGGGGACACGAGAGACAGGGCCATGAGTTCCTTGGAGAAGGAGATCACGCCCACGTTGTACACGCAGGTGAATAACTGGACAGGTTTTGCGGCAGCTGCACCGGAAATTAGGAGAATCTGATTATGCATCGGTGCCATTGAGTGTCCCACCTTCGGGGCTCTACCTCCCAGGCGTCCTGGCCAGTTTGCCCAAAGCTCAGAAATCCTGGGAGCTGAAGTCCAAAACACTTGATGGACCAAAGGTTTACATTTCAGAATTAATGCAGTTTGGCACCACTTTAATTGCTATGGGTCAATCGATACTATGGACTCCTGGGAGTTGCAGATGGGGAGACGCCAAAGATGCTCCCTCAGAACCAATTCTGTCCACCGGAGGAGGAGCGCCGGAAGTTGGAAACGACTTGAAGGCACTCAACGGTGAAGAGGAGACGGCCGAGGCCAGGGCGAGAGGGCCTTCCTGGCGTCTCTCCCTCCTCTGCTCTCCTGGCAGCATTTCCTTCCATGGGCGTATTTCTCTCTCTCTCTCTCTCTCTCTCTCTCTCTCTCTCTCTCTCTCCCTCTCGCATGCAGGTAGCTCAGATCAAGCTGTTAAGAAGCAGGTTAGAGACTTGGAATTAAAGTCTTTGCAGCGGTGTGGGCGAGCGCCTGTCTCATTGTGCGCTGCCTCATTAGCTTTTAATTACGTTTTCCAATATTGTTTTTTTTTAATGTACATAGAACTTACATTTTAATAAACCGACTTTGTTTTGGCACTAACAAGACCCATGCTTCTTAAACAGATCCAACTGGAAACCCCAGTCCTGGGCAGAGGCAGCATGCCATCCCAGAGGCAGCATGCGCATGCGCTCGGGGCAGCCGCGCATCGTGTCATCCACGGCTGCCCCCTGCTCTGTGACGACTCTGAGTGGCCAGAAGAGGACGGAGGGAGGAGGAATGCAGAAGAGCAAAAGAGGGGGCGGCCGTGGATGACGCGATGGCATCCACGCCTGCCCCCTCTTTTGCCCTTCTGCATTCCTCCTCCCTCCGTCCTTCTCTGGCCACTCAGAGTCGTTACAGACCAAAGGAGGGGGTGACGCGATGCGCGGCTGCGCAGAAGCGCCCATTCTGCCTCTTGGACGTCTCATGCGCACTCGGAGGCAGCGTGCGTCCAGGCAGCGTGCGAAGAGGACCAACGACGGAGGAGAAACAGAAGGAGGCTTTGGGAGCGTCCAGGCGGTGCGTGAAGAGGACCAAAGAGCGAGGAAATGCGATTGACCTGGTCAGGGCCTGAAGATCACCTGGATGAGGCCCAAAGACAGACCGGTCAATCGCCATCTACTTAATGAGCAGCCCTGCCTTTGAGGATGAGACAGAGCAGCCGGGGGACCGGGACCGGCTTGGAAGTGGGCAGCCCACGCGGAGGAGGCCTTTCCCTTTCCCCAAAACCCTTACCTGGGACGGTTTTCGGCACTCCTTGAAGAAAGCCTCTAGCGTGGGGTTGGGCTGAGGTTTCACGCGCCTCGTTTTCTTTATGCCCAACATACTGGCGAGAGGAATGGCCAGACACCTGGAAAGGAACGGGAAGCACAACTTGACACTTTTACCCCTCCCAGTTGCTTATGAGTCTTACTACTACTACTACTAGTACTACTACTACTACTTTATTACGGTCCATGGACCCAAAACTGATAGGATTCTACTAGAATTAGGACTTTATCGCATTGAGGCCGGAAAGTTTCCAGCAGAGAAGAGCTCAGCCTTACTCCGCTTTGTAATGAAACGGATGTTCCTTCTGCCTTCATCAGACTATGGAATGCCTCAGTTTCCTTTCCGTCTTCTTTCCCTGCAGTTGCCTTCACACTGCAGGGATTTGGCCCCGCCCACCGCCCCCCTCCCTGCTCACGGTTGGAAAAAACACCCCTCCTCCGCTCTTTGAAACCCTGACGCCAGATTCTAGGTGGGATCTGAGAAGTCCTGAGCATGCTCAGTCTGTCCAAATGCCACATGTGGCATGCATAGAGGCATGGTGCACTACTACTACTACTAATAATAATCTGGGTACCTGTGCATTTCCGAGAGGTGCACAAAAATGGATATAACAGATTAAGGTTCAGCCACAATGCACAAGCCTAGTCCTTTCTGACTTAACGGTGGCAGCAAATATTGGGCTTCTCGATGACCTTGGTTCAGATCTGGGTTGCCACTGCCTTCCTATGAGGCTGAGAGAGTGTGAATCCCCCAAGATCACCCAATAGGTTTTGAGCCCTGGCCTCCCAGGATCCTACTCCGACCCTCAAGCGCCATGCTAGATCTCACTCTATTATTATTATTATTATTATTCTTGGCTTTTCTTCACGAACGAAGATTCAGGAAGGACTCATCCCACGCTTTCTACAAGTCCGAGATAGGCAAGTCCGGTTGCAGAAAGCGCAGCAGAAAGTCTCCTTGGGTGATGTTGTTTCCAAGTTGCGGTTCTTTCTGGGTTGTCGTTTCTCTTCAAGACTCATTCGGCGTGTCTTCTCAAAGAGGCCGCAGCATTGTGGAGAGTGCGTCTCCATGCCTCCCGATGTGAGGCCAGGGTGGACCATTGTTGGTGATCAATCTGGCCGAGCCTGAGATGTTGCTTCAGGGAGTCCTTGTATCTCTTTTTGGGGGCGCCTCTCTTGCGCTGACCCGTGGCGAGTTCACCCTAGAGTAGTATCTTTGGGAGGCGGTGGTCCTCCATCCTAGAGACCTCGTGCCCTGCCCAGCGCAGCTGTGTTCTCAATAGCGTGGCCTCAACGCTGGTGATCCCTGCTTGCTTATTATTATTAGTATTATTATTTATATCCCGCTTTTTTTCTCTGTGAGGAGACTCAAAGCAGCTCTGAATCAAGTTGGTGGCCATGAAGCGGACAGTGGGCAGCCAGGCCCAAGCCTCTATTCTATGGCTGTGGGCAACCATCTTTGAAAGCCCATCACAGGACATGGGAAGCTGGAGCTTTCCTGCTCGCCGAGCCTTGCCACCTTCGGTTCAGGAAGCCAAGCTAACGGCCAACCCAGCAGGCGGGATTCCGGCGGGGCGCCTTGTTTCCTGCCTTGTGCCCTCTTGTTGTTGTGGTCAGAAGCCCCGGGACACAGGAGCTTCTCAGGCTATCGCAGTGGCTCTCCACCTGTGGCTCCCTCCCTCCCTCCCTCCCCAGGTGTTTTGGCCCTCGGCTCCCAGAAACCCTAACCGCTGGTCAACCGGGTGGGATTTCTGGGAGCTGTAGGCATTGGATGTTTCCTTCATGCGTGTGATGGCTGGAACCTATCCCGAGTGCCCGTGGGGAGAAAGGGCAGAATACACACGTGGGAGGAAAGTGATTTAACAACAGTTACACTGCAGTTTAATTTACTCCAGGGTGCAGCTAAACCTTGGCCCACTTTTAATCTTCACCCGCTCGATCCCAACCCAGGGACCAAGCCACAACCACAACCCGCTGATTTACTCCAGACCCATCTCCTGCGCCTCCCAATCACCGCCTGCGCCCGTATCTATACTGCGCTCACTTTTCCCAGACTAGGAAGCAAGCGTCAGCAACAAGCCAGGGGGGGGGGGGCGCCTCACCTTTCGAGAAAGAACCGGATGGCCAGCATCACGAAGGCGTAGGGGATCGTGGCAAAGAGCTGCTGTGGTTTGGGGAAGACGTACCCATCGCGGTCTTCGAGGTTGGCCCAGGAACAGTTGTAGGGCATCCACAAGTCCTCCCACCAGAACCAGTTGTTCAGGGCCGTGAGTATATGTTGCATTGTCACTGGGAAGAAAAGAGGACGCAAGTCAACCACGCTTGTCAGTCAGTTGAATGTCACCTCCATTGACACCTGTCATGGTTGGCATCGTTTATTTGGGGGCTCTTGAAGATACCTATATTCTGCTTTCCTCCTCCCACCAGGCCCGGATCAACACCTTTTGGCGCCCTAGGCCACAGTTTGGAATTACACTCCCCCCCCGCCTCGCACCAACGCATTAGAGGGGCCTATCCCCATTCCCCCCGCTCCCCCTCAGCCCTTCCTCCTCTTCTCCCCCGACATCCACCCACTCACCGCTGAGGCTCCTCCCCGCGCCGGGAACGCACACTCGGCGATCCCAAAGAACAACGAGTCCCAGCATGCCCCGCGGCTGAGAGGCCGGCAGGGGCGTCGCATCCCGGCAGCCCCCGCGGCCTCGAAGGCGGCTCTGCGCCCTCGTGCTGTGTGCGGAGGGCAGCGGCTGCAGAGACTCGGGGCCTTCCTCCGCCTCCGGAGCCAATCGTGACCAGCACGGGCTGAAGGAAGAGGCCTCCTCGGAGCCTTTTCCTCGGAGCAGGCCTCTTCCTTCAGCCCATGCTGGTCGCAATGCTCCTCCTCTTCCTTCCTCTGCAGAAAGCAACCCTGGGAGGAAGGGAGGAAGGCCGGCCTGGGAACCCGCGCCCCCTTCTCCTCGGCTCCTCCCTCCCTCCTCAAGCCACGCTGAGACTCATCTCGTCCCAGAGGCAGCGGAAGCAGAAGGAAGGTGCGCAGCGATGCGTGGATTGGGGCCGCGCAACTGTCACTATGCGGGGGTGTGTGTGTGTGTGTGTGTGTGGATGGTGCTGTGCGCCACGCGCAGGCGCAGAAACACCCGAAGATCGACTTTTTAAAAACTTGGGGGGGGGTCCGGATCTGGCGCCCCCCCCCCTCAACTGCGCCCCTAAGCCGTGGCCTAGTGTGGCCTTATGAGTAATCCGGGCCTGCCTCTCACAAAAAACCAAATATTTTTAAAGGGACAGTCACCAGCTGCTAAAACAGAATGGTAACACAGGCAACAAAACAAAGAATTACTACCACCTGGCAGGTGGTACAGGGCGACAAAGGCAAGGACAGACAGACGGAGAGATAGCTTTGATCCTACAGCGGCAATTGTATTGAACTCCATGATTTCAGACCCATGTGGCATTGGGGGGGCGTGCAAGAGTGATGAGAATGTGGAAGTAGGAGTGTGCTGTTGTTTTTCTTAATGCGTGCTGGGGAAAGCATTTAATTTTGTTGTGTAATAGTACAATGACAATCGTTCCATTCTATGTATTTGTGTATATTTGTGTTGGGACTTTCCGCCTGTCCTCCGCCAGGCAGAGAGCATTTTCAGTAGTAGCTCCGACCCTTTGGAACGCCTGGCCGGAGGACGTTTGGGCCCTCGGAGAGTTGTCCTCTTTTCGGAGGGCCTGCAAAACAACGCTCTTCCGGCAGGCTTTTAACCCCTGATGACCCATGCTGACTATCCTGCGCGGTTATTGTTGCATATTATGATTCTGCTTTTTAGGCTATGTAAACCACCCTGAACCTGCGAGGAAGGGCGGTATAGAAATGGAAATAATAATAATAATAGTAATAATATACTCGGTGTTGCTCGAGTGTCGTTGGGCCCACTGCCTTCCCGCTTTCTCCTTTCTCCAGCTCTGAGAAGGAAGGCCTTCCTTGCAATGCCTGATTATTATTATTATTATTATTGCCACCTGGCAGACGGTGCCGGGCGTTGCGCTCTGGCCTGGATTCACCTTCACACCACACAAGAGTCCAGTATTACTAACTAAACAGTTTTTTGAAGAAAGCCAATATAATAGAAAGGCAAAAGGCAATGCAAAAAGCAGCAGGAAAAATGCGATTAAAAGGCAATAGCCCACCCATCAGAGTTCTGTTCAAAAGCGACAAGGAAAATCAAAACATAAGCATAAACCCATAACCAGGAACACAGGGACTTCTTCTAAAACATGAATCCATGAACATTGAGCCCGAACTCGAAAGACCAGCCGGCCATCAAACTGATTTGACCTGTAGCAGGGAGTTCCAACGTTCCTGCCTGCGTTGTGCAGCCTGGCATCTTCAAGAACACCAGGCTGGGACTCAGGAGGCTTCGAGCCATCTCTATCCTTTTCCTTTTCCATGTCCCAAAGTATCCTATATGGCTCTCTCTCCCGTTAAACACATAAAACAAACCTTTCCGGGCTGCAGAGCACGGCTAGCCTGCCCAGGATGCCTTTCTGGCGTCCCGGGGAGGCGGAGCTGCGTTTCTCAAAACCGCGGATACAGAGTTTTCAAAATGGCGCCGTTTTACCCCATTATCCATGAAAACATCAGTTTGGCCTATGGGCTCCGTTTTAATTCCATACTTTTCCTCGACTCATCCTGAGCCTTTCTGCTGCTTGATTTTCTTCCTCTAAGCCAGTGGTTCTCAACCTTCCTAATGCCGCGACCCCTTACTACAGTTCCTCATGTTGTGGTGACCCCCAACCATAAAATTCATTGCTACTTCATATCTGTCATTTTGCTACTGTTATGAATCATAATGTAAATATCTGATATGCAGGATGTATTTTCATTCACTTGACCAAATTTGCCACAAACACCCAATATGACCAAACTTGGGAGTTATAGTTGTGGGATTTATAGTACACCTACAATCAAAGAGCATTTTGAACCCTACCAACAATAGAATTGGGCCAAACTTCCCACACAGAACCCCCATAACCAACTGGAAATACTGTGTTTTCTGGTAGTGTTTGGCGACCCCTCTGACACTCCCTCACAACCCCCCCCCCCGGGGGGTCCCGACCCCCAGGTTGAGAAACACTGCTCTAAGCTCCTCCGCAGCCTTTTTATTTCTAAAGAATATCTTTTCCAAAAGTAACCGCTGACTGTCAAAACTCGCCGGTTTTTCAAATCTTTGCCCCTGCTACCGACAGAGGCCACTTGCATCATAGATAACAGATCCTCAGAGTTTGGCCTCATCTGTTGTTCATGAGCACTGGGCACATCGCCCCCATTTACCATAAAGGTTGTCTTCTTCTGGCCTCAGAACCCAGAGGGGCTCCACCAACGGGACCGGCAGGGTATCCACTCGTTTCCCTGATACTTCCAGGGTAAGATCTGCGCCTGCCCTGTGTCGACAGGAAAGGACAAATATGGACAACTTCCCCATTTCCCACCGAAAACAAAAGACTTTCTTTGGCCCGAAAGGTCAAAGGCACGGGACCTGCATTTACATAAGGACTAATCTAATCAAGAGACTTCCAGCTGCATTTGATTTTTTCAAGTTTCCGCCTCTCGCTTCCTATTCGCCAGAATAGAGGCGGTGCTGTTTCGCTATTGGCTCCCGCTCCAGCTGACTCCAAAGTTCCAACCAATCAGCTTGGAGCTGGCTGGCGCGTGCGGGCGGGAAATCTGAATTTGACAGCTCTGTGTAAACTGTTAGGACTCAGTCCAGCCGCATGAAATAACTCACAGAAGCAATCTGGACATCACTCAAAACTTTATTGCAGTGTTTCCCAACCTTTTTTGAGCCGTGGTACACTTTTTACATTTACCAAATCCTGGGGCACACCACCAACCAAAAGGATACAACATGACACTCTAACACAGTGATACATATAGTTAATATGTTTTTAAATGTATTTATACACTCAGTGTGAAGCCTGGGCCTGTTTCGATGAACACAACATAGATATCCTGGCAGGAAAGACAGAAAGACACAAACTTCCCACACGGAACTCCCATAACCAAGAGAAAATGCTATAAGAGTTTGGTGGGCATTGACCTTGAGTTTTGGAGTTGTAGTTCACCTATATCCAGAGAGCACTGTGGACTCAAACAATGTTGGGTCAGGACCAAACTTGGCATGAATATGCCCAAATATGAACACAGATGGAGTTCAGGGGAAATAGACCTTGACATTTGGGAGTTATACAGTAGTTGCTGGGATTTATAGTTCCCCTACCATCAAAGAGCATTCTGAACCCCACCAATGATAGAACTGGGACAAACTTCCCACACAGAACCCCCGGGAGGCCAGAGGAGGTCTCTAACTGGGGAAAGGGAGGCGGGCCTTCCCAATGAACGGAGGGGGAGGGACCAAGTAGACAACGGGTGGGGAGGGAGGCGGGTGGTTGTAATTTTGTGCCTTTATCGAGGTAGATTTCTTAGGGCTTTTATACTTCAACACACTGGACTCTCCCCCCTCCCCTCCTGGAGGTTCCAATTTCCCACGGCACACCTGATGATCGCTCTTGGCACACTAGTGTGCCCCGGCACACTGGTTGGGAAACACTGCTTTACTGAACGAGATCATAACGCTTATGGCCAGGAATAAACACACCCACACCCAGCACTCTTTTATATGCACATACCAATCATGGAGCCATCACTCAAGCAGTGTGTTCACGGCCCCTCCCTTTGGCGCCACGGCTGTAACGGTGCTTGGTTCCCTTCTCCTGCGGCTGCCCCCTTCTCTGCTGCGGGAAACTGGCAGGACTCCACATCCGGAGCCTCCCGCCTTGGCTACGGATTTTGGGTCATGACAGTAAACTATAAAACGGCATGTATTTTCAATGTAAACATCGTGACTGCTTTGCGGCAAGGATATTGCGGTTGTCATCCTCCTCAGCTGACGAGAATAAAGACTTCGGTGGCATCGTCTTCTGGACTTCTTTGGCGAGATCATTTGGGAAAGGGGTTTTGAATTGCTTTAAAAAACCCGCCAATTTTGTAATAAATAAGGTGTTGAAAGATGATGAAGGTAGATATATAATAATGTATGGGGAAATAGGGGAGGATAAATATGTATTAGTAAACGTATATGCACCAAATGTAAAACAGCAAGAATTTTATGAAAAAGTACTAGGTCAGATAGAGAATTATCACCAACAATATGTAATATTTGGTGGATTGTAACTGTTATATGGATAAAAAAAAGATAAAACTACACAAATGACAAAAAATAGAAATAGTGAAACAACGGATTTAAGTAGAGTGATGAATAAGTGGCATTTAAAGGATGTGTGGAGAATGGTAAAGGGAGATGAAAAAAAATATACATACTACTCGGCTGTACATAAAGTTTATACGAGAATAGATTATATTTTTGTTTCTAAAAACATGTTAAGTAAATTGTTAAATGCAGATATTGGAAGCATCAAGATTTCAGATCATGCTCTGCTGTCAATTGAGATACAGCATAGACATACCTTAGACCTAATCTTTGGGTACGGGTTGAGGGTTACGCAGCAAGTAACAACGAAGGTCCCCTGGTCAGATCATTTCACTCTGAAGGCCGACATCAGAATCCCCCTACCGGCAAGGCCAGAGCCAAAACCTATACTGGCACGCCAGAAGAGGCATATGGACCCCAGCTGCTTCGCAGCAGCCATTGAGCCGATGGAAGTTTCGGTGGGACCTTGAATCAACGGGTGGACAGATGGAATACAGTCCTGTCGAAAGCCATCGACCAAATAGCCCCCAGACGCCTGATCCGGCCACGAAGAGTCCTTTCTCCATGGTTCACGGACGACCTGCGACTGCTGAAGCGAAGGCGGAAGCAGCTGGAGAGCGCGTGGCGTCGGAAACCAACTCAGACGTCGAGATCAGCCTTCAGAGATATGCGCAGGTCATATGAACGGGCGGTCAAAGAGGCCAAGAAGACCTATAACTCCTCCTTAATAGCGGCGGCAAGATCGCGCCCAGCACAGATCTTTAAGATCGTCCGAGACCTAGCTATGCCCAACTCACTGCCGAGGACAATGAAAATTCAGCTATCTCAGCGGAAGAATTTCAAGTTTTCTTCACTGAGAAAATAATTGCCCTTAGGCGTGATTTACCCTCTATACCTGAGGAGAGGAGCGGGATGGGTAAGGACCCAGCTCCATCGCCTAGCTTGAAACTCGACCAGTTCAAGGCCCTGAATTCAGAGGAGATTAATCAAATCTTGACCGCAGCAAGGGCAACCACTTGCTCTACAGACCCGTGCCCGTCCCATCTGATTAAGTCCTGTGCGGGAGCCTCCTGGCCACTCTGACAGGGTTGATAAATCACTCATTGGAGCTGGGAGTCTTTCCCGATGCGCTGAAGGAGGCTAGAGACTGCCCGCTGCTGAAGAAGGCGAATTGGATCCAGCGGTGCCGGCAAACTACCGTCCGGTCTCAAACCTACCCGTCCTCGGGAAACTGATTGAACGGGCAGTAGCGATCCAATTACAGGAATTCCTGGAAACCTCAGGAAGCCTGGACCCCTGCCAATCGGGTTTCAGCGCCGGACACGGACCGAGACCGTCCTGGTGGCCATTACGGACGACATCCGCCGCCAATTGGAGAAGGGAGGTTCGGCTATCCTGGTGCTGCTTGACCTCACCGCGGCGTTCGACACGGTGGACCATGACTTGCTGTTGCGGCGACTATCAGCCATTGGGATTCAAGGCACAGCTTTGGCCTGGTTCGATTCCTTCCTGCGGGGCCGTTCGCAGCGTGTTGAGTGGCGAGGCCAAGCGTCCAAGAAATCCACCCTGAACTGTGGAGTCCCCCAAGCGCCATTTTGTCACCAACGCTTTTTAACATCTACGTCCAACCCTTGGCAAGCATAGCCAGAAGTTTTGGATTGGGGTGCTACCAATATGCAGATGACACCCAGCTTCTGCTGAAGCTTGAGCCAGGTGTAACATCGGTGCCTGAGAACTTCAGACAAGGACTAGAGGCAGTGACCAGATGGCTCCGCTCATACAAACTCAAGATCAATCCATCAAAGACTGAGATTCTATGGCCGGGACGCCCAGAGCCACCCATTCCGCTGCCTCTCTTTGAGGGAGAGTCGCTGATCCCGGCCCCGTCGGTGAAGAGTCTCGGTGTGATACTAGACTCGAGACTCTCACTGGAGGCCCAGGTTGCTGCGACAAGTAAGGGAGCTTTTTTCCACCTACGCCAGGCACGTCAACTGGCACCTTACCTTCCATCAGATGCGCTGGCTACTGTGGTCCATGCCACAGTGACATCACGGCTGGACTACTGTAATGCCTTGTACGTGGGGTTGCCGCAGTCAACCACTCGTAAAATCCAGCTGGTGCAGAATGCAGCCGCCAGACTCCTCACCGGGACACCACTGAGATGCCATATCGCGCCATCTCTGCAGCGCCTGCACTGGCTGCCAGTCGAGCTCAGAGCCATCCACAAGATCCTGTCGCTTACCTTTAAGGCCCTCCATGGTGCCGGCCCAGCTTATTTAAAAGACCGCTTGTCCGAACCAGCTCATTTAAGGTCGCCGCGCTCAGGAAACAGGGACCTTCTCCGCATCCCAGGTGTGAGTGAGGCCCGCCTCGACACCACGAGACGGAGAGCTTTTTCCATCGCGGCCCCTGTCCTTGGAACTTGATGCCGGCGGATCAGAGAGCTATCCGGGACATGCCCCAGTTCCTGACCGCACTGAAGACCTGGCTCTTCCGAAAGGCTTATGGCTAAGGACACCTCCCAGACTTAGCCTGAGCTACTGGAACTATTTTAATTAATCTTTTTATTCTTTTAGCTTTTAACTATTGAATTCTTTTATGTGTTTTTGTGTGTAAGTCGCCCGGAGCACTGACGTGGAGGGCGACTCATAAATAATAAAATCAATCAATCAATCAATCAATTGCTTTGAAATGTGATTATGATAAAATGAGGAGGTGGAGACTGAATACAAGAATTTTGAACCATAGAGAGATTGTGGATAGAGTGAAGTCCGAATGGCAAGAAACTTGGGACTTTAATGGAAGGGAAGTATCAAAAGGAGTATTATGGGACACAATGAAAGCGGTGGCGAGAGGGTTATGTATAAAAGAGACAATTAATCTCAAAAAAAGGCAAGAAGAAAGGAAAAAGAATTTAGAAAAAGAAATAGATGAGTTGGAAAAAAATATAATAAAGAGAGAGACACAAATTTATGCAAGGCTGAGAGCTAAAAAAGAGGAATTGGAAAAAAATGGAAATAGATGAAGTACAAGAAAATTTAATATATTTAAGGAGAGAATTTTTTGAATTTAGTAATAAGAACTCAAAGATGCTAGCCAAATCCACACAAAAAAAGAAAATGGAAGGTATAATAAGCACGATAAAAGATAAAACGGGTAAAACATGTAGATCTATGAAAGAAAAATTGAAGGTTTTTGAAGAGTTTTACAAGGAATTAGACCAAACAAAAGCCAGCTCCATAGAAAAAAAATTAGGAAATACGTGGAGGAAAATTGGGAGAGTAGGTTGGAGGAGAATGACAAAGAAATGTTGGAACAACCTATTAAGAGGATGGAAATAGAGGAAGTTATTAAGAATTTAAAAGTTGGGAAGGCTCCAGGTCTGGACGGTTTGGGAACAGAATATTATAAAAGCTTAAGAGATGTATTGATTCCAAAACTATTAGAACTGTACAATGGAATAATGGAAGGAGAAAATATCCCAGAATCATGGAGGAAGTCATTAATAATATTAATACCAAAACCCGATAGAGATTTAACAGACCCAGGGTCATATAGGCCCATATCACTAGTTAACCAAGATGCGAAGATTCTATCTGCTATAATAGCCAATAGAATGAACAAATGTATGTATAAATATATAAAAAAAGACCAATGTGGGTTTGTAAAAGGGAGACAAATGTCAAACTTGATAGGGAAAGGACTAAATAAAATGTGTGTGGCTCAAGAGAAGAATTTAAAAGTAGGGATATTATCATTAGATATATTTAAAGCTTTTGATTGTGTGGAATGGCGGGCTTTAAGCGAGATTATGAACAAATTTGGAATGGGAAGTAGAATAAAAGGTTTACTAGAACAATATTACTCAAGAAATTCAGCAGTCGTAAATATAAATGATGGGGTGACAAAAGAAATAAAAGTGACAAGGGAACAAGACAAGGATGCCCTCTATCACCAATTCTGTTTGCGATGGTGATAGAACTATTTGCAAATGCCATTAGGAATGATAAAAACTTAGAAGGGGTAGGAATAAAGGAAAAGCAGAAGGTGAGCTTATTTGCAGATGATACATTGTTATTTATTGAAAATATAGTAGGTAAAATGGATAAAGTAAAGGAACATCTAGAGAAATTTGGGGAATCAACGGGTCTACAAGTTAATTGGAATAAGTCAGAAATGATGCTATTTAATTATACAAAGAAAGAAGAAAAAAGATTTTACAGAACAAAGAAAAATGGGAATTAGATTAAAGAACAAATTAAAATACCTTGGAGTAATAATAACAAAAGATTTAAAAGAAATGGAAGAGGTAAATGTAGTAGCATTGAGAAAAGAGGTTCAAAAAAAATTAACAGAGTACGACAGTATACATCTATCTTGGTTTGGAAAGATAGCATTAGTAAAAATGAAAATACTCCCAAAGATAAACTTCGTATTCAGAATGCTGCCACTTCAAATTACAGAGGAAGAACTAAACAGATGGCAACAAATGATAAATAAATATTGCAATGGTAGTAAAAGAAATAGACTAAACAAACAGTTATGGTATAAATCGCAAAAAGAAGGAGGTTTAGCACTCCCTAACATTAAAAAATATTATGAAGCGAGTAGATTGAGACTGGTTATTGAAGGAATGATTAAAAAGATGGGGGTAGAATGGCTAAGAAATTACTCAGGAAAAGTGGAAGAAGAAATATGGAATATATTTTTAAACAATTCACGAGGAAAGAAATTAGGGAAATTAGAAATCCAATGTTGAGTAATATATTAGAAGTATGGAATAAATACAGGAGAATGTTAATAACGGATGGATCAGTAATAACCCCAATCGTAATGGAAAAGAAATTTCCAAAGAATTTAAAACAAATAATGGATAAAAAGTTAAGGGAGAAAAAATTTAGATAAAATGGGGGATTGGATAAAAGTAGGAACGAAGAAGGAAATGATTATGGAAGAATTTAGAGAAATAAAATTGACATGGTTCCATTGTAGACAATTAGAACAATGGTATTAAAAATTGGCTAAAAACAATAAAAAGGAAGTAAGGTCAGCCAATTTGAACAAATAATACAAAATGGGAGGGATGTAGAAGAGCACGAAAACTTGAAAGGAATAACTAGTAAAATATATAAGATAATAATCGAAATAAAGGAAGGAAAAACAAAAAATAATACCCTTAAGGAGGTCTGGGAAGAAGACTTGGGGATAAAAATGAAGGAAACAGAGTGGCAACAATTGTGGAGACAAAGACACCTTAAAAATTTATCAATAAGGATTAAAGAAAATTATTATAAATTAATATGGAAATGGTACCTTACACCAGTAAGAATGGCAAATATAAATAAAAACTACTCGAAAAACTGTTGGAGAGGATGCCAAGAAACAGGAACATACATACATATGTGGTGGCAATGTAAATATGTAAGCAAATTTTGGGCGAAAGTATTTAAAGAAATAGAAGATATAATGAATATTAAAATAGAAAGAAGTCCTAGTATAGCTTTATTATCGTTATATAATAGTATACAATTGGAAAAAAAGGATAAAGATGCGATAACAAACCTATTAACAATAGCAAGACTGCTTATAGCAAGGAATTGGAAAACAGAAATGAATATACAAATAGAGGAATGGTACAAGGAAGTATGGAAACTGGCAATAAATGACAAGTTAACATGTTTATTAAAAGTAAAAAGAGGTATATGGAAACAAAGTGAATTCTATGAGGTATGGAGAAAATTTATTGAAAAAGGATTAGAAAAGGAAGAAGGAAGGTTACCTCCACAAGAAGAAATGAAATTTTGGACGAATGATATGTCAAAGCAATGGCTTTGGGGGAGCACAGTGGTGAGGATACAAAAATGTATAAGAGAAACATAATGGCAGATGCTAAAGATTGAAGTATTGTACCTAGAAATGACTAACATGAATCTGCTGTAAATAGACATTGTATAATATTGTGTTGATAATGATAAAACAATAAAAATATTTTTTTAAAAAAAACCCGCCAGAAGTTCTGCTGAAATCCTCGCTTCGTGGGTCCTTCTGGGCCTCCGCCCGCTCCGGGTCAGGCCTTTTCCAAATTGTTTGATAACATTAATATGAACACAACTTTCCCAAAGAACTTAAGCATAGACTTGGCTGTGGAACAAGACCAAAGTGTACATGGCCATGCAGTGTTGCCTGCTCTCACCCTTTTAGTAAACCAGGCCAGGATTACCCATAAGGCCAACCTAGGCCATGGCCTAGGGGTGCAAGCCGAGGGGGTGCAGATCACAGACCAAAAAAAATAAAATAAAAATGTTGAAACAAATAAAAACGCAACGCGCATGGAGATGAGGAAGGAAGGATACCGGAGGTCCTCCTTTTCGGCGCCGGCCCTGCCCCTCCTGCCTCTGCTATTGTTGCGCAAACGGCGTATGTGCAGGGGTTCTCGAGACTGGCGTCGACGTTGACAGGAGGAACAATTAACTCCCTCAATGCCGACAGCATCCACTTGCTGGCTCCTTCAGTGCAAGTGCAGGAAACTCCATTGCGCAGTCTGCGCATGCCTTAACCCCATGAAAGCTGGTACTCCTCCTCCAACACAAGGAGAAGACTCCTCCTTACTGGAGAGAGAAGCGCAATTGCCGGCTACGGCACATGTGCAAACCTCAGTACAGGAGAGAAGCCCAACGCGACAAGCCCCGGTATTGGGGAGAAGCGTGGCATCGGTACAGCTGTTGACTACAACGCATGCGCAATCCCCGATACCGGGTAGGAACCAAGTGCCTCAAGCCCTGGCATCGGGGAGGAGGTTCCTTCCCCCCATGCCTGCATCCATAGTGCATGACGAGAGGGGAACTCCTGCGGTGGACCCAGTGGGGCCACCCCGGGAGAGCTGGATGTGGGGCCCTAGGGGGGACGAGCGGATGAAAGGATGTGGGGGTGCGGGGGTGCAGTAGAGGTTGGATTAAAGGGGGCGTAATTCCAAAGTGTGGCTTAGGGCGCAAAAAGGTGTTAATCCGGGCCTATAGTAAACCACACTTTAAGGACCACAAAGCCATGAAGTGATGCCTTTGACACCGGCTCTGTTGGTTCAAGGATTTCTCACAACGGCCTCCGTAACCTGGCCCCCTCCTCCCGGAGGCTGAGGCTCAAACGCCTCCTGACTTCAGGTGTTTTCTTCCCGGGGGAAAGACCTCTCCCTCCCAGCTCCTTATCTTCTGTTGCCAAGGAATGACTAGGGAAAGGCTCTCCCTCTCTTCTGCTGCCGCGGCATCTCCATCGCTGCTCTGAAGCCGCTTCTCTCTAACCAGGTGCAGAGCCATCCTGCCAGGCAGAACTGTGACCCAAAGCCCCCTCATTTCCCACGCTGGGAAGCCCGCCAGTCCTCGCAACCTGATTGAACAATCCCCTCATCTCCAGCCTCTGGCTGAACCACAACACAGGGTGACAAAGGCAAGGACAAACAGACTGGGAGACAGCTTGTATCCTCGAGCTGTATCTGTATTGAACTCCATGGCTTTGTGTGGATGTTGTGCCGTCGCTCCTGGGCTATAGATGCCCAGTCAAGGGCCAGGACGTGGTCTCTCTATGCCGGGGGATTGCTTCTTGCCTTCCTCTAAAGCAGTGTTTTTCAAACTTGTTTGAGCCGCGGCATATTTTTTACATTGACCAAATCCTGGGGCACACCACCAACCAAAATGACACAAAATGACACTCTCACACAGTCATACATACAGTTAATATGTTTTTAAATGTATTTATACGCTCAGTGTGAAACCTGGGCCTGTTTCAATGAACACAACACAGATATCCTGGCAGGAATGGCGGAAAGACACAAACTTCCCACACAGAACTCCCATAACCAAGAGAAAATGCTATAAGAGTTTGGTGGGCATTGACCTTGAGTTTTGGAGTTGTAGTTCACCTATATCCAGAGAGCACTGTGGACTCAAACAATGTTGGATCAGGACCAAACTTGGCATGAATACTCAATATGCCCAAATGTGAACACAGGTGGAGTTTGGGAAAAATAGACTTTGACATTTGGGAGTTACAGTTTCTGGGATTTATAGTTAACACGCAATCAAAGAGCATCCTGAACTCTTGCAACAATGGAAGTGAACCAAACTTGGCCTATTGAACTCTCATTACCAACAGAAAGTACTGAAAGGGTTTGCTTGGGAATTGACCTTGAGTTTGGGAGTTGTAGTTCACCTTCACCCAGAGAGCACTGTGGACTGAAATAATGATGGATCTGGACCACACTTGAAATGAATACTCGATATGGCCAAATATGAACGCAGATGGAGTTCAGGGGAAATAGACCTTGCCATTTGGGAGTTGTAGTTGCTGGGATTTATAGTTCCCCTACACTCAAAGAGCATTCTGAACCCCACCAGTGATAGAACTGGGCCAAACTTCCCACACAGAACCCCCAGGAGGCTCCCTCCCTGAATGGCTCTCTCCCGCTTCCACACCAGAAGGGACGGCACTCACTCGGTCCGCGGGTGCCTGCCTTCCTCCCTTCCTTCTTTCCTGCGGTTCGAAAGAAGAAGCTGGTGGGCCTGCCTCGGACTGCACTCCTCACTTCCGCTTCCATTCCCCGCCCTCCCTCCATTGGAGGCTGGCTGGGGAAACGGCCGAAGGAGGCGGCGCCCCGGTCCCTTCTTCTTCGCCGCCTGTCCCTTCCTCCTCCCCCCCCCCCCCAGCAGCAGGAGTTCGGCAGGAGGGGGAAGAAGGGGGAAGAGAGGTTTTCCCGCGGCACACCAGGTGATCGCTCACGGCACACTAGTGTGCCGCGGAACAGTGGTTGGGAAACACTGGTCTATTGAATGTGCAATGGCATACTCCCCAGATCCCTGGAAAAAAGGGCGGAAAAAACTCAACTGGACTCTGCAAACGATGATTGGCAGGTGCTAGGGACCAATCAATGCCAACCTTTAGCAAACCGTGCAGGCTGCAAAAACACATTTTAACAAAGCTAAACTTTGCAAACTCAAGATCTTTTATGTAGGTGGCGCTCACCGCGCCCTCACAGATGTGGCATTGGGGGCTGCGCAATAGGGATGGGTGTGCTGCTTGTGACGTGTGCTAGGGAAAACATTTAATTTTGTTGTACAATGACAATAAAGCTATTCTGCATTCGTTTACATGCCAGGGGTGGCTCGAGTGTCATTGGGACCACTGCCTGCCTACTTCCTCCCTTCTCCAGCTCTGAGAAGGAAGGCCTTCCTTACAATGTCTTATTATTATTGCCACCTGGCAGGCGGTGCAGGGTGACAAAGACAAGGACAACCAGGCTGAGCGGCAGCTTTTACCCTAGAGCTGTAACTAACTATATTGAACTCCATGGCTTCCCATTGATGCGGCCTTGGGGTCTGTGCCATAGGGATCGGAATGTGGAAGGATAGGTGTGTGGCTTTTGTGAGGTGTGCCGGGGAAAGCACTTAATTCCATTGTACAAGGACAATACAGGTGTCTATTCTGTTCTATTCTATTACAATCAACCAGTAAATAAAATGTGCGTAATTAAACACATATTTAATTAGTGGATAAAGCCAGGCAGATAAAGCCAAAGTGGCCCAGTAAACGTATATATGTAAAACAATTCACTGGGTTTTGGGACAGGATGTGCAAACCAAACGACTTCAGCTGAGCATCATCCTTTCTTGGATTCACATCACACACCACCCGGGGTGCATCTACACTGTAGGACTAATGCAGATCGACCAGGGCGGTCTAAGGTAGTTTTAAATGGTAAGCGAACATTATTTTGGCGCCCCCCCCAAAAAACATTATTTTGGGGTCCGCCCCCCTCCGCGCATGCCCAGAAGCTCCTGGGCACAGGCGCAGAAGCCTTTAAACACAGCACTCCCTATTTGGCATGCGCACCTCCCCTCCGCGCATGCCCAGAAGCTCCTGTGCGCAGAAGCCTGTAAACACAGCACTCCCTATTCGGCATGCGCACCTCCCCTCCGCGCATGCCCAGAAGCTCCTGTGCGCAATGCCCAGAAGCTCCTGTGCGCAGAAGCAGAAGCCTGTAAACACAGCACTCCCTATTCGGCATGCAGGGAGGTTTGCTACGGCGCAAGGCCCAAAAGCGGAACATCGACCGGACGCTGTCTGGCGGGCAGGGGAATGTGCCATTTACCCAGATGGCGCCCCACGCAGCGGCGTCCTTTGCCTACCGGTAGGACCGCCCCTGAGTTCGACACCACTTTAACTGTCATGGCTCAGTCCTACGGAATCCCGGGAGTTGTGGTTTCACGAGGTATTTCACCTCTTCGTCCCAAGAGTTTGGTGGCTGCCTGGACTACAAATCCCAGAATTCCATACACTGAATGGTGTCAACTGTAGCAATGTATTAACAGTATAAATGCATTTTTCGTTGTGATAAGAAAAACATGCTTGTTGATATTTTTTATTGTTTTGCAAGCATGCACGATCTCGACAAATTGCCCTCTCGCACATTTTGCAACAGAACCATTGATCCAATCTCTCTTCTTTTTTTAAAAAAGGTCACAACAGAACCCGGTTTGCCAAACGTTTAGGCCTAGAACGGATTTCTCTCCCTTCTTGCGAGCTTGTAAAACGGAGCAGGCGGAAGCTCATAACGGACACCTCCGGAAGGGCCTCATTCGCAAGCGGCTCATGCCTGGATCACGAAACCGGGCTTTCGAAAGAGGCTGTTTGGACATCGAGTATGAGATAAGGAGCCTTTACACCTGCCATGCACAATGGGTGTCGTGTTTGCTTGTGAATTCAGTGACTGGACTTTTTAAAAACGTTTTTTGGAAAGAGGAGCCCAAAAGCAACTTTTAGAAGGGGGGGGGCATGTTGTGAAGTATACGACACCATTTGAATATTTGGAAATTTACAGCATCCCCATCATTACGTCAGGCGAGGTGCACCCAAAGGATCACACCTGGAGGTGTTTGCTCTCCGCAATAGCTTCATTCCAAGACACAAACAATTCCAAGGGCTCAGCTCTTATCATCACCACCATCGTCACCATCACCACCACCAGTTTCTCACTTGTTAATCGCCCTCCATCAAAATGCTCCAGGCGATTTACATAAAACAATTACACAATACTGAATAGACGGCATTAAACATTAAAAGCTCTGCTCAAAAGACAGGTCTTGAGTGCCTGAGCAAAGGGTCGCAAGTCACGCATGGCCCTCGCGTGGGGAGTGTGGTGTTGCAGCCTAGTGGCCACAGACAGACACCGGGGGTCCCGGCTGATCAGGGTCCGATCGGGGATGATGGGTGGCCTGATGGATATGGGTCTGCAGAGGAAGACTTAGCCTGGGATGATGGATGGTTACATGGGTATGTGGCTGCAGATGAGGATAATGATGGCTCCATGGAAGTTAGTTCTGAAGTAGACAGTGAGAGGCCCAGCGACCTTGAGTCTCACGAGAACTACTCCACTCCCTTGCCAGGCGAGCGTTCCGAAGGTAGGGAGGATCTGGTTTCCCAGCATGATGATAATGCACCTGGGCCGGCTAATGAGCAGGAATTTGACAGGAGGGCTAGTATCAGATCCTCCCGGAGAGATTGGGCTTTGAGGAAGGGGGCGCGATGGTCCCATAGAACTTAGTTCTCTTTATTAGATTGTGCCCAGGGAATTCTAGTCAGACCTGAAGCTACGTTCAGCTTGGAAGGTTCAAGATCCAGGACTCTAAGTTCACGTTGACCGCAGGAGCAGTTTGCCTTGCCTTCATACTCTTGTGGTTTTTTTTTTTTTTATGCAAGTCGGTTTGACTTGCCGGCTCTTAGGACTATTTTTGCATTTACTTTTGGGACTATTGAATCACCTTTTCATCTTTCCATTTTGGACTATTCTTTATTCTAAATAAAAGTACATTTATTGCATCTGCCTGGTGTGTGTGATCTAGGGGGGGGGGGCTGTTCGGGGTCTGAGGTGCAACACAGGGGCCGAGATGGAGAAGGCCCTACGTCTTGTGCTCTCGAGACATACTTATAATACTAGCCATGCGTTGCTGTGGCCCAGTCTGTGTGTATTTGTTTTGTGTGTGTACATATGTGTATATCTGTATATATGTGGTTTTGCGCATGCATTGTAATGTATTTGTTTTGGCTTTTTAAGTCCCTTGCTCTGTATTTTTCGGTGTTTTTATGAGTGATGGTCACTCGTTGGCCTGAGAGGTGCCTTGTGTCCAAATTGGGTGTCAATTCGTCCAGTGGTTTTTGAGTTATGTTAATCCCACAAACGAACATGACATTTTTATTTATATAGAGAGTATTATTCCAATGCCTAATGAAGAGAGGCGGCACCGGCAGCACCCTGAGCAACTCTCGTCCTATGGCACTCCCCTCGCAACTATGTAAACTGTTCACAAGGATCCTGCTACAAAGAATAACATCCCAAGATGTGGAAATCGACAGGGATGAAGCGGGCTCCAGGTGCGGCCACTCCACCCTCACTCACATCCACGCACTCAAAAAGCAGAGAATATTGGGTTCCGGTTTGTCTTGCTTCTGCTGATTACCAAAAGGCCTCCGACTCTGTTGAGATCAGTGCTATCCTTGGCCCTCCGCAGCAAGCCAGTGTCAAGCCAGCGTATGTATGTATGTATGTATGTATGTATGTATGTATGTGAACATCATAAAAAAGCATCAGTGCAGAGTGCACAACGGATGAGCAGCCACATTACACCTATTCTACGCGAGCTGCACTGGTTACCAGTGGAATGCCAGATCACTTTCAAGGTGCTGGTATTGGCCTTCAAGGCCTTGAATGGTCTGGGGCCAGTGTACCTCAGGGACCGCCTCATCCCATACTGTCCCACTAGGCCACTACGTTCGGAGTCGGGACAACTTCTGGAGGTCCCTAGTTTCAAAACGTACCACCTCACTACTACAAGGAGGGCCTTCTCGATAATTGCCCCCACTTTGTGGAATGTGTTGCCTTCCGATGTTCGCGCCCCCACAGATCTATTGGCATTCCAGAAGGCGTGCAAAACTCGCCTGTTTCAGCAGGCTTTTGGGGTCTAAGGCTGTTGATCCGTCAGACACTTTGCCCGCCCGTTCTGTGTGCACAGCTCTTGCTGAGTTGTATTTTATCTAGTTAATATCTGTTTTATTGTGTTTTATTGTGTTTTTATTCTGAGATTTCGCTTTTGTAAGTCGCCCCGAGACACACCGGGAGTGGCCACTGATAAGTGCAAATAATAAATCGATTTCTATTACATATAATAAAAGTCAGTGTTTGTGGGCGGTGGTGCGGCCGAGCAACTGAGCAGAGGGAGGAATATGTGCAAGCGTTTCGATTGGCTGCCACTGTGGGATTATTTGCATAACGGGCTCTGATTGGCCAGCCTCAGAACTCCAACATTCTACGGCCCCAGACAAAGGGGATTGGTTGCCACTGAAATGGTATTTGCATAACGTACTCCGATAGGCCAACCACATTCCACCATTCCAAGTTGACTCAGAGGGAAAAGGAATGCCTCAGGCAGTCACCAACTGCGGCCTACAGCAATGACGGATCACGACCAAAAGGGCAAACAGGGGAACAATGGCCCACTTCACAACCTGGTGTGGTTTAGGGCAGGATGGGCCACGAATGATGGGATATGAAGTCCTTCACCTCATTCACTTCCAAAACAACACTGTAGCCCCTATACATCACAGACCAGGCCCAAAATTGACAACAAGGCTTCCTTAACTTGATTTTCCTGACTAGGCCTCAGCACATGGGATATTGTTAGGCTCCCTCAACTTGATTTCCCTGACCAGGCCCCCGGACTCGCAGTACCTTCACTAAGTTCCTGATTTATTTATGGCATTTTACCCCGCTCTTCTCAACCCCCGAGGGAGGGGGGACTCAGAGCGGCTTCCAAAAGGCATAATTTGATGCCTACATCACAATTGCAGTATAAAACACAATATAAAAACCTCCAGCATTTGACACTAAAATACATTAAAATACAATTATATTCACACATCCTATGCATTCACCTATGTTAAAAACAGTGTTCCGTCCATAAAGCATTGAGCCCTATTTACCAACTTTCCATTAAAACTACTAAAGTGCTGTCCTGTGCTACTATGCGAACGCCTGGTCCCACATCCAGGCTTTCACTTTTTTCCTAAATGTCAGGAGGGATGTAATTGATCATATGTCGCTAGGGAGCGCATTCCACAGACGGGGAGCCACCACCGAGAAGGCCCTCTCCCTCGTCCCCACCAGCCGCACCTGGGAAGCCGGCGGGAGCGAGAGCAGGGCCTCCCCGGATGATCTTAGAGTACGAGGTGGGACGTAGCGGCAGATGCGTTCGGACAAGTAAGCTGGGCCAGAACCGTATAGAGCTTTAAAGGTCAAGACCAGCACTTTGAATTGAGCCCGGAATTGGACAGGCAGCCAGTGGAGCTGACACAACAGGGGGGTGGTATGCTCCCTGTATGTAGCTCCAGTTAGTAGTCTGGCTGCCACCCGTTGGACTAGTTGTAATTTCCGAACTGTCTTCAAAGGCAGCCCCACGTAGAGCGCGTTGCAGTAATCTATTCGGGATGTGACCAGAGCGTGGACGACCGTAGCCAGATCAGACTTCCCAAGGAACGGGCGCAACTGGCGCACGAGTCTTAACTGTGCAAAAGCTCCCCCGGCCACCGCCAAGACCTGGGGCTCCAGGCTCAGCGATGAATCCAGGGTCACTCCCAAGCTGCGAACCTGCGTCTTAAGGGGGAGTGTGACCCCATCCCACACAGGCTGTAACCCTATGGCCTGTTCGGCCTTTCGACTGACCAGGAGGACCTCTGTCTTGTCTGGATGAAGTTCCAATTTGCTAGACCACTGCAAGCCACATAAACATCTAATAGGAACCAACCTTGGCATACAATGCCTTCCTCAAATAACCCGGGCACCGTCGGGCCCTCAGCTAGTAAATAAATAAATAATACTTGTCAGGAGTGCGTCACATCAGAACAAATAAAGGGGCGCATCAAGGAAACACAATATCCCCAGAACTGTTTGCTGCAACTTTGGAAAACCTCTTCCAAAAAATGTAATATAAATGTGGGTTTCAATGGAACACCTTTCTCCTCTTCACAGGCGATGGCATCCTTTTCACCCAAAATCCAGAAAATTTACAACAGGATCTCCAACAACTAGCTCAGGTCTCAAAACCAGAAGGACTGGAAATGAACTTGAAGGAATCCGAGCCGTGCGCCCAGGGGGGCTGCATCGTTCTAACCGGAGGTGAAATCAAGGAAGAGGCTGGATAGGTATACCTTGGCCAAGAAGTGCAGTCCCATAATGGGGCAAATGGCGAAAGGGCAAGAAGACACAAGCTGGCTTGGGCAGCTTTGGATCCAAACCAGACAGGGCTCACCGAGGCTAAGCTGCCCATGAAGGCCAGAGCAGGTCTCAAAATCAACATGGTTTCTGCAAAGGCAAATCATGTCTTACTAACGTGATAGAATTCTTTGAGGGTGTAAATAAACACATAGATAAAGGGGACCCAGTCGATATTGTTTACCTTGACTTTCAAAAGGCTTTTGACAAAGTCCCTCACCAAAGGCTCCTGAACAAGCTCTTCAGCCATGGACTCAGGGGACAGGTCTTGTCCTGGATCGGAACCTGGCTAAACTGCAGGAAACAAAGGGTGGTAATAAACGGACACTTCTCTGGGTGGAAAGAGGTGAGAAGTGGCGTACCCCAGGGTTCAGTTTTGGGTCCGTTACTTTTTAATTTATTCATTAATGATCTGGATGTAGGAGTGAATTCTGAGGTAGCAAAGTTTGCAGACGACACTAAATTGTTCAGGGTAGTTAAAAATGAAACTGACTGTAAAGAGCTCCAGAAAGATCTCTCGAAATTGAGTGAATGGGCAACAAAGTGGCAAATGCATACAAGTGTAAAGTCATGCACATCGGGCAAAGAACCCCAACTACACCTACCAATTGATGGGGTCAAAGCTTTCCGAGACAAACCAGGAAAGGGATCTTGGGGTCTTGGTGGACAGCTCAATGAAGATGTCAACCCAGTGCGCAGCAGCAGTGAAAAAAGCAAATTCTATGCTTGGCATGATCAGGAAGGGAATCGAAAATAGGTCGGCAAATGTTGTATTGCCTCTCTACAAATCTATGGTGAGGCCACATCTGGAGTACTGTGTACAATTCTGGTCTCCGCACCTCAAGAAGGATATAACGGAACTGGAAAAGGTACAGAAAAGGGCAACAAGAATGACCCAAGGGATGGAGCGGCTCCCTTACGAAACCAGGTTGCAAGGCCTTGGTCTTTTCAGCCTTGAAAGACGGCGTTTAAGAGGTGACTTGATCGAAGTGTATAAAATCATGCATGGGATAGAAAGGGTGAATAAAGAAAAACTGTTTTCTCTGTCACACAACACTAGGACTAGAGGGCACTCCCTGAAGCTCCAAGGTAGGAAAGTTAGGACTAATAAAGGGAAATATTTCTTCACCCAGAGAAAGGGTCATTGGGTCATGGAACTCACTTCCAGAGGAGGTTGGGACAGTGGTCAGCCTGGACAGCTTCAAGGCAGGATTGGACAGATTCATGGATACCAAGGGAATCCGTAGTTACTGAAATGGACATCCAAGTGCCACCTCTGTGTTGATGGAGGCAGGCAGGATTTTCCCCGGGTACTGGTTGTGGGGGGTCGGGAGCAGGTGAGGGGTCTGCCCTCCTTTCTGCTAGAGATCCCTGTGTA
The DNA here is from genome assembly GCA_030556195.1 of Anolis apletophallus. Lineage (NCBI taxonomy): Eukaryota > Metazoa > Chordata > Lepidosauria > Squamata > Anolidae > Anolis > Anolis apletophallus. Next base: position 449,766 of record JARBWK010000015.1, on the reverse strand, counting down.
CAACTGGTGGGCCACTGTGTGACACAGAATGCTGGACTAGATGGGCTGAGGCCCGATTCAGCATGGCTCTTCTTATGTTCTTATGTTCTTCAGCGCTACAGTCTGACCGGCAACGTTACCCAAGAGGGGAAGGGCATAGGGCATGAACACAAAACAACCGATAAAGGACAACTGCCTCACAAACTGGAGACCTTGAGACCACCAGTGCCCTGATAATCCCTTGCAGATGAAAGGTGCGCGCGCACATACACACACACAAATGTTGTAAACAAGCAAGTATTTGAAGTATGGCAAGCCCTCCTTGCAAGCCCGGGGGTTGTTGTTGTCACACCGTAGTGCCAGCATCACAGACTGGAGCAGCAGGATAGACTTGTCCTTCCTACTGAGAAGCCGGGAGCTCCTGCTCTGATTGTTCGAGCAAGGCCCTCATCGCCCCGCGCCCGCTGCATGTTTTGGCACGACGGCAGGCAGGCAGGCAGGCAGGCAGGCAGGCGCTCTCGGGAGAAACAGGTGCCCGAACCTGAAAGACTTCTTGGGAAAGATAAACGGCCGAGCATCCCCGTGCCAAGGATGGGAGCCAAGCAAAACCCTGGATTCTCGGTGATGAGTGGATAAAAGAGTGGATAAATCCATTTGTTGTGTTTTGTGCTGGCGCTGACCATGCAGGATGGCCGTAGAGCAGGCCTGGGCAAACTTCTGCGTTTCAGGTGTTTTGGACTTCAACTCCCACAATTCCTCACAGCCTCAGGCCCCTTCCAAAGGAAGGGGCCTGAGGCTGTGAGGAATTGTGGGAGTTGAAGTCCAAAACACCTGAAACGCAGAAGTTTGCCCAGGCCTGCCGTAGAGCCTGCTCTGTCAAAAGCCTTCCCGGCTTGGGTTGGCACACGCCTTGGACGACTTCTGCTGGGTTTTCTGAGCTGAATCCCAAGCGCATCACGACAACGGCTGAACTCCATCCTTGACAGAAACCCACACAAGCTGAAAGGCAGCTGCTCTCCAAAGTCTGCCTCTAAACTCCCTCCGAAAGTTTTGCCACAAAGGACTTTTCTCACAAGAGGCTGGCATGCCCTTGCTGCAGCCCCAACACATGGTACCATATGCAACCCACTAGCAATTTGCTGCCCCCTCCCATTATCCTCCCACCCATTGCTATTAATGGGGGAAACCCGCTAATAGGCACTAATCCACCATGTTCCCATCACCTCACTAGGTGCAATGTTTCACTTCCACTTGTGTGCCGCCGACATGTGTTCACTGCGTTTGGAGGTTTTGGTGTTGCGAAATAAGGAGTTGCAGTCCAAAAAACCCAACGATGACAAAATACCTGAAGGGCCACCATAGTTTACCTTTGCCCTCTTGTTATCTAAGAGCATCTAGGTCAGTGTTTCTCAACCTTCCCAATGCCACGACCCCTTACTACAGTTCCTCATGTTGTGGTGACCCCCAACCATAAAATCATTTTCGTTGCTACTTCATAACTGTCGTTTTGCTACTGTTATGAATCATCCTGTAAAATGTATTTTCATTCACCGGACCACATTTGGCACAAATACCCAATACACCCAAGTTTGAATACTGGTGGGGTTGTGGGGGGTGATTTTGTCATTTGGGAGATGTAGTTTCTGGGATGTATAGTTCACCTACAATCAAAGAGCATTCTGAACTCTACCAACGATGGAGTTGAACCAAACTTGGCACACAGAACTCCCATGACCAACAGAAAATACTGGAAGGGTTTGGTGGACATTGACCTTGAGTTTGGGTGTTGTAGTTCACCTACATCCAGAGGACTCAAATAATGATAGATCTGGATCAAACTTGGCGCAAATACTCAATATATCCAAATGTGAACACAGGTTTGGGGAAAATAGATCTTGATATTTGGGAATTGTAGTTGCTGGGATTTATAGTTCACATGCAACCAAAGAGCTTTCTGAACTCCACCAACAATGGAATTGAACCAAACTTCCCATACAGAACCCCCATGGCCAATAGAAAATAATGTATTTTCTGATGGTCGTTGGAGACCCCTCTGACCCCCATAGGGGTCCCGACCCCCAGGTTGAGAAACACTGATCTAGGTGGTTGTTCCACTTGTGAAATAGCTTCAGGTGAGCACTGACTGCCGCGGGGATTTTCCAAACCTTCTGCAGCCCGTGGAAACTTGGCCAGCTTTGCCAGGCCTTCCTTTGGAGGCACCAGCCTTTCAAACCTCTGTCTGACTCAGGTTGAGAAACAGTTATTCTTCAATTCCCTTGTCTTTAGGAGGAGGCAGGCAAGAAGTGTAAGCCAGTGACAGGCTTTGCGAAAGGGCGAAGGAAAGGGTTAAAGCGTCGTCCCGCGTTATGCAGAAAGACCTGCAAGGCTGGAAGAGCTGCCGCGAGCCAGAAAAGGTGATGTTGCCAGGGCATCCCTGTTAGTTAGGCATGCTCTGGAGTGGCTTGAGAAAGAAGCCTCTCTGGCTTGCTATTGTTTTGCTTTTCTTTCCTCCTTTAATTTAATTTTATATTTTATTTTATGGGCCACTTTTGTCCCAGAATAGTAGCCAGGAGAGCGCTACACCAAGCATAGGCCAACTTGGGTCCTCCCTCCCTCCCTCCAGGTGCTTTGGACTCCAACTCCCACCATTCCTAACAGCCTCAGGCCCCTTTCTTTCCCCCCTCAGCCACTTAAGGAAAGGGCCGGAGGCTGTTAGGAACTGAGGGAGTTGGAGCCCCAAATACCGGGAGGGAGGGAGGGCCCAAGTTGGCCCTTGCCTGTGCTATGTCATCCGCGTACTGCAGGATGTTGCCCACGTACTGAAGTAAGGGAAGGGCCTTTGACCTTCCAGAGGGCGTCTACAGCAGATCGTCGTCGTCGTTTCCCTGCAGCGAGGCCTCCTCTCATCCATCCCCCTCCAGCTCTCCCTCTTCGGCCGGGGGACTGAGAAAGGAAGGCCAGGGCGGTCCCTGTTGCCATTGCTGCCTTCTCTCTCGCCGACTTGGAGGCTGGCATTGGTTTGGTATTAGGCAGGGGCGGTCTAAGGTAATTTCGCATGGTAGGCGAAAATGACTTTGGCGCCCCCCCCCCAACACATTATTTTGCCCCCCCCACCACCCCCCAAACATTATTTTTGTGCCCCCTCCCAATTTTTTTTCTTGGTACCTTGCACACGCTCCTTCCATTCCTCCCACGCGCCACCGCTCTTTGCCCTGTGCAATTTGAAGGCCTTTGAAGGCCCCTCCTAGCGCTTCCTGGTTCCCGCTGCCAGCCCCACCCACGGGGCGTTGCAGAGGGCAAGGGAGAGCGCTCTCCCGCCCTGTGCAACGCCCCGTGGGAGGGGCTGGCAGGGGGGAAACCAGGAAGCGCGAGGAGGGGCCTCGAAGGCCTCTCCTCGCGCTTCCTGGTGCCCGCTGCCGGCCCCTCCCACAGGGCGTTGCACAGGGCAAGGGAGAGCGCTCCGGAGGTTCAGGGAGGTTTGTTACGGCCGTGTGGCCGGTGGTGCGGCCGGCATGGCGGCGCCCCTCCAAGATGGCACCCCACGCGGCCGCGTAGGTTGCTTACATGGACGGACCGCCCCTGGTATTAGGAGGCTTCTCAATCTTGGATGGGGTTGGTCTTTTTAGGCATTCCAACGCCCTGTGGCCCTCACGTCCACACATGTAACACGTTCCTCGCTTCCCTCTGCGCTCTCAGCTTGTGGACCTGCCTTGGGGGGAGGGACGCTGTGCCGTTCCGGAAGAACTCGTGGCTGGATGTCCGCTCCTCCCTCCTTCTCTGTATCGGCAGGGCATTTGCTCCTTGTCGCAGTCCACTCTCCCCGCCAGCACAATCCATTCCCCCAGATTGTCTGGGTTCCCTCTGTGCGTGGCCCACTCCAGGACGCCTGCTCTCAACCCCGCTCTGAAGTATTTCCATCTTTGTAGTCTCTGACCAATCTCTGACCTGGCCGGCCACCGCTTTGAATTCTAGAGCCAGGCATGTAGCCAGGGGGGTGGCTTGAGGGGCTCCAGCCCCTCCTGAAATTCTCAGGCTGGTCTGCGAGAAGGCCTTCCGGGTACATTATCTAAACTGTTATGTTTATTCATATCATGATCTGATCACCATGCTCAATATATCCCATATGCATGGGGTGTTATTGGGATAACGATAGGAAAGGTTTGCTCAGGTAGACCCTACCTCACTCAGACTCAGCCCCCCCCACCCCTGAATCAGAGTCAGCCCCTCCCAAATCAAAATCCTGACTGCGGCCCTGTCTAGAGCATCTTCAGAGACACTTCTGTTCCCTTGATACATCTTTTCAAGCTGCGCTTTCGCCTTCTCCTCTGCCAAGGGGTCTTGGGATCCCTCTCTCAAGGCTCTTAGGAAATCATCCAGCCGTCGTAACTCGGGGGCCCGGGGGCCATACATCTGCATCAGCCAATCTGCTGCAGCTTCCTTTAGGTTAGCTCCCACTGCGTGGATTCGGGCTCCTTCCGAGGGGAACGGATCCCCATAGTCCTCCATAAAATGTCTCACATTGGTTATGAAATAGGCCAGTTTCTTCGGGTCGCCATTGAACTTAACTCGCAACTCTCCCCTCCCGGGCGCCCCCGGCACCTGGCTTCTTCACATCATACCTGTGGTGAAGGTTGATGCTCCTCAGATGGGGGAGAAGTCATATTCATCAGCAAACAGCACTCATCCTGAGGACTGGCCTGTTATTCCCTTGGCCAGGAGGGAGCGCCTCCTGCCTCTGCCGTCTTCAGGGGCCTCCTGGGCTGCAGCGGCCTCCTTTCGCATCTCTCTCAACTGGAACACCACAGGTTGCAGCATGCGCTCCATGGCACCCACCCACCCTCCAGCCCAACTGTACAGCCTCGGTAGGGGTTTCTCTGACACTCTCGGGGGCCTTCCACCTCACCATCGCATCTTTGTACACAGGTATCTGGGCTGTGGCCATTAGGTTTCAAGCCCCACCTGGCTCTCCTCCCAGGCCTCCATCCTGTGGGCAGGACTCCCCTCCCTCTGTCGGGGCGGCTGCTCCCCTCAGGTGGCTCTCTGGGCCCTCCGAAAGGGAAGCCCCGATCAATTGCTCACCAAGTTCTTCAACCCTAACCCTAACCATGCTCTGGTTGCATCCCGTATAGATTACTGCAGCGCTCTCTACGTGGGGCTGCCTTTGAAGACTGTTCGGAAGCTGCAACTAGTCCAACGGACGGCAGCCAGGTTGATAACAGGAGCGCCATTCAGGGAGCGCACAACTCCCCTGTTGTGCCAGCTCCACTGGCTGCCAGTCTGCTACCGGGCACAATTCAAAGTGCTGGCTTTAGCCTTTAAAGCCCTAAACGTTTCTGGTCCAACTTCCCTGTCCGAACGCATCTCTCCCTATGAACCATGGAGATGTTTAAGATCATCCGGAGAGTCCCTGCTCTCGGTCTCGCCTTCTTCGCAGGCGCGACTGGCGGGGACGAGAGACAGGGCCTTTTCAGTGGTGGCTCCTCGGCTTTGGAACGCCCTCCCTACAGACATCAGATTGGCCCCCTCCCTCCTGACATTTCGCAAGAAAGTCAAGACCTGGTTGTTTGAGCAGGCATTTGTTGATGAAATATAAGGCTTAATTGGACATAAGGAATGACGACGATGCGATGGAAACTGATTTCAACATGACGCTGAGGCTGCAATTGCATGTTTTTAATTGTTAAATTGTTATTATATGTTTTTCTTGGGGGGGGGGGGGCTGACTTGTTGCTGTGTTGTATTGAGGGCAGAGACTGCCTGTGTAAACTGTCCCGAGTCGCCTTCGGGCTGAGAGGGGCCGTATAGACACGTGACAAATAAATAAATAAACAGACATATTGCTACCGCCGGATGGGCTTTGTCCCATTGGGAACAGCAGAGAGTGGGTGAGTTGTTCTCTCTGTGTGAGTTCTCTCAGAGTGGCTTCCTATAAGGACAGCACATTTGAAAAGCAATGAAAATCCGTTCATAAAGGGACAATCTGGAATGGCAATACGATCGACGGGGCTGGCCAACTGCTTTAATGATGGCTTTTGTAGGGTTTAAATTATGTCATGTTTTTAACTATGCTGTGTTTTATCTGTGATTTTATGTAGCACAGCAGTTCTCGTTTGTGCCTGGAGGGCAGGGGTCAGGACCTGGGGTCCCATTAGCATTAGAACCAGCAGTGCCAGAACAGGATTCAGAGGATGAGCTAGATGACTGGGGCGATAAGGCAGCTTCCCTCGCAAGAGCCTCTTTCACCCACAGAGAGCTTGGCCTGGGAAGAAATGTGTTTTGGTCCAAGGGATGATTCAGATAACCAGGTGCAGATGGACAGCGATTCTGGGAGTTATGAACATCCGGGGGGGGAGATCTTCTCAGGAGCCTCCTGGGGAAGATATGGAAGAAGGCGCATGGGAAACGACTAGGGAGGAGAGCTCTCAGGGAGATAGAAACACAGCTGTGGAGAGACAAGGCCGAACCTTTGATAGGAGACGGAACATAGAGTATAGCAGAAGGGAATGGTCTAAGAGCATAGACCGGCCGAGGTCCGTGAGCAGCGATTGGAGACGCAGAAGCCTAGAGCGTCGGGGACCTCGGCTGAAGGATTAAGTATAGGATCCGTGGGAACGAATCCTCAGTGCCCGGCCACGTCTCTGCTGAATAGGCGTGAAGCGGAGTGGGACCACCAGCTAAGCTAGCCAGTGGTCATCAAGCCTTGCCTTGCCTTGTTCCTGATCCGCCTGGTTGTGCGGAGCCTTGCCCTGTTTCCTGATCCGCAGAGTCTTGAGCCTTGCCAAGCTTTTGCCTATTTGCTACGTTACCTTGGACATTGTTACTTCAAGCCTTTTGGATTGCTTTTATATTCTATTGGACATTATTCTTTGGAACTGTTTTTATCTTCAATAAAGTAGTTAGCCTTCAGTCCGTCTCTGTGTGTGTGATTAAGGGGCCGGTCAAGTCCGTGCATCATGACATTTTATTATTGTAATCATATGCAATAGCCTCTTAACGGGGCTTTTTGTAAGGCGTCCCGAGTCCCCTTCGGGGGTTGAGAAGTGACGGGGTATCAATGCGGTCAATAAGTAAATAAATAAATAATAAAATGAATTAATATCAATAAAAAACATACAAAAACCTTTAAAAGGAATTATCTCCAATTAAATCAAATCCACCACCACCACTTATATCAGTGTTTCCCAACCTTTTTTGAGCCGCGGCACACTTTTTAGATTTACAAAATCCTGGGGCACACCACCAACCAAAATGACACAAAATGACACTCTAACACAGTCATACATATGGTTAATATGTTTTTAAAATGTATTTATACACTCAGTATGAAACCTGGGCCTGTTTCGATGCATACAACATAGATATCCTGGCAGGAATGGCAGAAAGGGACAAACTTCCCACACAGAACCCCCATAACCAAGAGAAAATACTATAAGAGTTTGGTGGGCAATGACCTTGGGTTTTGGAGTTGTAGTTCACCTATATCCAGAGAGCACTGTGGACTCAAACAATGTTGGATCAGGACCAAACTTGGCAGAAATACTCAATATGGCCAAATATGAACGCAGATGGAGTTCAGGGGAAATAGACCTTGACATTTGGGAGTTGTAGTTGCTGGGATTTATAGTTCCCCTACAATCAAAGAGCATTCTGAACCCCACCAATGATAGAACTGGGTCAAACTTTCCACACAGAACCCCCAGGGGGCAAGAGGAGGTCTCTACTTGGGGAAAGGGAGGCGGGCCTTCCCAATGCATGGAGAGGGAGAGACCAAGTAGGCAACGGGTGGGGAGGGGGGTGGTTGCAATTTTGTGCCTTTATTGAGGTAGGTTTCTTAGGGTTTTTATACTTCAACACACTAGACTCCCCCCCCTTCCTGGAGGTTCCAATTTCCCACGGCACACCTGATGATCGCTCACGGCACACTAGTGTGCCCCGGCACACTGGTTGGGAAACACTGACTTATACTGTATATTACAAAACCAATAGAAACCCCACGCATGGGCCATCGTCCAGTCCAACCCATTCTGCCAAGAGGCAGGAAAACCACACTCCAAGCCAGAAGACATTCACCAGTAAACATGGCCTTGTGTTTAAACCCCCCTTACTTATGGAATAAACCAGAGGAGAAAGCTACACAATGCATGAGAAAGAGAAAGTAAGCTGTGTAGTGGATTGTTGTAGGTTTCTTGGGCTATATGGCCACCTACGTCTATGGCGGGCATCCTCAGAGGTTGTGTGGTCTGAGCAGGCTCCTTCAAACTATGAGCGTCCAGATGAAAAAGAGAATGAGAGAAAGGAGTGGGGAGGGAGGGAGGGAGGGGAAAGGGGAAATTGTGCACAAAGCATATTCATGTTGCCTATCCAATCTCAACAAAGTTCCCAAAGCCGTAAACAACAATAGCATGCAAATATTTGAATGAACACCCTGTCCACCATCAAACAGGCAGACCAAAGTAATCTACTCAAAAGCTGCTTTAAAAAACCACAATTAGGTAAAGAGTGCCTAGGCAGGGAGTCAGAAGCCGGCCTGGTCTGGTTGTTTTGGGTGTTGGACTAGAACTCCACGAGCGCAGCGTTAGACGGCCGGCTCGCTCAGCCAGGGACGTCCCTTTGGGCACGTTGCACCGGGCGCATCTGCGTTGCAAAGCGAGCACAGTGTAAAATGCCATGCCTCTGTGCTCTGGTCCAGTGCACAATCAGGAAGTTCTTCCTAATGTTTAGATGGAATCTCTGATCCTGCCATTTGGATCCCTTGCTCCACAGGAATTGGTTCTTGGGCCGGATCATGGGCTGGCAATGCTGCCAACTCATGAGCAAGCGGGCACTCAGCACTCTCTGTCAGCAGTTGGCTGGAGCTGCCCAGGTGGGGTTTGCACTCCCGTTAGCTGATCTGACACGAAGGTGATCCAGTCTGAGCTTCCAGCCACGTACAATATGCCAGTGTTTCCCAACCAGTGTGCCAGGGCACACTAGTGTGCCGTGAGCGATCATCAGGTGTGCCATGGGAAATTGGAACCTCCAAGGGGGGGGGGAGTGTAGTGTGTTGAATTATAAAACCCTAAGAAACCTACCTCGATAAAGGCACAAAATTACAAACACCCCCTCCCCACCCGTTGTCTACTTGGTCTCTCCCTCTCCATGCATTGGGAAGGCCTGCCTCCCTTTGCCCAAGTAGAGACCTCCTCTTGCCTCCTGGGGGTTCTGTGTTTGGCCCAGTTCTATCATTGGTGGGGTTCAGAATGCTCTTTGATTGTAGGGGAACTATAAACCCCAGCAACTACAACTCCCAAATGTCAAGGTCTATTTCCCCTGAACTCCATCTGCGTTCATATTTGGGCATATTGAGTATTCATGCCAAGTTTGGTCCTGATCCAACATTGTTTGAGTCCACAGTGCTCTCTGGATATAGGTGAACTACAACTCCAAAACCCAAGGTCAATGCCCACCAAACCCTTATAGCATTTTCTCTTGGTTCTGGGAGTTCTGTGTGGGAAGTGTGTGTCTTCCTACCGTTCCTGCCAGGATATCGATGTTGTGTTCATCGAAAGAGGCCCAGGTTTCACACTGAGTGCATAAATATATTTTAAAAACATATTAACTGTATGTATGACTGTGTCAGAGTGTCATTTTGTGTCATTTTGGTTGGTGGTGTGCCCCAGGGTTTTGCAAATGTAAAAAGTGTGCCGCGGCTCAGAAAAGGGTTGGGAAACACTGCGTTACGCCATCCCTGGGGGACCCAGCACTTGGAGAGGTCTATGGGCCCATCAGTCAACAGGTGGGTTTTGTTGATGCCCGATTCAGATATCCCTCGTCCACAGCTGTAGGCGTGGCCTTTTTTGTGGAGCTATTGTGTGTGTATCGGTTTGAGCGAATTTCACAGCTGGGGAGGGGCACCTAATCTCCTGCCTGGAGGAGACCCACACCAGCTAGCTGGAGACGTGGGGCCAGGCAGGCCGTGAGATCTGGCAACCCTGCCCCTGCGCAAAGGCACAACTGTATCCACCCACTTCTGTTCCTTGCAGCCGTTATTCACACAATAACCAGGACCAGGACCACTGCCTGGCGGGCACCCTCCAATACCTGCAAGCCCCGTGAATTTGTCTACATCCCGTTCACAACGTTTAACGTGGCAACTACAGCAGGCCCGGATTAACCCCTTTTGGCGCCCTAGGCCACACTTTGGAATTACGCCCCCAAACCAACCTCTACCGCACCCCCCCCCACCTCCTCCTGCTCGCGGCACCGCGCACCCTCCTTCCTAGAGTCAAGGAAGGAGGGCTCGAGGAGGAGGAGGCGGAGGGAAGCCCTGCCCCCGGGGCCGCTGCCGGGCATGCGCAGCAGGAGGGCGCGAGCGCCTCTGCCTCCTCCGCCATGTTCCTGGGTGCCGCGCATGCCTGGCAGCGGCCCTGGGGGCTTCCCTCCACATCCTCCTCCTCGCGCCCTCCTTCCTTGACAAGAAGTTGGACAGCCCTGGCCTGGCCTAGGGTGACCTTGTGGGCAATCCGGGCCAGAACTACAGCCTGTGCCAGGAAATTCCAAACTCCCGCACCTGCCACAATCCCCCAAAGCTGCCGTCAGTGCCAAGCTGCTGCTGCGTAAGCCATCACAAACCGCAATACTACTCCGGATACACAAACCAACCCCCTGCCTTGCGCTTTAGAACATGCTGTTTCCTATGCGCCTCACTACGGCCATCCTGGATATAGTTAAGTTTTATTTTTGACCAATGGAAGATACATAAACATCTTGTTGCAACATTGAAAGGCTTCACCTCTCGTATGGCGATGGGCGTGAGAACTAACCACAAAAAGCCAAAGTGATGCAGCCAGGGCACACGTGTTTAGAAGACGAGAACATTCAGTGACAACATTTGCTTCAGGCCATTTCCATCTGGCTCAGTGGTTCTCCACCTTCCTAATGCCGCGACCCCTTAATACAGTTCCTCGCGTTGTAGTAACCCCCAATCATATCATTATTTCCATGCTACTTCACAACTGTGATTGTGCTATTGTTATGAAGCGTCATGTCCATATATCTGATATGCAGGATGTGTTTTCATTCACTGGACCAAATTTGGCACATATACCCAATATGCCCAGATTTGAATACTGGTGGGATTGGGGGGAGAGATTGTCATTTGGGAGTTGTAGTTCCTGGGATTTATAGTTCACCTACAATCAAAGAGCATTCTGAACCCCACCGATGGAGGAATTGAACCAAACTTGGGACACAGAATTCCCATGACCAACAGAAAATACTGGGAGGGTTTGGTGGGCATTGACCTTAAGTTTTGGAGTTGTAGTTCACCTACATCCCAAGGGCACTGTCAACTCAAAACAATGATGGATCTTGACTAAACTTGGCATGAATATCAATACGCCCAAATGTGAACACTGGTGGAGTTTGGGGAAAATAGACCTTGACATTTGGGAGTGGTAGTTTCTGGGATTTATAGTTCAGCTACAATCAAAGAGCCTTTTGAACTCCACCAAAGATAGAATTCGGCCAAACTTCCCACCCACCCCCCATGATAGACAGAAAATGCTGTGTTTTGTGGTGATCTTTGGTGACCCCTCTGACACCCCCTCGTGACCCCTCCAGGGGTCCCGACCCCCAGGTTGAGAAACACTGATCTAGATGTATTCACGTGGTCTTCAGCACACTGTTCAACATTGGAGCCCCCCGGTAGCGCAGTCAGTGGGTTCAACCCTTGTGCCATCAGGACTGAAGGGTGACAGGTTGGAGGTGCGAATCCTGGGAGAGCAGGCTGAGTTCCCTCTGTCAGCTCCAGCTCCCCATGTGGGGACATGAGAGAAGCCTCCCAACGAAGATGGGACATGGGAGAAGCCTCCGACAAGTGTGGTAAAACATCCGAGCAACGTCCTTGCAGACAGCCAATTCTCTCACACCAGAAGCGACTTGCAGTTTCTCAAGTCGCACCTGATATGAAAAAAAAAAACCTGTTCAGCATTAGGATGGCTTTCTGTCCCTGGGAATACACTGACTGTCTTTTGAAAACCAAAACATGATTAAGAAAGGTACGTTGTTGTGCTAAAAGGCTGCGTCTGTGCTCCAAAAGCAAACAAGCGCAAGGGAGCAAAGCATTACATTAATGCTAGAAGATCCTTCCAATCGGTGAGCACACATCCTTGTATCTTTCCAGACTTGTCCAGCTCGTGAAATACTTCAGTTTAGAGAAATGGTTGGCATCCCCCCTTTTTTGGACCACGAGGTATTTGACCAGGCCAAAAAGCTGAAGACCGAAAGGAGACCTACCTGGAGGTTTTGTTCCGAAGAGGATGTTCCGGCTGCTCCCGAAGAATGAGCAGGAACGCCGCCGCCGCCGCCTTCTCCCTCCGCGGTGAGCACCTCACCTGCTCGTGCTTCCCGACTCTTGAGCAACCCACCCACGAAAAGTTGCCATTCAGGATCTCCGACTAAGGGCGATCCGTGGCTTTTGCCAAGTGTTGCGCGGCTGCAACCCTGATGGGAGGAAGCAGGTTATCTTTGCGCCGCTCGCTCCAGCATTGTAAAGTGGGGAAAGATCCCGTGTTTTATGGCACGTTCCGCCAGGAGAGGGAAACAGGGCCGTGACGGCAGGTGAGCCTTCCTTCTTTCTCTCAGGTGAACGCTGAGTCTCTCACAAGCCCGGATGAGAAGAGGCCAGGCTTGGCAACACCTGGGAGGGAGAAGCCCCGCTTCCACCTGGGGAATGGTTCCCTGGAGAATCCACAGGCCGGGCATCCTTTCGGAAGGCAATGCAATGCTTGCTTTTTTGTCAAGCCTGCCCTCCCTGTTTTAGGAGGAATGTCATGGTATGGCACACGTTTACAATACTGTACGAAGATGGCAAGCATCTCAGAGGATGAGGCTCCTTACGTAGAATCCTAGAGTTGGACGAGACCTGGCGGGCCATCGGGGGCGGCCTAAAGTAATTTTAAATGGTAAGCAAACATTATTTTGGCGCCCCCAAAACATTATTTTGGCGCCCCCCCCCAAAAAAAACATTATGGGTGAGGAAAGAGCCCCTTCTTCTGACGCAAAAGGGGTCTCGGAATCCGCCTTAATTTTGGGGGAGAAGAAGGGGCGGAATCGGGGGCGCCGTGCCGGGCCAAAGGGAAGAGCCAGAGGGCGGCCTCTTTGCAGGGCGGGGTGTTTACTTATTTTATTTACTTTGCTTCTAGACCGCCTCTCTCTCTCAGCCCGAAGGCGACTCGAGGCCGTGTACGACAGCAAAAACTGCTCAAGACAAACATATCAACAATTATCAACACAATACAATTCCAACGTATACAAATTAGCATTCAACATTAAAAACACAATATCAGCGTCTCATTATTAAATCGGTTTCCAATTGCGTCGTCGTCATTCCGTAGGTCTCAATTTGACAATCATACTACATCTGCAAATGCCCGGTCAAGCAGCCAGGTCTTGACCATCCTGCGAAATGTCAAGAGGGAGGGGCCGATCTGATGTCACTAGGGAGGGCGTTCCAAAGCCGAGGAGCCACCACTGAAAAGGCCCTGTCTCTCGTCCTCACCGATCGCGCCTGCAAAGCAGGTGGGACCGAGAGCAGGGCCTCTCCGGATGATCTTAAGCATCTTGAAGGTTCATAGGGAGAGATGCGTTCGGACATGTAAGTTGGACCAGAACCATTAAGGGCTTTAAAGGCCAAAGCCAGCACTTTGAATTGTGCCCGGTAGCAAACTGGCAGCCAGTGGAGCTGGCACAACAGAGTTGTACGCTCCTTGAGTGCCGCTCCTGTTATCAACCTGGCTGCTGTCCGTTGGACCAGTTGAAGCTTCTGAGCAGTCTTCAAAGGCAGCCCCACGTAGAGGGCGTTGCAGTAATCTATACGGGATGTAACCAGAGCGTGGACTACCATGGCCAAGTCACACTTCCCAAGGTACGGGCGCAGTTGGCGCACAAGTTTTAGCTGTGTGAATGCTCCCCTGCTCACCGCCGAAACCTGGGGTTCCAGGCTCAGTGATGAGTCCAGGATCACACCCAAACTGTTGCCTCCTCCGTGCCTCCACCTCCTACCGCCGCACCTTCGGCCCCACGCCGGGCTCCTCCTCTTCCTCCCCCCGTGTGGGCGCTGCTTCCTCCTCTTCCTCGCGCTTCCTCAGCGCTTCCTCTTCCTCCCCGGGGGTCTCCCTGCGCTCTTACCGCACCGGTGGCAGCGGCACGAGCAACCTCTTCCTGCGCTCCAGCACGTCGCTCTCCTCGGCATCTCCGCAGCAGCGCTACTACTCGTCGGGCTCCTCTTCGGCTGCGGAACATCGGCCGGATGCTGTCTTGCGGGCGGGGGAATGCGCCCTTCCCAGATGGCGCCCCACGCAGCGGCATCCTTGGCCTACCAGTAGGACCGCCCCTGTAGGCCATCATCCAGCCCAACCCCATTCCGCCAAGAAGCAGGGAAATTGCATTCAAAGCACACCCGACAGATGGCCATCCAGCCTCTAGCTTCAAAGCCTCCAGAGGAGGAGCCTCCACCACACTCCCTCCGAGGCAGAGAGTTCCACTGCTGAACACCTCTCACACACTTAGGAAGTTCTTCCTCATGTTCAGATGGAATCTCCTTGCTTTCCCGTAGTTTGAAGCCATGGCTCCATTGCGTCCAGGCCTCCAGGGCAGCATTGCCAATATAAATGGTGGAATCCTCATTAATAATAATAATAATAATAATAATAATAATTTCACTCCTTACCCACCACCTCTCCTCACAGCTCGAGGCGAGTTCCAACATTGGTAAAACATCGCACAAAACAAAAGTTAGAGTGGAAGTTTAAAATTCATCATTGAACTATCTGGGTTCGAGACTAATAATAATAACAACAACAACAATAGAAGAGAAATCTTTTGTATTAAAGCACCCACCCAATGTTTTAGATCACGGTTCCCATTATCCCGCCGATTGCCATTCCAAAGGAATGGACGGGAATAAGCCCCATTGTCCCAGGCTGGTGGCAGCTGTGTGGCAGGCCTGGGAGCGCCTAATCTTGAGGCCCATCAAGTACCTGCCGAACCCATTTGTGGCGCAACAGTGAGGAAACGGGACGCTGTGTGAGTGAACTTGATTACACAAGATACACTATAAATCTAGACAAGATTATGAGGTAAGTCTAAAAGAGTTTGGAATTTGAGGGTGTTTCTAGATTTTTACATCAATTCTGTAAGGCCAGGTGAAAATACGTAAACTCCAAGTTCATCAGCCATGGTTGACCCGTCCAGGTGGAGAGAGGGGCGCAAGGCGGCCAAGGGAGGCTCCTACTTTGGGCACATTACGGTTTCTCTAAGGAAAATAATGCTGCCGTGCCCAAATTGGTACATTAAACATGTTATCAAGAAATAAATCATGCCGATTTAGATTTTTATAAACGACGAGCCATCCTCTCCCATGCGTTGCTGAGGTCCAGCCGGTGTGTGTGTTTTGTGTGTGTATATGTGTGTACAGGTCCTTCTCAAAAAATCAGCATATAGTGCTAAAGTTCATTATTTTCCATAATGTAATGATAAAAATTAAACTTTCATATATTTTCGATTCATGGCACACCAACTGACATATTTCAGGTCTTTTTTTCTTAATACTGGTGATTTTGGCATACATATCTCAAAAAATTAGCATATTCCATCCGACCAAATATGCTAATTTTTGGAGGCAGTATTTTTGAGTTTTCAGGAGCTGTGTGCCAAAATCATCCGCACAAAACAAAAACAGACCTGAAATATTTCAGTTGGTGTGCAACATATGGAAGTTTAATTGTTATCATTACATTATGGAAAACAATGAACTTTGGCACTATATGCTAATTTTTTGAGAAGGACCTGTACATATGTGTGTGTGTGTGTATATATATATATATATATATATATATCATATATATAAATATATATGTGTGTGTGTGTGGTTTTGCGCATGTGTTGTAATGTAATTTGCGGGGGGTGGGTGGCTTTTTAAGTCTCTTCCATTGTGTTTTGCAGTGTTTTTATGAGTGGTGGTCACTCGTTGGCCTGAGAGGTGCCTTGTGTCCAAATTTTGTGTCAATTCGCCTGGTGGTTTTTGAGTTATGTTATTCCCACAAACGAACATGACATTTTCATTCATATAGACGGCATGCACGTATTAACCAATTCAAACCATTCTTGTTAAATGCCGCCAAGCCCACTTTGAGTAACGACGACCCAATGAATGTGATTCCTCCGAGTCACGCTCACATCTTCAGCCCTGTTCGTGCCTTGCAGATGGAGACCATCGTCTCCTCGGCTGAATGGATCCACCTGGAATGCTGCCTCCTCCTCCTCCTCCTCCTCCTCCTCCTCCTCCTCCTCCTCCTCCCACCTTGGCTTCTATGGAGAGTTCAGGCTTTAGGGTTTGCTTTAGGACTCACTTGGTTATCTTTTTAGCAGCCCGTGGTGTCTGTAGAACTCTTCTCCCACAACGTTTCAAATGATTTCCCCCGCCCCCAACTGTACATAGAAACTGGAAATCTAATGGCACGGGCAAGCCTAACTTTAGTATTGAATGATACGCCTTCTTCACACTTGAGGGTCTCATCTAGTTCCTTCACCGTTGCTCTTCCAAGTCAGAGCCTTCTGGCCTCTTGACCACTGTCTCCATATTTATTTATTTATTTATTTATTTATTTATTGTTCCGATTTTTTAGTCGCCCCTTCCGGTAGGCTCGGGGCGACTTACATATGCTTAAAAACCACAAAAATACTGTAAAACAATGGACCACATGTCCACATATTGAACAGACTGATACACATTAAAATAACTCTTAGGCCTACATTACAAGTAAGCGGCCTAGAGATGTCTACAGACCAAACGCCTGTACGAACAGGAGGGTTTTACAACAGGTCGGTCCGTGCACAGATTGTGAAGGGAAGGGCGTTCCATAAGAGTGGCGCGATGGCACTAAAAGCCCTTCTCCGCGTTGAGGACAGATGGATGGATTGACAACTGGGCACCACCAGGAGGTTCTGAGACTCAGATCGCAGTGGTCGTGGGGGATTGTATTGGGAGAGGCGGTCCCTTAGGTACACTGGCCCCAGACCATTCAAGGCCTTGAAGGTCAGAACCAGGACCTTGAGGGTGATCCGGTGCTCTATTGGAAGCCAGTGCAGTTCGCGCAGAACGGGCGTGATGTGGCAGCGAGATGGAAGGCCTGCCACCAGCCAAGCTGCAGCGTTCTGCACCAGCTTAAGCTTCTGGATCACCGACAGAGGAAGGCCAATGTCGGAGGTGATGGAAAGCCACTCCGCTGACGATGGAGATGTGCTTCTCCATCGACAGTTGGGAGTCAAGAGTGACTCCCAGACTTTTTACAGATGGAGACGGGCGAAGCGTCGCCCCGTCCAGGGTTGGGAGCTGGATCCCTCCCGTACCCGGACGACCCAGCCACAGGATCTCCGTCTTAGCCAGAGATATGATTCATGACTGACCTGAAGTCACTTTGAAAACACCCAACGTGGATATTTTTAGATTTCAGAATTACAGAATGTAGCACACCAGTTCTCGTTTGTGCCTGGGAGGCAGGGGGCAGCACCGGGGGTTCCACTTGCATTGGAGCCAGCTGATTCTGAAGAGGATTTGGAGGTGCTAGAAGAAGGGGATTTTGAGGTAGCTGGGCCTTCTTCCCCCACAGAAAGCCTGGCCTGGGATGACGGCTGGCCGGATCCTTACGAGAGGCAGGAAGGCCAGTCAGAATTCAAAGCAGTGACAGTGAAGATTATGAACGGCCGGGGGGGCGAGGCTCGCAAGAAAGAATGTGGGAAACAACCGAGGGAGAGGCCCGGGAAGCAGAAGGGGAGTTCGACTCTCACGAAGATAGGGAACCAGGTGCTGGGAGGCAAGGTCGAACGTTTGATAGGAGACGGAGCATTGAGGCTAGCAGGAGGGGTTGGTTCCACAGCCTAGACCGACCGAGGGCTCGCAGCACAGATTGGAGGAGGAGAAGCCTAGAGCGTCGGGGCCTCGCCAAGGGATTAAGTATAGGATCCGTGGGAACGGATCCTCAGTACTTCGCCACGTCTATCCTATACAGATGTGTAGCGAAGCCAAGACCACATAGCCAAGTTTGGGGCTAGGGGCCTGCCAAGCAGAGCTTGTATCTTGTAACCTTGTTTATCCTTTGATCCGCTAGCAAAGCGGAGCCTTGCCAAGTCTTTGGATCTTACTGCCAAGTTTGCTTTTGGACTATACCTTTTATCCTTTGGATTACTTTTGATTTTTATGTGACACAGAAAAAGGAAGCTCAATCTATACTAACTTTAGAAAACATATTTCACACAGACAAACGGGGTATTTATATCAATTTAACATCTTGGAGGAGTATTCTATTTTCTGTTAAAGCCAGTCTCCGTGCTGCCCTGCCCAAATCCGAGATCCAAGTTTGCATCAATTCATGAGACGTTCATGGTCTCAAACCTATTACCCAACGTGAATCCCGGTGTCCTACACCTTGATGAAATCCGTCCACTCTTTCCGTTGCATTCTTGAAGACACACACACACACACCACACAGTCAAATCCCTCTCTCAGGAAATGGTAGGGTCGAGGTGCAGGTCTATGGTAGCCCTCGATGGGTAGGCCCAATGAAAGGAAACACCTTGCAAACCCAACCTTAGGTGGAGACACAATGAGCCTTGCATCCATCATCGGTCCGCTCATCCCCACTCCAGTTCTTTCCCACAGGAGCTGTGGTGACTCAGTGTTGTGTTTATGAGGCTTGCAGGTGTGATTTCCCAATGGGATCCAGAAAGACCGTAGCAAGTTGGTTCCTGTCTGAGGCGAGAGGCTCCCCTTCATGCACCTGGATCAACCATCCCTCAACACCCACTGGTGTGGCGGTGTCAACATTTGCTACCCAGCCACCACGACAGGCGTCCACAAACCCGACACAGGGAAGGAAAGACTTTCAAGTTGTGGTCCTCCTTGCAATGGAAACAGAACCAAGGGCCTGGAGCTCCTCAACAGCTGCGCTTACTTTTCAATGAGGCCCGAATGAAACAACCCACCAAGTCCCCCTTTTGCACCAAGTTTCAGTGGGGTGTGGGCCAGTCTCACCATTTAATCCCATTTTACACGAGGAGAATTTAAATCTCAGGAACAAGATGTTGCAACCACCTGATAACTCCTGTGACAGACAGCCATCGGTTCCCAGGCCCAGGTGGACAACGGCTCTTCAAGGAAAAAACAGTGTCCGCAAAGTAAGAGAGAAGTGGATTAAATATTGAAAATGCTCCTGTTTATTGATTCCCGCAAATGCACTAGTTTTAAGCAATGTATCAAATTAACCCAGGAAGACGAGGCGGCGTTTGTTGACCAACCACCGCACATTGCTGAGAGGGCAGCGATGGAGCAGCTGCAGTCCTTCCTAGATGGTGCCACTTGGCTCGACCCCTTCCAGTCCGGCTTCCGTTCAGGGCATGGGGCAGAGATGGTGTTGGTCGCCATCACAGACAAGCTGCGTTGCCAACTTGATCGAGGCGGATCGGTACTGCTCGTGTTATTGGACCTCACGGCAGCGTTTGATACTGTCGATTACGATCTTTTGACCCACCGCCTTGCCGGGGCTGGGGTGAGGGGGACAGTCCTGAACTGGTTGCCCTCCTTCCTCTGGAACCGGTCACAGCGAGTGAGAAGGGCTGAGGTTGTCTCAGGGGGCGCCCCCTTCTTTGTGGGGTGCCTCAGGGGGCAATCCTCTCCCCTTTATTGTATAATATCTACGTCCGACCACTTGCTCAGTTGGTACGCAGCTTTGGGCTGGAGTGTCACCAATATGCGGATGACACCCAGCTCGTTCTGGGGAAGGAGGGCTGACCCGACTCCGTACGCGATAATTTCCATCGTTGCCTTGAAGCCGTTACTGGATGGCTGAGAGCCAGTAGGTTGAAGGTGAATTTGGCTGAGATGGAAATCCTGTGGCTGGGTCGTCCGGGTATGGGAGAGATCCATCTCCCACCCCTGGACGGGGCGACACTTTGCCCGTCTCCAACTGTAAAAAGCTGGCTCCCTCCCTGTCCCGTCATGACCTAGCCACAGTGGTCCAAGCCACGGTCATCTCAAGATTGGACTACTGTAATGCCCTCTACATCGGCCTTCCCTTGTCGTTGATCCGGAAGCTGAAGCTGGTGCAGAACGCTGCAGCTCGGCTGGTGGCAGGCCTTCCATCTCGCTGCCACAGCACGCCTGTCCTGCGCGGACTGAACTGGCTACCAATTGAGCACCGGATCACCTTCAAGGTGCTGGTTCTGACCTTCAAGGCCTTGAATGGTCTGGGGCCAGTGTACCTAAGGGACCGCCTCTCCCAATATCACCCCCCACGACCACAGCGATCTGAGCTTCAGAACCTCTTGGTGGTACCGAGCCGTCAATCTATCCATCTGTCCACAACCCGGAGGAGGGCTTTCAGTGCTGCTGCGCCGGTCTTGTGGAACGCCCTCCCATCTCCAATTCGTACACAGACCGACCTGCTAGCTTTTCGCAGGGACTGTAAAACCCTCTTGTTTGTCCAAGCCTTCGGCTCCTAGATGCCTCTAGGCCAGGGACCGTAATGCAGGCCTAATGAGTGGTTTTAAGGTGACTTTAATGTATTTCTGCTGTTTTTAACTTGTATTTTATAGTGTTTTTATGGTTTTATGTGTGTGAATCGCCCTGAGCCTCTTGGAAGGGGCGACGAATAAATCGAAACAATAAATAAATAAATACTGAAAAATATAATATATAGTTCAATGAATCTGCCATAGATCCATAAAAGAAAACGAACATGTCATTCTGTTAAAGAGTTGTAACTGCCAGGTGGGTCTTTCTGGCTGTTTTAAACACAGGTACATATATTCAGCTGCCGACTCTCTTCCCTCAGTCCCTAATATATTACAAGCCCGAGGATACTACTTCCCAGTGCGGGCGCCCAGAGGAGCCTGTTGAAGCTTCCTTGTAATTAGCCTCCAATGAAGGCTAAGCGACGAGAGCGCACTTCGAATGCATGCACGCACATAGCTGAGAGAAGAGGCGGGGCCGGGCCGCTCCAAAAGAGCACCCAAGCACAAAATGACAAGCCACCAAGAAGCAAGGCTAGGCTGCCTAAATGCCACTCGTTGCCCAGGATTTGGCCGAGGGTGAGATGCAGAATTCACAATCAGCCCTATTAATTAGTTGACGCCTGGGACGGACGGAGCCTGCCCTCCCCCAATGGATCCTTTGAAAGCTTCTTGGAATCCTTTAATACTTGCTCCAATCTTCACATTTCCTGTTTTGAGAGCAAGCGTATGGATCGACTACTGGGCATGGCCTGGATGCCGGAGGAGCCGCCCCTTGGCTGCTTTCTCCCTTCTCCAGCTCTGAGGAGGCCTCCTTGACGCCCACTGCAGGCCTCCAAAAGCATCTCCTTGCATTACACCTCCCTCTGAGATAGCCTTTCTAGCTACTTTTTCCCCTCGTCTCAGGAGCGACTTGAGAAACTGCGCGGACGTTGCCCGGGGACGTGGCCCAAATGCTTTTTTAAAATGTTTCATCGTCCTTGTGGGAGGCTTCGCCCACGCCCCCTTTGCGTGGGGAGCTGGAGCTGATCGAGGGAGCTCATTGGTGCTCTCCCTGGATGCTAACCTACGACCTGGCACTGGGCACTGATACAATGCCAATACAAACAATTACAATAGTAAAACCTCAATAAAACATAAACCAAAATTAAAACAATACATCAACAAGCATTAAAACGACAAAGCAGCCTCGTCAGTCGAGTCGCCGTCCCAGCCGATGTCACTCTGAACTGCTCCAGACATCCACTGCCCAAAGGCCTGGTCCCAGAACCATGGTTTTTTCTAAAAGCCAGGAGGAGCGGATCTTGCCTCATTTGGGAGTGTGTTCCATAGGTGGGGGGCCACAGCTGAGAAGGCCCTGTCTGTCATCCCCGCCAGGCGCATTTGTGCTGTTGACGGGAGCGAGAGCAGGGCCTCCCCGGATGATCTTAGATTCCGAGGTGGGACGTAGGGGTGGATGCGTTCGGACAAGTAAGCTGGGCCAGAACCGTATAGAGCTTTATAGGTCAAAGCCCCTCCAACAGATGGCCATCCAGCCTCTGCTTCAAAGCCTTCAAAGGAGCCTCCACCACACCCCCTCCAGGGCAGCAGAGAGTTCCACTGCTGAACAGCTCTCTCTCACCCAATCAGGAAGTTCTTCCTCGTGTTCAGGTGGAATCTCCTTTTCTGTAGTTTGAACCCATTGTTCCATTGCGCCCTCGTCTCCAGGGCAGCAGATGCGACACAATTTGACTCTAATATAGAGATTTTGTGCAATACGCTGGAAGGAGCTGCCGGGGCTTCTTTGTCAAAGCTGTTGTTTGGTAACCTTTGCTTGAATTTGCCAGTTCTGACTCTCAGTGTACTAAGGAAAGAGCGTTGCGCCTGTGTCTCATGGTTACGACGAACATGTTTGCATTCCTCTCTCATGTTTATTCAGGGAAGGCAAGCCGTCACGCAACACACTGCATACTAAGGGATCTTTCTAGAAGGATGCTCATTTCTCAGCTAGCGATCGCATGCCAGGCATGCTCCGTGCCCTTGCCAATATACCACGCTTGAGTCGTACGCAGCAAAGGAGCTGTAACCTTTAATTATAATACATACATACACATATATACATGCATACA
Source organism: Anolis apletophallus (assembly GCA_030556195.1). Lineage (NCBI taxonomy): Eukaryota > Metazoa > Chordata > Lepidosauria > Squamata > Anolidae > Anolis > Anolis apletophallus. Next base: position 427,132 of record JARBWK010000015.1, on the reverse strand, counting down.
CATGCTGCGGGCAGGCCCGGATTACCCATAAGGCCACCCTAGGCCATGGCCTAGGGCGGCAGCCATAGGGGGAGGTGGCAGATCCGGACCCCCAAAATTGAAAAAATGGATTTTTTTTTAAAAAATCCGATCTTCGGACGCTTGCTTCTGCGCCTGCGCACTGAAGGAAGGAGGGGCGGGGCTGTCGCGAGCAAGGAGCCGGGGGAAGCCACGTCAGACGCCCTAGGGGCGGGACTTCCCCCGGCTCCTTCTCCCTCGCGCTGGCTCTGCCCCTTTGTATTTCTCCGAGGGAGAAGGAGCCGGGGGAAGTCCCGCCCCTAGGGCGTCTGACGTGGCTTCCCCCCGCTGCCTTCTCGCTCACGCGGGTGGGCGCCGCTCCTTCCTTCCGTGAAGGAAGGAGGGGCGTCCGTGCAAGCGAGGAGGCGGTGGGGGAAGCCACGTCAGACGCCCTAGGGGTGGGACTTCCCCCCGGCTGCTTCTCCGTGCTGGCCCCGCCCCCAAGCGCCCCCGAGGCGGCATTTACAGAGTGTTGCCTAGGGCGCCACAAAACGTTCATCCGGGCCTGGCTGCGGGATGCCTGTGTTATTTCATGGAAGCACCCATTAAGATGGCCAGTTATCCCCCCCAGAATAATAAATAAATCCCCCACAACATACCTTTGGCCACATGTTTGAGGGACATGTTAATCTAGTGGAAACCTTATTTCGAATGCTAACAAGTGGGTGGAGATACAATAGGACGCGGGCATCGCACGTCTTCAGACTCATGTGCTTTGCTGACTGCGGACATTCGGGCCAAGAGCTTCAGGAGCGCATTCGGGTTGTATGGAAACAGGTTTCCTTTGTGTAGTTTAGAAACCAGTTCTTGAAGCTCGTGGAAACATCTCACGGATTTCTGAAGCACGTCTTCTTCTGACCCAGGAGGGTCTGGGGATACCTGGCAGCGCCCAGGGGTCGAAGCAGCGCCCACGTCTCCGAGACCCAGAAGTGACGCCGCTTGCTTTGAGGTTCCTGCCTCATCGTCCACTTCCATAGCGTTACTTTCATCTGGACAGGACTGGTGGTCCCAAGGCGGCTGTTTGGCTTCGGCCCAACACTCCTCGCCTAGGCATTCGGCCTCGGAATCGTCTGAGCTTTCATAGTCGACCAGCCGCTGAAGGGATGTGTTGTCGGACCCTCTCAACAAGCAAGTCCTGGCCGCTTTTGCAGACTGACCGTCCATCGGCCAAGATGAAGAAAGATTCGTGGACGTGGTCAAAAGCACCAGAGCGCAGGACTCCGGGTCACAGGAACCACGCTGTAATTTTGAGTCCAAGTGGCAACCTCCTTTCCGTTGGGATAACAGGGGGGACCCAAAACCTCTGCAGGGGGTGGGCTCAAGGGACCGGGATGTTTCCACAAAACGGGGCCAGTTCTCTACAAGTAGCTTTAGGTACCTCACAAAATACTCCAGGAAACAGGTTTCGGATGAAATCAAGAAATCGAGGAGAACGGAAGCGTCGAACGCAATGCTTTTTAGGAGAAATAAGAAGACACAGTGTGGGTTGCAGCCGTTCCGATGCGTCCACGCTTCGTAATCTGAATGGCATGTGGGAGAACCAGCATCACGCCAGACTCTAGAAAATCAACAATTGCGTAATAAGTAAATAGCAACGGGCACCGTGGCTGTGGTTGTTGTGGGTTGGTTTTTTAACCAAGAACTCCTTCATCAATGCTTTATTGCAAACTATAGCTTAATTCACACATCATCATCTTGGTCAACTAAGACAGTGTTTCCCCACACGAGTGTGCCGTGAGCGGTCATCAGGTGTACCGTAGGAAATGGGAACCTCCAATACCCTTTCTTCCCCCTCCTGCCGAACACTTTTTCTTCTCCACTCGGGCTCCCTTCTTCCCAGCCTCTTCTGCCGCCATTTTGGTCCGAGGGGGCAGCGTGAGCGTGTTATGTACAGGGGTGGGGGTGAAGATGTGACCCGTGCGGACGCTACTGCGCAGACCCACTCCACATCTTCCTCCCTCCCCCCTGCTCTTCTGAACACGCTCACGTTGCCCCCTCGGATCAAAATGGCGGCAGAAGAGGCTGGGAAGAAGGGAGCCCGAGTGGAGAAGAAAAAGTAAGTGTTCGGCAGGAGGGGGAAGAAAGCATGCGAAGGGGAGGAACTATAAATCCCAGAAACTGCAACTCCCAAATGTCAAGGTCTATTTTCCCCAAACTCCATCTGTGTTCACATTTGGGCATATTGAGTATTCATGCCAAGTTTGGTCCTGATCCAACATTGTTTGAGTCCACAGTGCTCTCTGGATATAGGTGAACTACAACTCCAAAACCCAAGGTCAATGCCCACCAAACTCTTATAGTATTTTCTCTTGGTTATGGGAGTTCTGTGTGGGAAGTTTGATTCCATTCCCTCATTGGTGGAGTTCAGAATGCTCTTTGATTGCGGGGGAACTATAACTCCCAGCAACTACAACTCCCAAATGACAAAATCAATTTTTTGACTGATGGTCCCTCCTTGGGTTAGTATTAGTGTGTTTTGTGGCCAAATTTGGCAGCAATTTCTCTAGAGGTTTTTGAGTTATGTTAATCCCACAAATGAACATTACATTTATGTCTTGTTTTTAATCAATAAAAACTCTTTTTTTTAAATGAACATTACATTTATATATACATACATATACATATACATATATATATAGAGAGAGAGAGAGAGCGAGAGAGAGAGAGAGAGAGCGCACAACAGCGCAGACAGAAAAGCAAAACACAGAGAGAGACTGACAGCTGTTGAGCAAGACCTTCGTGTGTGTGTTTCTGCCATTCCTGCCAGGATATCTATGTTGTGTTCATCGAAACAGGCCCAGGTTTCACACTGAGTGTATAAATACATTTAGAAACATGTTAACTATATGTATGACTGTGTTAGAGTGTCATTTTGTGTCATTTTGGTTGGTGGTGTGCCCCAGGGTTTTGCAAATGTAAAAAATGTACGACAGCTCAAAAAAGGATGAAAAACGCTGTGCTAAGACACACTTCGGGTCCCATAACCTGAATGTCATGTGGGAGAATGGTGCCAGAATCTAGAAAATCAGCCATTGTCTAAACAAACGAATAACAAGTGGCAGCTTTTTCAAAACCGAAAGTGCATTTATCCATCTTTGTTCCAAATTATAGTTTAATGCACACATTATAACCTTGGCTTACTAAAGCATATTTTTTTTCACATGTTGCTCCTATCCCCTTATTATATTAATATTATTATTATTCACCCGCCCCTCCTTTCTGCTCGAGAGACACAACATAAAGACATCTATAAAATCACACAGTAATTAAAACATAGTTACAACGTTGTGCAATGCATTAATTATACTTATTTGATTAGATAAATGCATGAAATTGTCCTTGCGGGAACTCACGAGCCCTCCTCCCTCTAATCCCAGGGATAGTGTTAAACGTGAGTTCGTTATGGTATGTAAATTCCCTGCTGACGGACTCCCTTATTAATGCATATTCACTCGCATTACGAGGCTGGAGGCGTATTGCTGAACGCAGGGTTTGCAACACTGACAAATGGAACGGAGAGGAAGCGGACTTGGCACCCCGCCTGAGCTGACTTTCAATGGCTTAAGTGATGTTTATTTATGGATAACTATTTAATTAGCCTGTTTTAATTTACTGTAATGAATTGCAATGTATTGTGTGTTTTTATATTTTTTTTCTTGTTTTATACCAGCACTAGCTGTACCCGGCCACGCGCTGCTGTGGCTTTTTCTCTTTCCTGTGTCCCAGTCTATATATATATGTGTGTTTTGTGTGTGTGTGTGTATGTATGTATATATATGGATTTGTGTCTATGTGTACATATGTGTGAGTGTGTATGTATGTGTAGTTATGTATATGTGTATATGTGTGTACATCTGTGTACTTATGTGTTTTTGTATATGTATATGCGTGTAGATGTGTAGATGTGTGTAAGTACAGATGTGTGTATGTATGTGTGCATGCTCTGAGTGGCTAGCACCACCAACATTCCGACACTCTAAACTGGGGGGGGGGGGGGGTGGCAGCTCCCAGCTTCTACATTCTAACTGAGGGAGTATTTGCATAATGCCTCTAATTGGCCAGCTCCACCAACATTCCGACACTGTAAACTGCCAGAGGGAGGTGGTGTGTGGGATCATGGGAGTTGTAGTCCATAATGGGTTTTTTGGATTTGTGGCTGTTGGTTCTTTTGGGGTTTTTTTGTGGTATGCATACCTCGTAGGGTTTTCTGGGTAGGTGGGCTGTTTTTGCGTGACTGCCTTGCGTGGTTTCTTTGTCTATAAGACAGGAACCACCACATGAAGGAATTTATATATATAGACTAGCTGAGGACCCGACGGTGCCCGAGTTATTTGAGGGAGGCATTGTGTGCCAAGGTTGGTTCCTATTAGATGTTTATGTGGCTTGCAGTGGTCTCAGGAACTTAGTGAAGGTACTGCAAGTCCCGGGGGCCTAGTCAGGAAAAGCAAGTTAAGGAAGCCTTTCTGTCAATTTTTGGGCTGGTTTGTGTTTTATAGGGGCTTAAGTGTTGTTTGGGAAGTGATTGACGTGAAGGTACTGCAAATCCCATCATTCGTGGCCCCTCCTGCCCTAAACCACACTAGGTAGTGAAGTGGGCCATTGGTCGCCTGTTTGCCAAGTTTGGTCCTGATCTGTCAGTGCTGTGGGCTTCAGTGGCTGACTGCCTGGGGCCTTTCCCTTTCCCTCTGAGTCACTTTAGAATGTTTGAATGCGATTGGCCATTTGGAGGCAGTTATGCAAATTCCATTTCAGTGGCAACCAATCCCCTCTGTCTGGGGCCGTAGAATGTTGGAGTTCTGAGGCTGGCCAGTTAGAGCCCGTTATGCAAATAATCCCACAATGGCAGCCAATCGAAACGCTGGCACATATTCCTCCCGTCGCTCATTCGGCCGCGCCACCGCAAACACTGACTTTTATTATATGTAATAGATCGAATGCTTGCCTTTATTATGTGGGGAGCCCCCCCGAGCCCCCCTGGGGAGATAGGGCGGGCTACAAATAAAGCATCATCATCATCTTCATCTTCATCACATGCCACGTTTTCTTCTACCGGCCTAAGACTGTCTGCTAGGAGCGGCCGTAAGTAACTGCTGCTCCTGAATTTGTGTTTAGTTTTCTTGACCAGCGATGAGCATCGCCTTCTCCTTGCTTGGGTACGCAGCGCAACTCAATTCCCCGTTACAAGCATGGCGGCTCAAAGCGACACCGAGTGAAACACATCTCTCTTCGCTTTGCCACAGTTCCTGGACTCTTTCCAAGAAAGTAATTCTGATTTCCTTGATTTTGCCCCTCTTTTCACTTTGACCTTTGAAAGCCTGGCGTCTGGAAAGTCCCCAAACTTTTGCATAATTGATTGTGATTTGAGGTGCTTTGGAGACGCATTTAACGAAAACCCCAAATAGCTGTTATGGACTGGAATAAACGCTTTGCTGTTGGTGTTCCCGGAGGCAAGCCGGCCAGCGGCCATCTGAGGCAGGGGTGGGCAATTACTTTTTCGAAGGGGCCACACAAGAGCCAAAAAATATTATGGAGGGCCTAAAGGCTGAACTACATTCTAATCTACATTATTTATTTATTTATTCACTTACTATATTTACTATCTATTACACATCATTAATATTAACGTATTAATATATCAATAAATATTCATATATTATTAGTATTAATATCATAATTATAATAATATATATAGACATTATAATATATTGAAATTATAATATAACATTATATTATATTATTTATTATATTATTATGTTATTATTGTAAAATTATGATAAAATAATAATAAAAACCACTAAAATGAAATAAAATGAAATTCAAGAAGACAAGGTGCGAACCAAGATGGAGGCTGACATCCTCAAGAGAGGAAGGATCCCAAGAAGGAATGGCCCAATGGACCCGGCCCAGAGGGTGGCAAAGCGGACCCAGCCGCCACAGCAGCAGAGGAGGGCAGAGCAGCAGGCGATCGGAGGCTGCAGGCCTCCACCCGCTCTCGCCCCCAGCCATTCCCCAGCTGATCGCCCTGCCATGGAGTGCCTGCCATTGCAGCTTTGGAGTGCCTGCCATCCCGGGAGGCGATCCAGGCCTGCAGCGGGAGCAGTCAGCGACTTCAGACAGCTGATCGCCCCGGCAACTCGGAAGACGATTAAGTCTTTCGGGTCACCAGGGCGATCAGCCGCCGAAGGTCGCTGACTGCTCCCGCTGCAGGCCTGGATCGCCTCCCGGGATGGCAGGCACTCCAAAGCTGCCACTCCTCCGATTGTTCTCCGGAGCGGCGGGCTGTCTGCCGACACAGGCCCCAGAGCCTGCGATGGGATGGCGGCAGCAGCACCCCTTCCTCTTGGCCTCGCTCCCGATGCCCTTCTCCCCGGGCTGGACAGAATCGGCTGCCGGGCCGCATCCGGCCCGCGGGCTTTAGGCTGCCCAGGTCTGATCTAATCTATCTATCTGGAGGATTGCTGGGAGTTGTAGTCCAGGAATAGGAAACTGGAAATATGCAGGGATTGAGAGGCTGTCAAAGCCGGGGTGGGCAATTACCGGCCCTCCAGGTGTTTTGGACTTCAACTCCCAGAAATCCTAACAGCTGGTAAACTGGCTAGGATTTCTGGGAGTTGAAGTGCAAAACACCTGGAGGGCCGGTAATTGCCCACCCCTGTCTCAAAGAGATCCAAGGAGAAGAAAGCTTGCATCTTGGAAGCAATGCATTTGGATCACCCTTCTCCCCGGGCCGGTCAGAATCGCTGGAGGGCCGCATCCCGCGGGCCATAGGGTGCCCAGGTCTGATCTAAGGACTTCCATTTAATTTAGTTTCCGTGGCCAAAATCGATTTGTCAACAGTTCTGTGGTTTGAGGTATTTTTCTTTATTGATGGAGTAGACTAGGCATGGGCCAACTTTGGCTTTCCCTCCAGGTGTTTGGACTGCAACTCCCACCATTCCTAGCACCCCCAGGCCCCTTCCTTTTCCCCCTCAGCCGCTTAAGCAGCTGAGGGGGAAAAGGAAGGGGCCTGGGGGGCTAGGGAATGGTGGGAGTTGCAGTCCAAACACCTGGAGGGAAAGCCAAAGTTGGCCCAGGCCTGGAGTAGGCAGTTCAACAACATTTGATTCTTTCTCTCATAATCTCCAATGCTTCTGCGCATCAACTATTTCAATTATAGTTGACGTACTATTTTCTGCACATGAAAACTAAAATCACACCTAGCTGGCTTGGCCGCAAATTCTGAAACAGACACGAAACCTCAGAAACCAACACTCAAAACTGAAAGAACGTTAGGTCGGGCCTTGTGTCGAGTTATACTTGAAGCGATACATTGCTGACTAAAATTGTTTACGAATCCACTGGTCATTTTCTCCATGTTTTTGATGACAATTTCTTGCCAAAGGAAGGGAAAGCGGGTACTGACCTCTCAATCTTTACGTGGATGGTTAACAAGGCTTTGGCAGCTTCGAACAGATCGTCGTCTTGCTCTATAAACAGCACCGAAAGCCACTCGCAGGGATGCTCCAGCGGGCGGGCGCAGGCAGAAGGCCTCGGGCATCTTTTTAGGAACGTCAGCAGCGGAGGCATGATGCTCTCTAAATGCGCTACCAAAAGAGCCAGGGGGGGACAAGTCAATATACAGTCCAGAAACATTTTGACATTGTGGGTAGCCCTCAAGTTATAAACAAGGCAGGTTCTGTAGCTTTGTTCTGACGTTGAATCTGTATGTAAGTCGGAACAGGTACTGTTGAAGGCTTTCATCTTTTCCGCATGTAAGAGTCCCAAGAGTGAAAAGTGCAAATGATACAGGATAACGGTTTTTGAACCACTGCTTGCTTTAATCTATTGCATATATAATATAATAAAAGTCAGTGTTTGTGGGCGGGGCGGGTGGGCCGAGCGACGGGAGGAATATGTGCCAGCGTTTCGATTGGCTGCCACTCCGGGATTATTTGCATAAATGGCAATGACTGGCCAGCCTCAGAACTCCAACCCTCTAAGGCACCAGACAGAGGGGATTGGTTGCCACTGAGGGAAAATTTGCATAACGGACTCTGCATGGCCAACATTCCAACATCCAAAATCTCAAAGGTGCCAGAGAGTGCACTTTAAAAAAAGGCTTCCTTCAGCTGATTTAACAAACTAGGCCTCAGCCTGATTTGGCAGTAAGGCTTCCTCTACTTAATTTTCCTGACTAGGTCCACAACAATGACAGAACAAGACCAAACTTGGCCCACAGACCCCCAAGATGCACTCTACATCTTGGTGCAGTTTGAGGTAGGATGCACCATGGATGACGGGAATTGCAGTAGTTTAACTCACTTGCTTAGAGCACAGTGGCCCACACCAATGACGGATCAGGACCACACTTGCCACACAGAGGCCCAATGCAAGACCAAGCTTGACACACAGTGCCCCTATGACCCACTCTACATTCTACTGCCATATGGAGAAGAGTGGGACTTGAGGTACCTTCATGGATTATGGGATTTGTAGTACTTTCAAAGCCTTCATTTCCCACAGAACACTGCAGCCCTGAACAAAGGCCTAAAAAGACTCCACTTGGCACCCTGTGCCCCCATGGCCCAGTCTCCATCCTTCTACAGTTTACAGGAGGGTGGACCATGGATGATGGGACTTGAAGTACCAAAGACCAAACTTGGCACACAATGCCTTTCTCAAATAACCCGGGCACCGCCCGGTCCCCAAGCCAGTAGAATAATAAATTACAATTCCTTCCAAAAATGCAAAGACTGAAGTGAATTAATTTATGCAGGAAGGTTGATTCAGGAATGTCATGTGACTGAAATGAGACACCAGGCTTCAAAAAACCCTCTTCGCACCCAGAAAGACTTGCCATGGCTCCTTGGAAGAGAAACCGCAAGAAACACGGCCACTTTGTCACTTGCAGACGTCCTGCGCGCATCCTCTTATGCCCTCCCCATTCCATCCCTAGACACGGAGAACAGTACGGTGAGCCTGGGAGAAACTGCGCACTTTAAATTACTTTGAAAAGAAAAGAAAAGCACATTACCTTGGGCTTCGGCTTCAGAACCCAGAATGCTTATCTCTAATGCTTTCAGAAAAACCAGGCTGAAGGCCCTGAGGGCCACTTGATCCGCACCGACACAGGGACTCCTCTCTCCGGGCTCGGTTTGCGTGCCTCCAAAATGGCTGCTCTTCTCACTGATGAGCAGCGTGTCCATCCTCACAGAATTCACGAACTGCAGGATGGCACCAGCAAGCGCCAATGTGTCCGCTTCGATGTAAGGATCCTGGTCGGAGGAAGGAGGCGCCTTTCTCTTGACGAGGTCTTCGCCGGCTTTGTGGAGAATGCATTTTTTCAGCAGGATGATGGACTTTCTCTTGACGAAATCAGGAACAGGCGCGGCGGCGAGGCCCAAAACGCAGGAAGCGCTCAGAAACAGCATCCGCTGGCAGGACAGGTTCAGCGGCACCTGGAGCCGAGAGGCCACAAGCAGTTCCAGGACGTCTAGGAAACCGCTCAAGTCATGGGTGGCTTTGGCGGAGATGGGGTTCTCTGGTGGGATGCCAGAGTAACAAAGCATGACGGAGTCGTAAAAGCCTTTGAGGATCTCATCCAGTGGCATCAGAACCACCTTCAAGTCACCTGCAACAAAGCATTTCCAAGGTCATACGTTGTGTACTGCCCAGTAAACCAAGTTCAGCTACTTGGATAAAAGTGGGTTTCCAAGCAGCTTCTCTCATGCAAACGTCACAGTATTCATGTTCCCAAACCAGGCAAGGTGCCCACCATTAATGTTTTCAGGTAGACAACTTCTTCCGATACACATTTCCAAATTGGTTTTCCAGTTCAAACGTACCTCTTTCGCACGAGCCCTCGTCTTTCAAAATCTCTTTTATCAGGTCCGTCAGAGTTGAGAGGCATTCTGCGGTCCAGGCCCCGCCAGGAAACCCCAACAAAGCCTCGGAGGAAAAAGCAAGCCAAGCATGGTTCAGCTCACGCTGAGGGAGACAAAAGGAAGAGCGCGTTCCCGTATTAGAATTAAGCAAAAAGGTAGACATAAACGTCTTAAAAGGTATAAATAAACATCTATCTCCTTTATTAAACATCTACGGTATGTCTGACCACTTGCCCAGTTGGTACGCAGCTTAGGGCTGGAGTGTCACCAATATGCGGATGACACCCAGCTCGTTCTGGGGATGGAAGGCCGGCCCGACTCCGTACCCGATAATTTCCATCGTTGCCTTGAAGCCGTCACTGGATGGCTGCGAGCCAGTAGGTTGAAGGTGAATCTGGCGAAGACGGAGATCCTGTGGCCGGGTCGTCCGGGTATGGAAGAGATCCAGCTCCCAACCCTGGACGGGGCGACGCTTCGCCCATCACCATCCGTCAAAAGCTTGGGAGTCACACTTGACTCCCACCTGTCGATGGAGAAGCACATCTCCACCGTCAGCGGAGTAGCTTTCTACCACCTCCGGCAGGCGAGGAAGCTGGCTCCCTACCTGTCCCGCCACGACCTAGCCACAGTGGTCCAAGCCACGGTCATCTCAAGACTGGACTACTGTAATGATCTCTACATTGACCTTCCTCTGTCGGTGATCCGGAAGCTCAAGCTGGTGCAGAACGCTGCAGCTTGGCTGGTGGCAGGCCTACCATCTTGCTGCCACATCACGCCTCTCCTGCGCGAACTGCACTGGCTTCCAATAGAGCACCGGATCACCTTCAAAGTGCTGGTTCTGACCTTTAAGGCCTTAAATGGTCTGGGGCCAGTGTACCTGTGGTGAGGTCAAGCAACACCAGCAGTACCGACCCTCCCATGTCTAGCTGGCGACAGATGTCATCCGAGATGGCCACTAGAATAGTCTCAGACCCGTGTCCGGGACGGAAGCCAGACTGAAATGGATCCAGGCCATCCATGTCTTCTAAGAATTTCTGAAGTTGGTTCGCTGCCGCACGTTCAATCATCTTACTAAGAAATGGGAGGTTAGAGACCGGGCGGTAGTTGGTCAACATCGCAGGGTCTAAGGTGGGTTTCTTTAAGAGGGGGCGGACTAAGGCTTCTTTCAGGGCGTCTGGAAAGATTCCCTGCTCCAGGGAATTGTTTATTATGTGCATCAGAGGGACCCGGAGCCCCTCTGGGCAATCCTTGACCAACCAAGAAGGGCAAGGATCCAAGGAACAGGTAGTTGGTGTTGCTGCAGATAGAATCTTACAGACAGCTTTTGTGTCCAATAAAGTAAATTGGTCAAATTCGGAGCTAATTGATGTTTGTGTTACCTCCCTCTCATTAGCGGACTCAGTCGTAGGGGACAGTTCTTGTCGGAGTGCAGTGATCTTCTCTGTGAAGAATTTTTGAAACTTCTCTGCTGTGATAGATGAGGTACCCGGGTTTCTGGTTTGAGGCGTTGCACTGGTCAAATTACGGACGATTTTAAAGATCTGCATTAGGCGCGATTTAACAGCAACTATTTGGGAGGTGTTGAATACTTTCTTGGCCTCTTTAGTGGCTAGTTCGTATGTCTTGCCTTGAGCCCGTCACTGGATGGCTGCGTGCCAGCAGATTGAGGGTGAATCCAACAAAGACAGAGATACTGTGGCTGGGGCGACCGGACGGTGGGGTGGTTGCCCGTCATCGCTAGTTAAAAGCCTGGGGGTCGTTTTAGACCCTTTGCTGACAATGGAGGCTCAGTTCTCTACTGTCAACAAAACCGCTTTTTTACACCTGCGGCAGGCCAGGCAGCGGGCTCCCTATCTGTCCAGAGATGATCTAGCCATAGTGATCCAAGTCACGGTCACCTCAAGGTTAGACTACTGTAACGCCCTTTACATTGGCCTGCCCTTGTCTGTGACGCGGTAGCTTAAGCTCGTCCAGAATGCCGCTGCTCAACTTCTCGCTGGGGCGCCAGCGAGATGTCACATAACTCCCATTCTCCAGCAGCTCCACTGGCTTCCGGTCGAGCACCGAATCACTTTCAAGGTGATGGTGTTAACCTTCAAGGCCTTACATGGCCTGGGGCCGATGTATCTGAGGGACCGTCTCACCCCCTACCAACCACAGAGGTCACTCCGCTCCGAAGACTTGAACCTCCTCAAAGTGCCCAGTTTCAGAACCATCCGTCTGGCATCTACTCGACGCAGGACCTTCTGCGTGGCGGCACCAACTATTTGGAATACCCTGCCAGCCGAGGTGCGCGCCCTGCAAGATCCATCTCCTTTCCGCAGGGCCTGTAAAACCCATCTCTTCAGGCTCGCATTCGACTGTTGATTCTGTAACACTGCTTAGTTAGTTTAGTTTAAATTTCACAATTTTTTGGTCTGATGTTTTATCTGTTTTATGCTTATGTGGTTGTGAGCCGCTCCGAGCCCTCGGGGGTGGCGGCATCCAAGAACGAATAATAATAATAATAATAAATATAAAAACATTAAAAGCCCATGTCATCATAGCTCCTTTAAGTGGAGATGGCAGTGCAGGAACGCACCCGGTGCCCTAACACAAGGGCGTAAAGTTTCAAAACATCAAAGCGTCCTTGCAATCACTCATATTTGTTAAAGCTGAAATAGTTTCACGATGCCCTTGATGGGGCCAGTTAAACGCTCGCTCAATTCCCCCCTTTAATTATACTGATATAAACATGCGGTTTACAAGAATTTTTTGACGACTGAAAGAAAGAAGAATACTTCTGGTGTCGCTGATATGGAACACCACATGGAAAACATGGAGGAGGTATGGAGCAATTGGGGGGGGTGGGGGCGGGAGAGACATCACTAGTTGCGATGGGGATGTGCTCTGGAACCTTACAGTTGGGGAGAGCTTCGTAGCGACTGCAAGTACAAAAGTCCTATGAAATGGCTTAATAATAAGGCCATTCTATCTGCAAGCAATGCAAAAAAGGTTTATCTTGTATTACGCAGCCCTCTGGCAGACAATTCTGGAATTGCACCGCCTGTCAGAAGGAAGCGCGCACAATCGAATGCCAGGCAGAACTGTGGTTCAATGATGCACAACCACCACCTCGTGAGCGCCATTCCCGCCCATTACACTCTGCAACACGGTTTTTGTTCCTGGGTTATAGGTGTTATTTCCTATTTGATTCTATCACAAAAACATGGGAAAGGTTTATATTGTAGTTGTTTCTGGAGCAGAGCAACTAAGTTCAAAGTAAGGACTGCACAGTTCAGCAGGAAACAAAACTCTGAAACCAGGAAAGGAAAAAGGCTGACTTTAAAACGTGTGTGTGTGTTTTTTTCATTTCATTCCGACCCCTCCCTTCTCCCCACGGAGGGGACTCGGGGCGGCCTCACATCAGCATCAACGATGCTGTCAATATATACAAAAAAAAATTCAACTAAAACCGTCAGCATCAACGATGCTGTGGAATAGATATAAAATAAAAATGTAAAATTGTAACTGTAAGTGTAAAACTAATCCCCAGTCGTCCGGAAAACTCAATTTAAAACATTATACAATACATTAACAAATGCATTAACAATACATTAACGTGCCACTAAAACCAAGATTCAGCCAGGTAAACCCAATGTTACAATGTTCAAAAATTTCCTATCCAAGCTGCCGCTAACCTTTAGTCCAGTGTTTCCCAACCAGTGTGCCGTGGCACACTAGTGTGGCATGAGTGATCATCAGGTGAGCCATGGACCCTTCCTTCCCCCTCCTGCCAAACACTTTTTCTCCTCCACTCGGGCTCCCTTCTTCCCAGCCTCGCTCTGCTCGCTTTGCCTTGCTTTGCTCTGGGGCGAGTCTGCGCAGTAGCGCCCGCACGGGTCACGTCTTCCTCCCTCCCCCCCCCTCCTGAACACACTCACGCTGCCCCCTCGGATCAAAATGGCGCAGAAGCAGCAGTGTAGAAGAAAAAGTAAGTGTTGGGCAGGAGGGGGAAGAAAGGGGGCGAAGGGGGGGGGAGGAAGAGGTCTCTGTCGAAAGCTGGCATGGGCACACTTGGGCCTTCCAGGTGTTTTGGACTCCAACTCCCACCATTCCTAGCAGCCTCAGGCCCTTCCCCCCCCCTCCTCAGCCTCTTAAGCAGGAAAGGGCCTCAGGGCTGTAAGGAATGGTGGGAGTTGAAGTCCAAAGCACCCAGAGGGCCCAAGTGTTCCCATGCCTGTTTTAGGGACCTTAAAGTGGTCAGCCTCCTTCCAACATTGTGATTCTGGATAGAAAACAAACAACAACATCACATAACATAGTTTGAGTCCACAGTGCTCTCTGGGTGTAGGTGAACTACAACTTCCAAACTCAGGGTCAATTCCCAAGCAAACCCTTTCAGTACTTTCTGTTGGTAATGAGAGTTCAATATGCAAGACGTATCTCTTTCGATATGCAAGACGTATCTCTTTCAACAGGCCTTTGGCCTATAGGCGCCGCCAGTGCACAGCCCGCCGATATTGTTGTATACTACACTATGCTGTGCTCTGCATTCTGCACGTCATGCTGTATTTTAATTTTGATGTTTTTTATATTATGTGTTGTGTTCTAATGTGTTTTTAATGTGTTTTTATTGCTTGCTGTGAGCCGTCCTGAGCCTGCCGGGAGTGGCGGCCTAGAAGCCCAATAAATAAATAAATATGCCAAGTTTGGTTCAATTCCATTGTTGCGAGAGTTCAGGATGCTCTTTGATTGTGTGTTAACTATAAATCCCAGAAACTGTAACTCCCAAATGTCAAGGTCTATTTTCCCCAAACTCCACCTGTGTTCACATTTGGGCATATTGAGTATTCATGCCAAGTTTGGTCCTGATCCAACATTGTTTGAGTCCACAGTGCTCTCTGGATATAGGTGAACTACAACTCCAAAACTCAAGGTCAATGCCCACCAAACTCTTATAGCATTTTCTCTTGGTTATGGGAGTTCTGTGTGGGAAGTTTGTGTCTTTCTGCCATTCCTGCCAGGATATCTATGTTGTGTTCATGGAAACAGGCCCAGGTTTCACACTGAGTGTATAAAGACATTTAAAAACATATTAACTATATGTATTACTGTGTTAGAGTGTCATTTTGTGTCATTTTGGTTGGTGGTGTGCCCCAGGATTTGGTAAATGTAAAAAGTGTCGGCAGAAAAAATGTTGAAAAACACTGCTCTAGTCGATCGCCTGGTCCCAAAGAGAAGTCTTCAATTGTCTCCTAAGGGACAGGAGGGAGGTGGCCAACCTGATGACCTTAGGGAGAGAGTTCCACAGGCGGGGCACCACTGCCAAGAAGGCCCTGTCTCTCGTCGCCACCAACCGTGTTGGTGAGAGTGGTGGGATCAAGTGCAGGGCCCAGAAGCCGATTGGCAGCCAGTGGAGCTGGCGCAACAGAGGAGTGGTGCGCTCCCTGTACGCTGCTCCGGTTAACAACCTGGCTGCCAACCGTTGGACTAATGAAAGCTTCCGAGAAGTTACTACGCATTGATTTTTAAGTACAGATGAAATACCATAAACTTCTAAAACCTTTTGACTAATTTAATAGCCATCAATTAATTAGAGAGCACATCAATCAACCAACTCCATTGCAAGGGCTCCTGTTTGCAGAGGCATCAACTCAAAACCTGCGCGCGACTCACCTCTTCCTTTAGCTGGAAACACACAAGGGAGGCCAAGCCTTTGGAGGCCAAATAGGAGAGCTGCTTGTCGGGACTGCGCAGAAAATGAACCTGAAAGACGTTGGAAAGGGGAGAAAACTGTCGGCAACCGTGGTCTGAAAAAAGATGGAAGCTCAGGAAAAAGAATCAGCTTCGAAACTTACTAATTTGGAGTCAACGTGGGCTTCTCTCAGAAGGATCCGAACAATCTCGAGATACTTGCACTTGATTCCAACGGCCAGCCTGTGGCTCTGCATTTTCGCAAGCATCATCCTGATCAAGGTCAGCTGAAGCAGCGTCACTTCTTCGGTCTGGTGCCTTGGCTGGTTCTGGTTTTCAGGCTCATGGTCCACCTGGAAGGCCAGAGAGTCCAGTGTGGAAGAGTTCTGGACATCAGGCTCAAGGGAAAAGAGGTTTCCTCCCAACATGCCTGAAACATAAGGATCCAGGAGAGCGGCACACTCATGGTTATCTGTTGGTAAAGGGCCATCTGCCAGCACATCGTGGTACATCTGCC
Organism: Anolis apletophallus; assembly: GCA_030556195.1. Lineage (NCBI taxonomy): Eukaryota > Metazoa > Chordata > Lepidosauria > Squamata > Anolidae > Anolis > Anolis apletophallus. The sequence goes on along the minus strand of JARBWK010000015.1, from coordinate 411,019 downwards.
TCAGGAGGAAGGAAAGAGTCCCCATCGCGGACCCATCCGGTGTGTTCAATGGCTCTGCGCAGATTCACACGGCGAGGGTAAGGGCCGTTCTTCAACCATTCATTCTTCCCAGAAGAAGAGGCAAGTTAGGCTCCCCCCCTGGAATGAAAGGAAGCCACGGTGAAGGAGATTGGCAAAACGAGAACCGTAAGTTGGTGGGGCATTCAAACCATTAGGAATACCTTAATGGCACACTTGAGGTTTCTGACAGCTCAACACAAGACGTGGTATGCACATATTTCTACATGCATTCGCTTGTGTGGAGTAAACCAGATTAGCCATGTAGCTTTGTTCAGGCCTCACATTCACGGTGCCACCTTATACATTGCCAGATAATCCAGATTATCTATGCTTTTAACTGGGTTATCTGAGTCTACACTGCAATATAATCCAGTTCAAAGAAAATAATCTGGATGTTGTATGGCAGTGCAGATGGGGCCACACTTTAAGTGGCCTTGGGCCCTGTCTACACTGCCATATAATCCACACAATCTGCTTGGAACTGGATTATACACTGCTATAGAACATTCAGATTATCTGCTTTGAACTGGATTATATGGCAGTGTATACTCAGATAATCCAGTTCAAAGCAGATCATGTGCATGATAGTAGAAGGCAGGCAGGCCCTGGATCTGAGAAACATAAGAACATAAGAAGAGCCATGCTGAATCGGGCCCTCAGCCCATCTACAGCATTCTGTGTCACACAGTGGCCCACTAGTTGTACACAGGGATCTCTAGCAGAAAGGAGGGCAAAACCCTCACCTGATCCCGACCCCCCACAACCAGGTTGCCTGCTTTAAACTGGATTATATGAGTCCACACTACCAGATAATCTGGGATAAACAGAAAACCTGGGATCAGATCCTGGGATATAAGGCTTGTCTGGAAGGGCTCTGTGACTACACTGCCATACAATCCAGTTCAAAGCAGACAATCTGGATTTTATAAAGCAGTATTGAACGGGTCTTATTCCCAGGTAATTGAAGCACAGCAGCCTCCTCCTCCTCCTCCTCATTATTATTATTATTATTAAACTGACACTGGTCTGCAGACTTCAACTACTAATAGGACTATATTGTAGTATATTATTATTATTACTATTCGGCTTTTTCTTTACCAAAGGAGATTCAAACAGTAAAAACTACAACAACGTGCGAATTAAAACCTAGTGAGTAAAGACATTAAAAACAGAAATTCACACACACACACACACATATATATATATGCAGTGAAACTATTAAACAAATCTATTAGACTACATAAGACACAGTTCATAATAATAATGACAACACTTTATTTATATTCCGCCCTTCTCACCCTGAAGGGGACTCAGGGCAGATCACAAGCACACACACGCGGCAAACATTCAATGCCGTTTGTATAGACGTACACAGACAGAAGAGAAGGCGGTTTTTGTGTCCTGCCAGAAGGGGCGCTGTCACTCCATCCTCTATGACGGAGAGCTGTCAGGACTTCCTCATTCCAGCATTTTCTGATCTCCTTTTTTCTTTTTGACATTATAAAACACCTCCCCCGCTTTTTTAGCGGTGCCTAACTTCTCTAATTACAGCTAAAGCTGTTTTCTGAGGTCAACAGTGGGCAGGGCTGAGGGTTGGCTGTCCACGCCAACCCGGGGTTCGAACTTGCAACCTTTCGGGGGATAGATCTTTTAGCTGCTGCTGATTTAACAGCTGCGCTAAACCTCCAGCCATAACAGTAATAATAACACTAATAATCTATATATATAAAAAGAGAGCTGTCATCCTAAGTAGCCTATAGACAGCAAAACCACACAAGGCAGGCACACCAAATCAGCCCACATACACACAAAACCCCACAAGGTATGTTTACCACCCCTTAGTTAATCAACATGACCAAAAATACAAAAAAAACAATTGGACTACAACTCCCATGATCCCCCATGCCACCCCCCTCTGGCAGTTTGGAGTGTCGGAATGTTGGTGGTGCTGGCCAATCAGAGGCGTTATGCAAATAATCCCACAGTGGCAACCAAGGCTGATGAAGAGCTAAAAGGAGGAGGAAGGCCCGCTGTCTTCGGCGAAGCTGGGGCATCACTTGGTGTGGCGGCCCGGCTTCCGGAAGCCTCCACGGCTCCAATACACACATCTGTACTTACACACATCTACACATATACACACATATACATATACACATATACATAAGTACACACACACACACACACGTACACATAGACACAAATCCATATATATATACAGTACATACATACACACACAAAACATATATATAGACTGGGACACAGGAAAGAGAAAAAGCCACAGCAGCGCGCGGCCGGGTTCAGCTAGTATCCTATAAGAATACTGTACATAAGACACCGTTCATGACAATAATCATAGCAATCTATTACAATACATAAGACATGGTTCATAATAATAATAAAACCCCATTTTCTTAGTTCCCAACAGACTTCACAACCTCTGAGGATGCCTTTAGCCATAGATGCAGGGGAAATGTCAGGAGGGAATGCTGCTCCTAGAACATGGCCAGAGTCCAAAAAACCTTCAACAACCCAGTAATAATATTCCATTACAATACATAAGACACGATTCATAATAATAATAATAATAATAGTAACAGTCTATTCCAATACACAAGGCACCATTCATAATAATATTTTTTTCCGTGTCAGGAGCGAAAAACAGCAAGTAGCTTCTGGTGTGAGAGAATTGGCCGCCCGCATGGATGTTGCCCAGGGCACATTGCCCAGGCGTGTGACCATCCTGGGGGGCGGCTTCTCTCATGTCGCTGCATTGGGAGCTCGACCTTTTGGCCAGCAGTCCTGCCACACAAGGGCTTAACCCACCGGGGGCTCAACGGCGACGACAACAACAACGTATTATAATACATAAGGGAGCGCAGAGGGTGAAGCCCTTGTGTGGCAGGACTGCTGACATGAGAGAAGCCTCCCCCAGGATGGGAACAGATCCGAGCAATGTCCCCTGGGTAACATCAGTGGGGGTCTCTTGGTATATTAGTATCCTATGTATTGTTATATATATATACACTATTGTACTGATGGTTGCTTGTTCAACTTAAGCCGCCTGAGCGCTCGCACTAAGACTCTCAACTCTCTAGTCCGTGAGCTGCTTTTTGCTGACGATGCTGCCCTTGTCGCCCATTCAGAAGCAGCCCTGCAGCGCCTCACGTCCTGCTTTGCTACAGCTGCAGAGCTGTTTGGGGTGGAAGTCAGCCTGAAGAAAACGGAAGTCCTCTACCAGCCTGCACCACAGGAAGAACACCATCATCCCCACGTCAGCATAGGCACATCTGTGCTTCAGTCCGTTCAGCAGTTCACCTCCCTGGGAAGCATCATCTCTTCAGACACCAAGATTGACAAAGAGATAGATCACAGATTAGCAAAGGCATAGAGTGCATTCGGAAGGCTTCACAAAAGAGTCTGGAGCAACAAGCACCTGAGGCAAAGCACCAAAATCAGTGTGTACAGAGCTATCGTACTGTCTATCCTCCTCTATGGGTCTGAAACATGGGTCACCTATCGCCAACACCTACGACTCCTCAAACGCTTTCAACAGAGCTGTCTTCGCACAATCCTAAATATACATTGGATTGACTATGTGACGAATGTTGCTGTCCTTGAGCAAGCAGGGGTCACCAGCATTGAGGCCATGCTATTGAGAACACAGCTGCGCTGGGCAGGGCACGAGGTCTCTAGGATGGAGGACCACCGCCTCCCAAAGATACGACTCTACGGTGAACTCGCCACGGGTCAGCGCAAGAGAGGCGCCCCCAAAAAGAGATACAAGGACTCCCTGAAACAACATCTCAGGCTCAGCCAGATTGATCACCAACAATGGTCCACCCTGGCCTCACATCAGGAGGCATGGAGACGCACTCTCCACAATGCTGCGGCCTCTTTCGAGAAGACACGCCAAACGGGTCTCGAAGAGAAACGACAACGCAGAAAGGACCACAACTGGGCAACAACATCACCCAAGGAGACTTTCTGCTGTGCTTTCTGCAACCGAACTTGCCTGTCTCAGATTGGCCTTTTTAGTCATCAACGCGCTTGTAAAAAGCGTGGGATGAGCCCTTCCTAAGAATCTTCGTTCGCGAAGTAATGCCGAGAGGGGGGTGAGCTCCCACTGTCAGCCCCAGCTTCTGCCAACGTAGCAGTTCGAAAACATGCAAATGCGAGTCAATTCTGCGGGAAGGGAACAGCGCTCCATGCAGTCCTGCCAGTGGCCACGTGGCCTCGGAAGGCGTCTCTGGACAATGCCGGCTCTTTGGCTTAGGCATGGAGGTGAGCAGCAGCAGCTCCCCTCTGCCGTCACTTTCTGCAGTACGTAAGAAACGGGTCAAACAATAATAACAATAACAGTAATCTATTAGAATACATAATAATAATAATGCCATAAAGTCATATTATTCAACCCAAAAATTCGGAAATGCAGAAAACTCTCTGTCAACCGGATGGGGAAACCGTTGTTTCTGGTTGCTTGAGAGTTGTTGTGTGTTCCAGAAGCAGCACTCTCTCCTGACGTTTCGCCTGCATCTGTGGCTAAAGCAGGCCTGGGCCAACTTGGGCCCTCCCTCCCTCCCTCCAGGTGTTTTGGACTACAACTCCCACAATTCCTAACAGCCTACCGGCTGTTAGGAATTGTTGTAGTCCCAAACACCTGGAGGGAGGAGGAGGGCCCAAGTTGGCCCAGGCCTGGGCTAAAGGCACCCCAGACCCGGCCTGGGCTGCAGCCATGACCGGGGAAGGAGGGCGGCCCAAGCAGGACCCGCGCCGCGCCTTGCTCCCGTCTCTTTCCGCCGAGCGGAGGGGCAACTCTAGCGACGGCTCCGCCGCGAGCAGCAGGCCTCGAGTGCGCCCGTTGCTAGGCAACCTGCCTCGGCCGCGAGGGTCCCCCGAGAGCGAGAGAGCGAGAGAGAGAGAGAGCCCTACTTCCGGTCTTCCGCGGAGAGCGGCGATTGGCTGGCATCCCGCTTGGGGCGGGGCCAAGGCCGCCTCTCGCTTCATCCACGGGAGAGGCGTCGCTGGGGCGCCGGACGTGTTCGCTGTGAACCCCTGGGAAGTGTGCGGGAGGGGAGTGGGCGGGGCGCCGGGGGCGCTGGCGCCGGCCAATGGGGCGAGGGCGCGAGGCGGGAGGCGGGCGCGGATTGGCTGGGCGGGCGGGTCAGGCCCTGCCCGGTGACCCCGGGCGAGAAGAGAGACAGGAAGGAAGCAGAAGGAAGGAAGGGAAGGGAAGAGGTGGAAGCGGCGGCGTCGCCTCTCTCCGTGTCCGTGTCCGCTCGCCTCCTCCGGGCCGGCTCCCCGCTCCCCTCCCCGGCCTTCCGAATGAGGGAGAGGCGGCGGCCTGGGCCTGGGCCTGAGGGGGAGGCTGACTGACAGGTAACGGCCGGCGCGGAGGCGGGGCTTGGCAGGGCCTCCACCAATCGGGACAGGGCGCCCGAGGGCCGAGGCCTCCCCGAGGGTGGGTGGGTGGGTGGGTGGGTGGGAGGGAGGGGCCCCGTCCTGCCACCAAGGCCCCCCCTCTCCCTCCCTCAACGGAAGGAAGGGCCTGCCAGGGCGCACTCCCAGGGGATGGGTGTCGTGGTGGTTGTGGTGGCGACCCTCGTGGCCCCTGCTCTGGAGTGGGCTCTGTGGGCCCTCCCCCCAGGACGCCCCACAGCGCCCCGCCTGCTCTGAACTGGGCCAGCCGAGTCCGTGCTGAGGCCAGGCCTTGATACTCTTGGGGGGGGGGGGAGAAGGGCCCTCGGGTCACCCAGGACACCCAGGCAGGCAGGGGCGGTCCTAGCCATTACGCAGCCTACGCAACCGCGTAGGGCGCCATCTTGGACGCAGCGGGGTGGGGCGCCATCGTGGGACGCCGCTGCGTCACCGTCCATGCCGCTGCTGCGTCGCCCTCCGCGCGCGCGCTGTGTCTACGGAGCTCAAGAGACGCAGCAGCAGCACGGACGGTGACGCGGCGGCGGCGGCCCACGATGCTCCGTAGGCACAGTGCATGCGCGCGGAGGTAAGGCCTCGCCTAGCGCTTCCTGGTGCCCGCTGCCGGCCCCACCCACGGAGCGTTGCAGAGGGCGGGAGAGCCTTCGAATTGCACAGGGCAAGGAGCGGCGGCGCGTGGGAGGAACGGAAGGGGCGCGCACAAGGTACCAAGAAAAATATTTGGGGAGGGGGCGCAAAATTAATGTTTGGGTGGGGGGTGCCGAAATAATTTTCGCCTACCATGCGAAATTACCTTAGACCGCCCACGCAGGCAGGCCACCCACAATGTGTGAATAAACAAGTGCGTGGAAGGACAACTAAGTCAAAACACACTGGAACTAATGAAAGGTATCAAAAGTTACAATCTTATGAGCATCAATGTCATATAAATACACACGCAAGACGCAGTACATAGGGAAAGTTACAATTAACACATCACAGTACGCTGACGACACTCAGCTCATTCTGAGGATGGAGGGCAGGCCTGGATCCGTCCCCGATACTTTCCAACGGTGCCTTGAGGCCGTTACTGGGTGGCTGCGAGCCAGTAGGTTGAGGGTGAATCCAGCGAAGACGGAGATCTTGTGGCTGGGCCGCCCGGGTGGTGGGGATGTCCAGCTTCTGACCCTGGACGGTGCGGCGCTATGCCCATCGCCTGTAGTAAAGAGCCTGGGAGTCCACTTGGACTCCCAGCTGACCATGGAGACCCAGGTCTCCATGGCCAGCAAGGCTGCTTTTTTCCACCTGAGACTGGCAAGGCGGCTGGCCCCCTATCTATCCCGGAACAACCTGGCCACGGTGATCCAAGCCACGGTCATCTCGAGACTGGACTACTGCAACGCACTCTACGTTGGCCTTCCTCTGTCGGTGACCCGGAAGCTCAGGCTGGTGCAGAACGCTGCCGCCCGACTCCTGTCTGGTACACCAGCAGGCAGTCGCATAACACCCTCCTTGCAGGACCTGCCCTGGCTGCCGATTGAGCACCGGATCACCTTCAAAGTGCTGGTGCTTACCTTTAAGGCCTTATACGGCTTGGGGCCAACGTACCTGAGGGACCGTCTCTCCCCTTCTTACCCAATGAGATCACTGCGGTCAGAGGGAGCCTATCTCTTGGATGTCCCCTCGGCGAGGCTCGTACGCTTGACCGCAACCCGCAGGAGGGCGTTCTCTGTCATCGCGCCCACATTGTGGAACGCCCTCCCGGCAGAAACACGTGCGATCCGGGACTTACTTGCATTCAGACGGGCCTGCAAGACCCATCTTTTCCGCCAGGCATTCGACCTGTAGGTCTTACTTTGTGCAGCCTCTGTTTAATATTAAGTGTTACCTGGTAGCGTGCTGCATCACAGTTTTAATGATTTTATCGAGTGTATTGTTTTTAGATAATTTGCTGTTGTTTTAACCATTGCCATTGTTTTTATTGTGCCTTGTTTGGCCCCTGTGAGCCGCCCCGAGGCCTCCCGGGAGTGGCGGCATAGAAGCACGCTTAATAAATAAATGAATAAATAAAAACAACTCTACAATAGAGAATATGGGCGCGCCACAGTACTCTTGGTGAGATGGGACTCACAGGTGGAACTAGGTACAGTACCTCGTGGAAGTAACCAAAACCCGGAAATAAAGGCTCAGTCCGAGGAGAAGGGGAAATCCACGGGTAAGGGGTGAAAGGACCAAAGTAAATAATCCAGCCGTATACGTCCACCACGCTGTAGAACCAGCCGCACAGTTGCGCTGAGAGCCAGGGGGAGTTTGCAAAGAGAGCAAAGCAAAAAAGCCGCTGCGAGATGCGCTGGGGCTCCTCCCTGGGTGAACTCGGCGTTTCCAGGAACCGAACGATGCCCGGCCGCGCCAATGCTCTAAAAGCCGGTGAAGTAGGGCTGGTTGCAGAGGAGTCGCTGAAGGTGGAAGAGGTATAGTGCTCCAAATGGAGGGACGCAGGGCACACCGCGACGGATGAAGTGTGCGGCCTGTTCCGTTTCGCCGTTATGCCTTCTTCAAGCAGTAATGTGCAATTTAAGAATTAGCGCGTCACAGGAAAGGCATAATCATGCACGGATAAATCTAGGCATTCCTTTGCCTCCACACAGCCGAGGACCATTCCCACAGGTCCTGCTTTGAACTGGAATACATGGCCGTGTGGACTCAGGAATTGTGGGGTGTCCTGCCATGAAGACATTCCGGGTGAGACATGGTCCCTCCTACACAGCGGCAGAAAGTCCACAAAGGGGACCCCTCTCCACGGAAGGGGCTGCCAGGGCGCACTCAGAGGGGTTGGGTGTTGTTGTGGTTGTGGTTGGGACCCTTGTGGCCCCTTCCACACAGCTGGACAAAACCCCTCGCGCCCTGCTGTAAAAGAAGGTCCCTCGGGTCACCCAAGACACCCAGACAGTCCACCCACAACACCTGCTTTGAAGTGGGTTGTTACCTCAAGCCCCTTCCACACAGCCGAGGACCATTCCCACAGGTCCTGCTTTGAACTGGAATATATGGCCGTGTGGACTCAGATAAGCCAGGCCAAAGCAGGTACTGTGGGGTGTCCTGCCATGAATACATTCCGGGTGATATAAGGCCCCTTCTACACAGCGGCATAAAGCCCACATTCAACTGGGAGTTGTAGTCCAAAACACCTAGAGGGCCAAAGTTTGCCCAGGCCTGGTCTAAGGCCTTCCATGTCCTCCACTCTTTCCTGGTTCCATATCCATCCATTACGCAGTGTTTCCAAAGGCTTGCTCAAAGAGCCAGGTTTTTACTTTTTTTCCAGAATGTCAGGAGGGAGGGGGCCAATCTAAGCAAGCGAGGCGGCTGGCGCCCTACCTCTCCGGCAATGACCTAGCCACGGTGATCCAGGCAACAGTCATCTTGAGACTAGACTACTGTAACGCCCTTTACATTGGCCTTCCTTTGTCGGTTATCCAGAAGCTCAAACTGGTGCAGAACACAGCAGCGAGACTCCTGGCTGGAGTACCAGCCAGGGCTCACATCACTCCAACCTTGCAGCGACTGCACTGGTTACCAATCGAGCACCGGGTCATCTTCAAAGTGTTGGTGTTGACCTTTAAGGCCTTGCATGGTCTGGGGCCGGTGTACTTAAGGGACCGTCTACTCCCATATGTTCCCCAGAGATCCCTCCGTTCAGAGGACCTCAACCTCTTACAAATCCCACCCTTACGGACTGTCCGTCTGTCGTCAACTAGACAGAGAACCTTCTCTGTGGCGGCACCATGTCTGGAATAGCCTACCACCTGAAGTGCGTCCAATCAGTGAGCTGACGGCTTTCCGGAAGGCATGTAAAACTGCTTTGTTCCGGCAATCATTCAGTCTATAAACATCCAGGAAGGTGGAATTGTCCTATGTGGAATTGCCTTCACAATTCCTCTGTGTTCATGCTCTGATGTGACACCGTTTTATTTTCATGTTTTTATGTCTTTTGTTGTAGTTCGATATACTGTAAACCGTTCTGAGCCACCTGGAAAGGACGGTATACAAATCGAAATAATAAATAAATAAATATCCCTGGGGGGGGGGGGAATTCCGTAGCCAAGGAGGAGCCACCACTGAGAAGGCCCTGTCTCTCGTTCCCGCCAGACGCACCTGCGAAGAAGGTGGGATCGAGAGCAGGGCCGCCCCAGAAGATCTTAAATTCCTAGCTGGTTCATAAGGAGAGATACGTTCGGACAGGTAAGCAGGCCGGAACTGTGTAAATGGCAGTGTGGACTCGGATACCCCAGCTCAAAGGACATTATTATGGGATATAGGCCTGTGTGGAAGGGACCTAGGGTGGTTTTTTATATCCTTTTTATTTCCTTATGGAGACCCGGAAAAAGTGGGATGTAAAAAGCCATTCTAGGTCCCTTCCACACAGGCCTATATCCCGGAATAACAAAGCAGACAATCCCACATAATCTGAGTGAGGACAAATAACCCAGTTCAAAGCAGACATGGTAGGATTTTCCGCCTGAGTATTCTGGGACGTAGGGCTGTGTGGAAGATCCCAGGTTTTCACTGTAAATAGAAATAAGAATAATAAACCTTATTTGTATTCTGCCCGATCTTCCCGAGGATTGAATTGGGTTATGTGAGTCTACACTGCCATATAATCCAGTTCAAAGCAGACAATTTGGATTTTATAGGGCAGCGTAGAAGGGGCCACAAGGTCTTTTGCCTGCTCTGTCAAAGAGGAACGGCACCTCGCCAAGTTACAGCTCCCATTGTTCCTCGGCATTGAGCCACAGTAGTCAAGGTGGGTTCAAACTGCGTTCCCACATTTTCTGCATTGCACTGGAATATATTTATTTATTATTCAGATTTATATACCACTCCATTCCCTTTGGCTCGGGGCGGTTTACATAGATAAAAGCATAACAATTCCAATAAAACAATTTAACACTATATAATTAAAACGCTACAAAACTACTGCACAACTGTCCCTCTTGTCACAAGACCAGAACACTCAAGATCTAGGACAGTCAGTTGGGACCATTGATGTTTAATGCTTGTCGGAACAGCGTCCATTGTTTTACATGCTCTTCTAAATACCGATATTTCTGTAAGAGCCCAAGTGCGACCCGGCAGAGAGTTCCACAGTGTCGGAGCTACAATAGAGAAAGCTCTTTGCCTCGTAGAGGACAGCTGGTCAGTTTTGACCAAGGGAACCATTAATAGGTTTTGATCTCCAGACCGCAGTGATCTCTGGGGAATGTATGACAGTGTGGACTCAGATAACCCAGTTCAAAGCAGGTATTGTGGGATTTTCTGCCTTGATCTTCTGAGATATAGCGCTGTATGGAAGGCCCCGGGATGACGCTTTTTCAACAAAACATGCTACATAATGCTGTCGAAGGCTTTCATGGCCGGGATCACTGGTTTGTTGTGGGTTTTTTGGGCTTATGGCCACGTTCTAAAAATATTCTCTCCTGACCTCTGAGGATGCCTTCAGCCATAAATGCAGGTGAAACGTCAGGAGACGATACTTCTAGAACATGGCCATACAGCCCGAAAAAAACCCTACAACAACCTTCATATCCATGGTGGATTGTTTTCTAAATTTACCATCGAAATGTGACATGGTAAATAATAGTGAACAAATGAAAATGAATTACTTTCAGCAGAAACACACAATGGAGTTGTGCAGGAGGACCTAGAAAACGCCTGGAGAGAATGCTTAGCTTTCCGGCATTTCTAGGTTTTCCTACAAAATTATATGGCTAATTTCCAACAAAAAGCACATTCTTAAAATTGTGATGGATGACTAAGAAAATGCCTAGAGAGAACATATTTTTTTGACATGAGTAAGTAAAACTGCCTGTACCAGGCCTGCAAAGACCGGGTCAAATTGGTAAACTGCGTTGACCTGCTGGGTGAAAGAGTGCAGTGCATTTTAATGAATCAGCCAAGAGTTAAAGAAATTACCTTGTTCCAAATGCAAACCTGGCTCTTCTGCTTGTCATTCCAGGCTCATGCGGCTGCAGAAGAATTGGGCACATTTGGAATCCAAAATAAAAGTCAAGAGGCGAAGATACGATGAGAGAACCTTGTATACAGGTGACCATCTGAAATCTCAGCTTGTTTTTATGATTACACAGATTTTGACAGCATGATAGGATAATGTTGGTGGTTGCAGTTGGGGGTGTCCCCCCCAAGCTTTGTGCCAGGTGCAGTTAAAGGGTTTGGATGGTCGCATTGCATTAGGGACCTGAAATTGTGAACGTGAAGAAAGCTCTTGCAAACAGATGCCATGCACAATTATGGAATTTAAAATATTTTATGTGATGCTTTCAGGTGAAAGCGTTGTGTAAATTCATTTGTCATGGTGTTATATGCTTATGTAGAGTGTATTTTATGTGTGCAGCACTTTGGAGTGCTTTTGTGAACCGCTCCGAGAGAGATAGATGAAGATCACAAAATATCTATGTATTTGCATTGAGTCTTATGAAAATCAAAAGTGTTTACTTCTTGGTAAATTGTATACTTAGTAGTATTGTATACTAATGGTTTTATGTTGAGCCGCGTTGAGTTCCCTTTTGGGGAGATAGTGGTGGGATATGAATGAAGTATTATTATATTTACTTATACCCTGTTTTATCTCCCCAAAAGGGAACTCAACGCGGCTCAACATAAAACCATTAGTATACAATACTACTAAGTATACAATTTACCAAGAAGTAAACACTTTTGATTTTCATAAGACTCAATGCAAGTACATAGATACTTTGTGATCTTCATCTACAAAGCGTCTTTATATACTTTCCAATTACTTGTAGTTTGCTGGGAAGGGAAAGGCTGGCTTGGCTGAAGAGCCTCCAGGTTAATCACTTCAGCATTTCTTTGCTTCTTAAAATTCATGAACTAGTCAATGCCTGATGTTCAATGTGCTCTTTAATATACATATACGATTTTGGATAGAGTGTGCATTGAACTCTGCCGGCCTATTGTAACGAAAGAGCCAAATGTTTTTGTTCGTGGGGGTTCAGTATGGGTTCAAGAGGCCTTTGGCATTTTGGTATGAAAATACGTTGCTGGCAAAAGATTTACAAAGTAAACAGTGAAAGCACCATGTTTTTACCTTAATGTTACTTAGTTTGATTGACATTTCATTTTAAAAGTTTATTGTTTTTAGTGTCAATATTTAGGCTTAAAACTAAAAAGTCAAGTGTTTGCACTGTTTGTGTTGCAACGTTATGAAATGTTGGCCCTTTCGAAGAATATGTCTCCAAGTCCTCACATTTCTGTCATTGTTCAGCATTGTATACATAAAATGACACATGGGCTTTTGCATATGAATACGGCCAGGTTCATGTAGCTAAAATGGAGCATTGCACCTGCAGCCCAAAGGTCGGACTTATTAACCTCTCGCCAGTGACCGTGCTGGTTACGTTGATGGGATTTGCAATGCAATAGCATCTACAGAGCCACAAGTTCCTCATCCCCAAATAATAGGTATACTTCACTTTACAAAATCGTGGGCATGGAGCCTCCTTGGTGCGGTTTGTAAAAGGCCACCCAGCCCCCATTTTCTTCTTTGCAGCCTATCTAGCAGTAATTTTTCACCAACGTCCACATTGGTGAGGTGGTGAAGGAGGCCAGGAAAAACAGATTCAGTGTTAGGTAATAAACAATGCAATAAGGCTTTTGCTAGGAAAATGTGGTTTTTTTCCTAGTGGATCCCACTGAAACCAGGTGTGCATGGGAGGATAAGCAGCACCAGCCTCCAGGATCCCTTGTTGGTCATATGCGAACAGCAAAGCAGACGTAACACACAGGAAGACAGATAAGCCTGCTTTGCCACCCATCAATAATCGGGATGTTTCAGAGAGATCGGTCTGTAGATCTGGCCACCAGAATTGAAATGGTGTTCATGGACACATCCACATAGTAGTTCATTGAAGTATACCCATAGTTCCTTAGTGTCCTGTTCAGTAGAAAAGGAGTCTCTGTATGCAGAACCTTTTTACTTTTCTGGCATCCATGTAAGCAGTGGAAAGAAGATATTTCCAAGTGTACAGTCAGCCCTCCGTGAACTAAACATTCAGATATTGATTTATACACTCCACAGACGATGGCATCCATGGGTGGAGGGTGTCCTCGAACCATTTTTAATGCCATTCTATATCATGGGACTTCAACATCCACGAATTTTGATATCCTTTTTTGGAGGGGGGAGGGGGTGTAATAACTAACCCCCAGAGGACAAGGGCCCACTTTATACGCCAATAATATGCTTAGTGGCTTTTAGTCTTCGTCTTGTTCACGAACATTTTGCTTGTTGTTGAAATGCAGCCACTTCCTGAATGCAATCGCACAAGTGCCATTCCGTACTCCATAGCAACGCTACGCACAATGATCTGGTATTTTTCACTCCCCGTCTTGTCTTTAGCTGAATTTTTTGTCAATCTTTAAAAATGTATGTAAAATGCTGCTTGATTATGACAGAAATTTTGCATTTACATTAAAGGGTTCTAGAATATTGTAATATATACAAATAGGCTATTTATTTGGGGGGTTGCAACATTGTATTGCGACATCTGTTTTCTTGTCAAAAAGAAATGAATACTCGACACAACCCGTTTAGAGTACCTAATTGTTTCTTAATTGTCTGAACTACATGAATAAAACAAAAGGGGGGGGTATAGCTGTGCTCAAACAGCAAGGCGTTTGGTAAGGAGCTCAACAGAGCACATGCATCGCATGCAGACAGTCGCCGGTTCAGTAGCTCGCATCAGCAAACAGTGCAGAAAGATTCTTGCCTGAAATTGTGGGGAGGGGTCACCCGCTAGGCATAATTGTTTGAAATGCTGATACAGAACTATTGGTTGACGGTTCCTTTTTTAAAAAATCTAGGAGCAGTTTATTATTTCAAATGTATAGTCCGCCACTTCCCGGGGGCTCGGAGCGGCTGACGTCAGACACGAGTGATACAATAAAACAGTAAAAACAGTAAAATATAAAACTGATTAGCCAGGTGGGAAGGCCTGCCTCAACAGGTAAGTCTTGCACGCTCTCCGAAACGCTAGTAAGTTTTGGAGCGTACGGACTTCAAGCGGAAGAGTGTTCCAAAGAGACGGAGCCGCAGCAGAGAAGGCCCTGCGCCTGGTCTTTGTAGATCGTATGGTGGTCCTGAGACTGGGAACTGCAAGCCGCATTTGATCTTCAGATCGAAGTGGTCTCTGAGGTTGATAAAAGGCGAGTCGATTTTTTTTAGATATAACAGGCCGGGGCCATGTAATGCCTTGAAGGTGAGGACCAGCAGCTTAAAGTTAAAGACATCATGATCTGTGAAGAGCATATAAGCACATTTTGTGGTATATGTTTTTCACTCGCTGAGGCTTTATGCTAGAAGCAATCGACAAGTATTATTTCAAAGCCCTCCTATTGCAGAGGAGGTAAAGTAAAAGCAGGCCGGAAACGCAAACTACGCCATATGCCAGGGAAAAGAGGGTAATTTTTTCCTTGTTCCCAATCTGCATTGGCCAAGTGCTGTTAGGGTTCAGCATTATTGCTTTCAAGTTGTACGGGGAGCATAGTCTCCAGATTACAGTGTTAGTGGGAGACCTGGTTTGGGATATGTACAGAGATCACCACTTCTACATCTGTTTATGGCACCAAGTGTCACTTTGTGACTTGAGTGTTAATAAGGTCATCAAGATGAACAAGGCCACATGTTGAAAATGCATGATGCATAGAAGAAACGAGGGGAAGAATGTTTCTTACCCAGGTAGCTTTTGAGCTCTGGTCATATTTTGGTAGGGCGTAATGCATGGGGCATTGTTCAGCTGCCATTTGTGCACAAAGGACATCTTTAGGGGTTTATTTATTTTTATTTATTTATTTATTTAGATTTGTCTGTCGCCACTCCCATCCGGCTCGGGGCGACTCACACATAATAAAAACACGGTTAAAACAGCATATACAGTTACATTAAAAAGATCATAAAAGTAATACAACAACCCGAATACGCATAGTAACAGGTGAGGTCGATATAATGTCAAAGAAGCCTGCAGTTTTAAGGGCCGAATGCCTGTTGGAACAATAAGGTCTTGCAGGCCTTCTGGAAAGCCAGCAAACTAGAGAGAGCACGAATTTCGGAGGGGAGCGCGTTCCAGAGTGTTGGAGCAATAATACGAACAGTCCTCCTCCGTGTTGTAGTCAAATGAAAGGTCTCACAACTTGGGATTACAAGGAGGTTATGTGACTCTGAGCGCAGTGGTCTGGTGGGACAGTATGGGGTGAGGCGGTCCCTTAAGTACACTGGCCCCAGACCATTCAAGGCCTTAAAGGTCAGAACCAGCACTTTGAAGGTAATCTGGTACTCCACTGGGAGCCAGTGTAGTTCGCGTAAGATGGGTGTAACATGGCAGCATGTTGGAACACCTGCCAGCAGCCGGGCTGTGGCGTTCTGCACTAGATTAAGTTTCCGGATCACCGACAAAGGAAGGCCAATGTAGAGAGCGTTACAGTAGTCCAACCTTGAGATGACCGTGGCTTGGACCACTGTGGCGAGGTCGTGACGGGACAGATAGGGGGCCAGCTTCCTCCTGTGCGGAGATGAAAAAACGCTACTCTACTGACGATGGAGATATGTGTCTCCATCGACAGTTGAGAGTCTAGTGTGACACCGAGGCTCTTAACAGATGACGACGGACACAGCGTCACGTCATCTAGGCTTGGAAGCCAAGCCTCTCCAGTGCCCGGACGAGCCACAGGATCACCGTCTTAGCCGGATTCACCTTCAACCTACTGGCTTGCAGCCATCCGGTAACGGCTTCAAGGCAGCGATGGAAATTATCGGGTACGGATTCGGGCCGGCCCTCCATCCCCAGAACGAGCTGGGTGTCATCCGCATATTGGTGACACTCCAGCCCAAAGCTACGTACCAGTCGAGCAAGTGGTCGCATATAGATGTTAAACAACAGAGGGGAGAGGATTGCCCCCTAGGGGACCCCACAAAGTAAGGGGGCATCCCCCGGAGACAACCTCACCCCTCCTCACTCGCTGTAGTCAGTTCCGGAGGAAGGAAGACAGCCATTTAAGGACTGTCCCCCTCACCCCAGCAAGGCGATGGGTCAAAAGATGTGGCTTTGGCCAGCGGGATCCAGATATCTGACACCGCCTACACATTCCAGCTGGCGTGAGAACCTACTGGCCACTATCCCAGCGGGAACCTTTGGCGCGCTTCAGGAAGGTCGCAATTCCGTGATTTGAACTGAAGGGGGAAACCTATATAATCCGGGGTTTGTCGGGAAGGAAACAGTTTTGGCTTTGGAAATGTTTGTGTCTCACAGTAAAAGCGTCGTGTGGTCATTTGTGGTGAGAACACAGTGCTGTTTCTGCAGGAAGGTAATGGCACTCCATGCAGTCATGCTGGCCACATGACCTTGGAGGCGTTTACGGACAACACCGGCTCTTTGGCCTAGAAATGGAGATGAGCACCCCACCCCACCCCCCAAGAGCTAGACACGAGGAGACTTAATGTCAGGGGAAACCTTTACCTTTACATATCCTGCATCATGGCTTTTCACCAAACTACCTTAACACCTCTGTAAGCCCTTCCTCCATAACTCAGATTACTTTTTAATTAGGCACTTGATACTTGCTGTCCCTGTGTCATTTGTGACTGAATTAACATGTGTTCCTTGTTTTGTGTCCTCCCCCAGATTTTGTTTTGGTTTAGCAAGGCTGCATTCTTCATTTCAAGAAGGAACTGTGTGCGTGACATGCCATACCCGTGAACAAGGTTATGTATAATGAAAATGAGAATCAAGACTTACGAAAAGTGACCTCTGCCCACAAGGTATGTTTTCCTTGCTTGATGGGATACATTTGTTCCCTTTCTTGGGTAATGCTGTGTTCGCTCTTTTCGGAGTTGCCAAGGCGGAAGGCATCCAGGATTTCCTTATTTAGTGATTCGTCTGGAGCTAGTGCTGGGCATACATGTATTTATTTACTTACTTATTTACTTACTTAAACATTTATATTCTGCCCTTCTGACCCTAATTCAGGGGACTCAGGGCGGAGCACAGCATATATACGGCAAACATTCAATGCCAGGACATGAATTCGTTACATGCATACATAAACATTGAAAACATTTGTCTCAATATTAAAATACACTATTTACAACCATCTTGATCATGTCCTGCTGTTTAAAGAAAACCACAAGAAAATAGCACTGATTTTTACGCCATCTCTGCTCACGTGACAAAAAAGTACCGTCTAGTTATTGAGCTTAAAAAACTATTTTAAAAGATTTAAAACATTAAATATGAAAACACCGAATGTTGCTCGTTCTCGTTCCTAGCTATCACTGCACTGGGTATGGATAGCCATTAGCCAGACACACACACACACACACACACACACACACACACACACACATTCTCTGTTTGTATTATCAATATTTCTTTAAAGCTTCTGGTTTTTGAAATCATTTCCCACACATGTTAGTTTTTCTCCTACTTACTGAGTCCAAAGGGAAGGATCCTGCCCCCTCCTGCTTCCTTTTATATATTTGGAACACGTGGGAAGTGGAGCTGCCAGTGCTCTGATCGGATTCAGACTCATGCATTGCATATATGGAAAAATGCGAAACTCAAGCGGGTCTAATTGTTTGGATGGTCTTTCACTGGCATCCTGTCGGTGACATCCGCAAGCATATTTGAAGCGTGCTACTTTCTTGGTTGTTATGGAGGGAGGAAGCCATTCCCTCCCTCCTGCGACAATTAGGAACCCTAATTCCTCTTGTGAGCCTCCCCCTCCAGCGCATGTTCTGCTGAAAGGAAGCCCCCCTCCCTTGGCATTGGCATTGGGCTTTGAGCAGCTCATTTAACAGGAGGCACATTTCTGCTTTTGTAATGCTATTTATTAGAGTCATTGTTTGGTTTTGGATTTTATGAGTGGCTTTATTAGAAAATGCATCATGATGCGGGGAAATTACAACTCCCACAATCCCAGGTCAGTAACCCCTCCCCCCCAAACCCCATCAGTATTTTCTGTTGGTTTTGGGCAATCTACATAATACCAAGTTAGGTCCAGATATGTTATTGGAAGGAGTCACAGGACTCTCTGGATGTGGGAGCCATCTTGGAAATTGCATACAAACATAGGTAGACAGATAGAAACATATTATATATTGTGTCAGCAGATACTTGAGAAACTGCAATATAAGAAAATAATATATAAAGTTATATAGATTATAGTTATAGATCAGGCTTGGGCAAACTTTGCCTCCCCCGCCAGGTGTTTTGGACTTCAGCTACCGCCATTCCTAACAGCCTCGGGCCCTTTCCTTTTCCCCCTCAGCCACTTAAGTACCAGATAACTTCACCCGGTATCTTGGAGCGGTGACAAGATGGCTACGTGCCCATAAATTGAAAGTAAATCCAGCAAAGACTGAAACCTTGTGGCCTGGCCGCCCGTCAGAATTGGTCGGTCTATTACCATCTTTTAAAGGGGAACCGTGAGACCCACCCCCTGTGAAGAGTCTCATTGGTGTTATCCTGGATTCCCAAATGGCGATGGAAGCCCAGATGGCCTCCACGAGTCAAAGGGCCTTCTTTCATCTACGCCAAGCGAGGCAGTTGGCGCCTTATTTACCAACAGAGGCGCTGGCTACGGTAATCCATGCCACGGTTACGTTGAGGCTGGATTACTGCAATGCTTTGTATGTGGGCTTACCTCGAGCAGCAATTTGCAAAATCCAAATTGTGCAAAACGCAGCCGCTAGACTCCTCACAAGAACATCAATGAGGTGCCATATAACGCCGTCTCTGCAGTGCTTGCATTGGCTGCCGGTTGAACACAGAGTCCTCTACAAGACCCTGGTCCTGGCATTCAAGGCCTTTCGAGGTCAGGGTCCTCCATATCTAAGAGACCGTTGAATGCCACTCCACCACCAGAGACTGCCACAGTCAGCTCATGAGAATCTCCTCTACGTCCCTGGCCCTAGAGAGGTCCATTTGGAGCCCACGAGACAGACATCCTTCTCCATCGCAGCCCCAATCTTGTGGAACTCCCTCCCTCCCGCCAGACCAAAGAGCCACTCCCCATCTACATACATTTTAGGGGCACTGAAGTCACGGCTCTTCAGAAGAGCCTGTGATGGTTAGTAACAAGCGGTGACTATGTCACCTGTCTATTTTAATTGTGTCAGTCGCTCAGAGCACCTTTGGTGGAGGACGACTCATCAGAAATAAAGTTACGTAGTTAAGCAGAAAAGAAAAATTGTATTTGCTGCTATGTTGTGAACCGCCCCGAGCCTCTGGGAAGGAGCGGTATATAAGCATGAATAATAAATAATAAATAAATAAATAAAAATGAAGGAAGGGGCCTGAGGATGTGAGGAATGGTGGGAGTTGAAGTCCAAAACACCTGTAAAAAGGGGGGGGGGGGGCTAAAGTTGGCTCGTGCCTGGTCTAGACACTATACTCCTATGGAAGCTGCCACATTGTCTGTCATTTGCATTGGCAGTGGAGGACATAGAGGCAAGGGCTGGCGCTGTACTCAGACCTTCATTGCAGATACGCACACTTACGAGATTGTAAGATGAACTGAATACATTAAGGCTTAGTTCCAAGTCTAGAAGGCTGTGCTGGCCTTGGGTCTGTTGCTGGAAAGTCACGAAGAATATCGTTCTGACACCTTGTTCCTGCTTTAAATGCCCTTCAGCTTTCATGAATGGCTTTTGGGGGGCCAGGAAAATAACTGAGGTGCAGCTCTATGGGGTCACTCTCACATATCTCTGTACAGTTCTCATAGCTGGGCTTTGGGAGTTGGGCTTTCCCCCCCTGTCACCTCCCCCTCTTTCTAATTTGTATCTCATCAGTTTAAGGTGACCTGTGAGACTTGATGATCCTTCTTTAGGAGGCAGATTCTGGAAGGATGTTACATCACCACTGCCGGAGGAACCCTGAGCTACAGGAAGAGCTGCAGATCCAGGCTGCGGTGGCCGCCGGGGATGTCCACACTGTCCGCAAGATGCTCGAGCAGGGCTACTCCCCGAATGGTCGAGATGCCAACGGGTGGACCTTGCTTCACTTCTCGGCAGCGAGAGGGAAAGAGAGATGCGTCCGTGTGTTCCTCGAACATGGAGGTGAGTTCACTTACAGGGAACTTACGGCTGTCTGGGCAAACATAGAAATCCTTTCTGTGTTTCAAGTCTTCTCTTCGATTCCTTTTTCCTTTTATTGTGGCACTGTCTCTTTTTTGCAGTTGGCTCCAGACTATTATCTAGTAAATTAGATCCCTTCCAGTCCGGCTTCCGCTTTGGGCACGGGACAGAGACTGTGCTGGTCTCTATCACAGACCAGCTGCGCTGCCAGCTGGACCAAGGTGGGTCAGCGCTGCTTGTGTTATTGGACCTCACAGCAGCATTTGACCCAGTTGACCATTCCCTATTGATCCACCGTTTAGCCATGACAGGAGTGAGGGGGTCCGCTCTTAAATGGGTGGCCTCATTTCTCCAAGGTCGGGAGCAACGGGTGGAGAGGGGAGGGATGGTCTCGGAAAGGGGTTATCCTCTCTCCTCTATTATTTAACATCTACATGCGTCCACTGGCCCAACTGGTGCGTAGTTTTGGTCTGGAGTGTCATCAGTATGCTGATGACACCCAGCTGGTGCTGAGAATGGATGGCAGGCCGGACACCGTACCCAATTATTTCCATGTGTGCCTGGAAGCCGTGACTGGGTGGCTACAGGCCAGCAGGTTGAAGGTGAACCCATCGAAGACGGAGGTCCTGTGCCTGGGTCGTCCCGGGGGGGGGGGGGGGAGCGCCGGCTGCCAATAATGGACGGTGAGGTGGTTAGTCCGTCGCTGGGGGTTCAACTGGACCCTCTGCTGACGATGGAGGCTCAGGTCTCCACCGTGAGCGGAGCAGCGTTTTTCCATCTGCGCCAGGCAAGGTGGCTGGCGCCCTACCTTTCCGGTGACGACCTAGCCGCGGTAATCCAGGCCATCTCGAGACTGGACTACTGTAACGCCCTTTACATTGGCCTTCCTCTGTCGGTAATCCGGAAACTTAAACTGGTGCAAAACACTGCAGCTCGACTGCTCGCTGGAGTGACACTAACATGCCACATCACACCAGTCCTCCAGCGTTTGCACTGGCTTCCCATCGAGTACCGGATTGCCTTCAAAGTGCTGTTGTTAACCTTTAAGGCCTTGCATGGCCTGGGGCCAGTGTACCTGAAGGACCGCCTCTCCCTGCACATTCCCCAGAGACCACGACGGTCCATGGACCAAAACCTATTGAAGGTTCCATCACTCAGGATTTGCCGATTGTCATCGACTCGGCAGCGCACCTTTTCTGTAGTAGCGCCTACCCTGTAGAACGCCCTCCTGGCAGAGGCACGAGCAACAACGGAGTGACAGGCCTTTCCGGAGGGCCTGCAAGACCACCCTGTTCCGCCAGGCGTTGAATCTCTAAGGTTGTGCTTTCCATTCTGGTCCTAATCTGTTTTTATTCTGTTTTTAACTACGTTGTGTTGTGTGTTCATTGTTGTGAACCACCCTGAGCCTTTTTGGGAAGGGGGGGGGGGTATATACATCAAAATAATAAATAAACTCAATTTTTCTTCAAAACCTGGGAAATAGTTAAATACAGAAGTCTATACCCCGATGGTCAGTGAGTCTAGCACAGGCATGGGCAAACTTGGGCCCTCCGGGGGTTTTGGACTACAACTCCCACAATTCCTAACCGCCTCCCGGCGGTTAGGAATTGTGGGAGTTGTAGTCCAAAACCCCCGGAGGGCCCAAGTTTGCCCATGCCTGGCCTAGCAGATCATGAACCATTGCCCCCAATATTGTGCACTAGTAACAGTGGAGTTACCCTTCCTATAGCATTTGCTATCCTATATATCGGGCATGGGCAAACTTTGTTCTTCCAGGTGTTTTGGAGTTCAACTCCCACAATTCCTAGCTGGAGGGCATGCCTGCATATAGCATATAACAAATGAGAACTGATTTTTTAAAGTATTGTCGAAGGCTTTCATGGCTGGAATCACTGGGTTGTTGTAAGTTTTTTGGGCTGTATGGCCATATTCCAGAAGTATTCTCTCCTGATGTCTCCCCTGGATCTATGGCAGGCATCCTCAGAGGTTGCGAGGTCTGTTGGAAACTAGGGAAATTGGGTTTAAATGCCTGCGGAAAGTCCAAGGTGGGAGAAAGAAAGAAAGAACTCTTGTCTGTTGGAGCTAGGTGTGTTTCAATTGGCCACCTTGATTAGCATTTGATGGCCTGGCAGTTTTTAGGTGTGCCTGGTAGTCAGGCCCGGATTAACTGATTGTGGGGCCGACGCGAGCGAGCTCAGCGAGGAGGGAGCGGCAGGACTTCCCTCCGCCTCCTCGCTCGCATTGGCGTCGGCCCCGCCCCTCCTTCCTTCAGTAAAGAAAGGAGAGGAGGGGCCGACGCGAGCGAGGAGGGGGCGGCGGGAAGCTGCGTCAGAGGCCCTAGGGCCTATGGGGCTCCGCGCACAGGCGCAGGAGCGCCCAAAGATGGAACCTTTTTTAAAAAAAATAATAATTTTGGGGGGTCTGGACCTGCCGCCCCCCCGCCCCTGGCTGCCGCCCTAGGCCATGGTCTAGGGTGGCCTTATGGGTAATCCAGGCCTGCCGGTAGTGTGCAGTAGCCTGGGGGAATCTTTTATTGAGAGGTGATTAGCTGTTCCCGGTTGTTTCTTCTCTGGAGTTCCCTGTGTTTGAGTGTCCTTCTTTATGTAGTGTCCTGATTTTGGAGTTTTTTTAAATACCGGGAGCCAGATTTTGTTCATTTTCATGCCTCCTTCCTTTCTGTTGACATTATCCACATGTTTGTGTATTTCAATTTTCGAAAGCTCCCTTTAACTGAATTTGACCAGAAGATGGCGGTACAATGCTTGCAGACCAGACCTAGGGATGTGAATTCTGATGTCTGTTAAACTTGCGCTCTTTTATGCATAGTGTACTATATCTTACGCATAGTGTATGTTCATTGAGTATGTTTTACTCTGAAATCTGTGGCGAAAAATCCTGTATAAGGCCCAGGAGCTCTGGGTCACACCAGATTGCGATCAGTCTCATGTCACGGCAACTGCACACCAGGCATCAGTCGTGCTAAGGAAGACTGCGTTTCAAGTATCATTCCTCAGTAAAGAGTTTGGAAATTGCTAACACCTCTGGCAGTATTTATGATGGTTCCTATATAGTAATTAATCTTAGGTAAATACTGGACCGCCCACATCTAATAACCTGTTGTTTTTGTCTTCTAGAGCAGGGCTGTCCAACTGCCGGCCCTGCAGGTGTTTTGGCCTTCAAATCCCAGAAATCCTAACAGCTGGTAAACTGGCTAGGATTTCTGGGAGTTGAAGTCCAAAACACCTGCAGGGCCGGCAGTTGGACAGCCCTGTTCTAGAGCAGTGTTTCCCAACCTTTTGAGCCGCGGCACACTTTTTACATTTACAAAATCCTGGGGCACGCACACCACCAACCAAAATGACACAAAATGACACTCTAACACAGTAATACATATAGTTAATATGTTTTTAAATGTATTTATACACTCAGTGTGAAACCTGGGCCTGTTTCGATGAACACAACGTAGATATCCTGGCAGGAATGGCAGAAAGACACAAACTTCCCTCACAGAACTCCCATAATCAGGAAAAAATATGGAGAGAAAAACTAAAGTTCATGTACGCAATGGACCTAAAGGAAAATTGGTACAAGATGTTTTTCCGATGGCACATGACCCCGAAAAAATTAAGTCTAATGTACAAAGGTACACAGAATAAATGCTGGAAATGCGGTTCCCAAATCGGAACGTTTTTCCACATGTGGTGGTCATGCCCGAGACAACGAAGTACTGGAGAGCCATTCACCACAAGGTCCAGAAGATTCTACGGACGCCTTCAAATGAAACCAGAACTCTACCTGTTAGGACTGTCCTGCGAAGATGTGTTTCCGGATGAGAGCATGGAGAGACTATTTATATACCTAACTACGGCGGCGAGAATGGCCTTCGCTAGACACTGGAAGATGGCAGCGACTCCAAGCGCTGAAGAGTGGGAGAACAAGGTTGGGGACATTAGAGACATGGACAAACTCACCTTCTATCTAGACGAGGCTGATGGCATAAGGCCAAGAAGAACAGCCTGGTCTCTATTCACGGACTACATGGAGGCTCGAGCTGCCCTTCAACCAACAATTAAGACTCAATCAGCCCATGGCAAGAACATTAACTCTAAGTCCAGCTAGAGTAGATGGCCCCGAGAGAAGAACTTCCACTCAACTCTCACAGAGTTCTTAAGAGTAGAATCCAAAAGACAATCGACACCGGAAGCCTTACCCTCCCTTCCCCTTTGCCCTCCTTACACCCCCCCTCCCCCAGCATCTACCCCCCCCCAAGTTTTGCTCAGACCCTCCCCCCTGCACCACCCACTCCATTCCGCCCCCCCCCCCGTGTACCACACCCCCACCTAGCCCCCGCGCTACCATCACTCTACATACCCCAGCACCACCTTCGGTGCCCTCTTTTAAAACTTTCCTACTGTCCTATACCTTAAATTGTTCCCCCTCTTTTACTGTTATTTGAAAATCTCCAATAAACATCTTTATAAAAAAAAAAAAGAACTCCCATAATCAAGAGAAAATGCTATAAGAGTTTGGTGGGTATTGACCTTGGGTTTTGGAGTTGTAGTTCCCCTATATCCAGAGAGCACTGTGGACTGAAACAATGTTGGATCAGGACCAAACTTGGCATGAATACTCAATATGCCCAAATGTGAACACAGATGGAGTTTTGGGGAAATAGACCTTGACATTTGGGAGTTACAGTTTCTGGGATTTATAGTTAACACACAATCCAAGAGCATCCTGAACTCTTGCAACAATGGAATTGAACCAAACTTGGCATATTGAACTCTCATTACCAACAGAAAGTACTGAAAGGGTTTGCTGGGGAATTGACCTTGAGTTTGGAAGTTGTAGTTCACCTACACCCAGAGAGCACTGTGGACTCAAACAATGTCAAACACAGTTGACTTTGGAGCTACAGACCCGCAGAGGCGCTGCTGGGTTTACCTACATAATATTTGTTTCTTCAGAAATGCCTTAGATGTTTTTCTCAAGTACAAACTTTGAGGTAGAAAAAGTGTGTCGGTTGTCAAAACCCAGCGTTTCCTTCAGGCCGGCCTGCCTCAGGAACAACAGTTTCACTAACTGGTCTATTGGATATAAGGTGGGCTTCACTTTATCTCTGTTGATAGGTGTGAATTGTGATCCCAATTCAAAGAGTTTCTGGCCACAGTTTATGGCAAGGTGCTCTTTCTGGTTTAGCTATACAAATGGCAAGGGCCTGTTGCCTATCGTTCCTCCTGGATGGAGGGCCAATGTAATGCTAGGGCTCCCTTGCAGGCGTAGGTGCTGTTCTATATTAAGGGCCTGTTCCACATTAGAAATGTTCACACTGGAATTTCACTTTAACATCAGAGGTTACTGTTGCAAATACCTTGTTGATTCTATGTGCAGATCACATGAGCACAGATGTTTGGGACTGAGTGGCAGGCACCCTGTCAGTTAAGCATGTGCAAAGCTCCTCTTGGGAAAGGGATTTATGTATAATAAAGAGGTATGTTGGGAGAATAGGAAATGCGTACATACATCTGGCTGCTGTTTTGAAACTCTGAACCCAGAGTCCGAATGGAGACGAGGGAGAGACCTGCGCTATCGTTTGCTGGCTGGAATGTTGACATTTTGCCATATTTTCTTTCCTCGTAATTGGATGTTTACATTCTTGTGAAATCCGGACATTTTGTGAAACGGCAAACCCAGATTATTTTCATTTTCTATCGGGACGATCTGAAATAACATATAGCTTTACATGCTTTGGAAATGCTGCGGACCACAGAGAGCTTTCTTTACCCTATACAGTATTGCGGCCCCCGCCCCCAAAACAAGTGCACCTTGCCAGACCACAATGCATCCGCATCTTGGGCCAGCAGATGTTGCAACACATGCTTCTCTTTAAGGCCAAGACGCACAAGGGAAAACAGGACACTGAACGAAGCATGAGGTTTTAGAGCGGGAGGGAACTGAGGTAGGTAGAAATACCTTGAGCAGTTGGATATAAGGTGTGCCACGGATGTCGGAAAGATGAACATTCCCCTTTTTGGTTTGGTTTGGAAGCACAGGATGAATGGACTTTAAAGCATAGAGTTTGAAGCATTTGGTAATACATTACTTTCTCTCTAACCAGCTTTGAGCTGGTAGTGTTTCACGTGGAAGAATGGGCTGGCTTGCCTTTTGAAAGGACTGTTGAAAGATAAGATATCACGCAAAGCAAGCATTGAAGACTTTTCCCAGCCATGAGTCACTAGGTATTGAAGGGGAATTGATTTAAAATACAATGGGTGCCCAAAGATGCCGTATTTCTTGTTTGTTGTTTTCAACTTCTGCAATTAAGTGACGGTCACTCTGCTGAAACTTTGTCACGGCCAAGGTGTAAACAAGAAATTCTAATTAAGCCATAATTAGCAATGTCCGAACGCATCTGCCGCTATTTCCCACCTCGTAATTTAAGATCATCTGGGGAGGCCCTGCTCTCGCTCCCGCCTACTTCTCAAATGCGGTTGGTGGGGACGAGAGAGAGGGCCTTCTCGGTGGTGGCTCCCCGTCTGTGGAACGCACTCCCTATGGATATACGATCAACCCCATCCCTCCTGGCATTCAGGAATAAAGGGAAATCCTGGTTATGGGACCAGGCGTTTGCACATTAGCACGATACAGCACTTTAGATGGGATTGAAATGGCAAACTGGTGGACATGACCCAATGCTTCTATTATGGACGGAATACTGTTTTAAACTTATGTGAATGTATATGATGTATTTTAATGCTAACTGTATTTTAATGTATTTTAATTCTGACTGTTTTTGGTTTTCTGTTATATGTGTACTGTGTTTTTTGGCATCGAAATGTTGCTGTTGTTAGGCCGCTCTGAGTCCCCCCTCGGGGGTTGAGTAGAGCAGGGTAGAAATGGTGGAAATAAATAAATAAATAAAAATAATTTCAAAGGGAAAGGGCAGCCACCCAGGCTTTCTATATAACAAGGCTCCTTATGAAGTAATCCCGTAGTGATCTGGTGGGGGAAGCATTTACTGCAGCACTTTCCTCGTAGTTTTAGCACTTGATCATCATCCTCTTGTTTTTTGAATCCTTAATGAGTGCTAATTCCTTCCACTTTTTCCACAACCTTCAGCTGACCCTACGGTGAAAGACTTAATCGGTGGCTTCACTGCTCTACATTACGCAGCCATGCACGGCCGGGCCCGGATTGCGCGCCTGATGCTGGAGTCGGACTACCGCGCCGACATCATCAACGCCAAGAGCAATGACGGCTGGACTCCCCTCCATGTGGCCGCTCATTACGGCCGAGACTCGTTTGTCCGGCTCTTGCTGGAGTTCAAAGCCGAAGTCGACCCTCTCAGCGACAAAGGCACCACGCCGCTTCAGCTGGCCATTATCCGCGAAAGGTCCAGCTGTGTCAAAATCCTCCTGGACCACAACGCCAACATCGACATTCAGAACGGCTTCCTGTTACGCTACGCTGTGATCAAAAGCAATCACTCTTATTGCCGAATGTTCCTTCAGAGAGGCGCGGATACAAACTTGGGGCGCTTGGAAGACGGACAGACACCTTTGCACTTATCTGCTCTTAGGGATGATGTGCTGTGCGCACAGATGCTATACAATTATGGTGCAGACACTAACACAAGGAACTATGAAGGACAGACTCCACTGGCGGTTTCAATAAGCATTTCGGGAAATAGCCGGCCTTGTTTGGATTTCCTACAGGAAGTAACAAGTATGTATACTCGCAGTTTTTGCTCTGAATTCTTCAATGCTTTTGGGGGGCTCTTTGTAATATTTTGGGTGCAATCCAGACTTATAATTCAGCTCACGGGACACTCTGGGGGAGGGGGGGGGGGAGGGGGGGAGGGAGGTGGGTCAATTTCGGTGATTCCTATTTCCCTCTGCAGTCCTTAATACTCCCTCTAGAAGAGAATCTGAATAATAATAACGATGATAATAACAACAATATATAAAGTAATATCATAAAAACCCACCATTCTTCCAGCAAGGTCCTCTCCTGGATCTGGGCCTAAATCACTTGCTATTTCCAAGTGGAGTAATCCCATTGCATCAATGGGAACTTGGTGAGTTGATACTTAATATAAATTCCAGTAATTAACTGAATTATCACCAACAAAAGTATTTCATGGAATCCTACATTTGGAATGCCATCCGATCCAACCTTCTGTCATGCAGAAGTACACAATCAAAGCACTCCTGACAGATGGCCACCCAGACTCCTCCACATTCTGAGGCAGTTTAATTCCTATCTAACAGCTCTCATCATCAGGACGTTTTCTCCAAAGTTTAGGTGGAATCTCTTTTCCAGCATCTTGCTCCGTCTCCCAATTTACTCCGTCTTCCCTATGACATCTTTACAAATATTTAAATACTAGCTTGGGGACCCGGCCCTACCCGGGTTATTTGAGAAAGGCATTGTGTGCCAAGGGTGGTCCTTATGAGATGTTTACGTGGCTTGCAGTGGCCTCAGGAAGTTAGTGAAGGTACTTCAAGTCCCATCATCCATGGTCCATCCTCCTTCAAACGGCACCAGGATGTAGAGTGGGTCATGAGGGCTCTGTGTGTCAGGTTTGGTCTTGATCAGTCATTGGATTAGGTTTGCAGCAGTTTTGGGAAGTGAGTGAAGGTACTTCAAGTCCCATCATGCATGGTCTGCCCTCCAAGCTGCACCAGGATGTAAAGTGGGTCATGGAGGCTCTGTGTGCCTAGTTTGTTCTTTTTTGGTAATTGGATGAGGGTCGCAGTGGTCTCAGAAAGTGAGTGAAGGTACTTCAAGTCCTATCATCCGTGGTCTGTCCCACTCAAAACTGCAGCAGGATGTAGAGTGGGTCATGGGTACTCTGTGTGCCAAGTTTGGGCCTGGTCTCTGATTTGTAGGGGGTTCAATGTTCTGTGGGAAATGAATCGGGTGAAGGTACTGCAAATCCCATCATTTGTGGCCCATCCTGCCCTACACTGCACCAGGTTGTAAAGTGGGCCAGTGGGCACCTGTGGGCCAAGTGTGGTCCTGATCCTTCTATGGTGTGGGCCACAGTGCTCTAAACAAGTGGGTTAAAAGTACTGAAAGTCCTGCCATCCATGGTCCATCCTCCCTCAAACTGCACCAGGATGTAGAGTGGGTCTTGAGGGTTCTGTGTGCCAAGTTTGGTCCTGTTCTCATTGTTTGGGGTCACAAAGGGGTCTCAAAGTGTTTTGGCCTGAAACTCCCACCATGCCTGACTGCCTCAGGCCTTTGCCTTACCCCCTCTGCCACTTTTGAGGGTCGGAATGTTCGTGTTGGCTGGCCAATAGAGGCGTTATGCAAATACTCCCTCACTGGCAACCAATCATGTTGTCAGAATGTAGAGGCCGGGAGCCAATCAGAATGCTGCCACATACATACAAACATACACACATACAAACAAACAAACATTCCGCTTTATTATATAGAGAGATGGCTCTCTTGTTGCTCCTGAATCTCTCCTTCTCCTGTGAGGACATGGTTTTCAGACCTTTGCCTGTTTTGTTCACCCTCCTTTGGCAAGGACATTCCTCTTAATTTCCTTGATAGATACATTAGTGTAGTTGAGATCAGTGAAGTTAAAAATGCAATGGAAGATACATGGAAGGCGGTAGAACCCAGTTTTCCTGGAAACGAGGTTATTACATCAGTCAGTTGGGATGCCGTGTTGACAAAGGTGGGGCATTCTCTGAAAAGCTGTCAGCCCCTCTGTGTGCAACATCAAGCTCCCTTCCCATGACTTATGCCTCCCAAACAAATGTTTGGCGTCAGGGACCAGTCCGTTTAATTATTTGTAACCTCCTCTTGAGGCCTTTTGGGTTGAAAGGTGAAGCATAAATATTTCCCAGGAGTGAGGTGGCTTTTTCGTCTCCATAAAACAAAAGCCCAGCATAAAGATTTGGTCTTTGCAATCCAGAACAATAGTGCTGGTGTCCCATTTTTCACGGACCTTTTCATGATGCCATCCATCATGTCGCAGGATTATGGGATTGTTAACACGAGTGGCCTACGGAACCCTCTTTTCCCGAGGGAGCTTCCCCTGAGTGAGTGGGACTGCTTTCCAAACCGGGTGCTTCACTTAGTTTACTCAACTCGTGTAGAACTGTAGCGATCCTGCCGACGACAATGCAAAACAAGATAATCTCTGGTTAAGGTACGGGTTGTATTGATTACAGTAGAGTCAATTATTGAAAGAGATCTGTAGACTTAAACATGTTTCAAAACACTTTCCTTAAGCATACACAACTTCCTTGCCAAAATCTGAAAGCGTGCGTGTGGGGTGCTCCGGTTTTCGCCTCTGCAATACTCTGAATCCTTGGAAATTAAGAGCTGTGTGAAATGTAATTCTGTGGTCTAGTGTTACATTTACCTGCAGCTGTAAAAAAAAAAGCCCCTCCGTATCCTCAGTATTTTTTCTATGTGTGGAAAAATACGTGATGTTTTGAAAAGGGTTTAGTTTTAACGGCTGGTGTAAGCCGTGGTGTGACTTTGAGTTTTGGTGAGTGTGAAGTTGGTCTCTTTGGATTTAGAACCTGTAGGGTTTTAAAAAAAAATATACTCAAGTATATATACTCGAGTCTATGCCTACTTTAAGCCAACTTAGCCCACAGCTTCATAATATAATTGGAAATTAAGTAAAGCCAGTCCTCCTCTTTCTCTTTGATCCGTCAGGATCTTACGATTTATTCTTGCTTTCTTTCCATCCCAAATAAATCTTAGAATGTCTTTCCTCCACATGTTAAAACTATAGTTTGTCCTTATAATTGGGATTGATTGAAATACAAATAACATTTTAGGGAGGACATTCGTTTTTATTACTGCTGCGATCCTGCCTCTCAGGCTCAACTTTAAGTATTTCCAATTATCGAGCTTCTTTATTATTTATTTACTTTATTCTTGATGTTTTTCCACGTTTCTTCCTGTTCCACCCAGATTTTCAAAGCACGCGGGTTTCCCTGAAGGACACAACTGGGCTTTTTGTTCTGGTTGGATCTTTGATACCTCTGTGTTTATCCCCCAACAATAGTCTCTTCCTCCCTACATTCATCCCAAAGTGCCCTGTTTAAAGGTCGGGCCTTTCACCTCTCCAGGCGTTGCGACCCCGTATCAAAGTTGCATGTACAGATATACAAAATCATCATTCCTGTGTTATGTGCCACCTTTTTTTCTTAGTTAGTCTCCAACAATGCTTAAAAAAAAGGGAACTGCATATAATTACAACCTCAGGACTGCGAACACTAACATAGAATTAAATTAAATCCAGCACTATCTAAAATGATTCGTTAAGGCCATTAGAAACTATTCAAAACACATTAAAAAGCCACACAGCAGCCCCTGAACGGAATCAAGCTGTGACATTTACTTTACCCTTGTTGTTGTAAGCCATTTGACTATCATTGTAGAACCTAATAATAATAATAATGAATCCCATTATTAAAGATTATATTTTAATAAACAGAGTAATAATGGTAAAACCAATGATGATTACACTAAGTGCCCTCTCTCAGTGCAGATGGAGAACAATCCTCGTTGTTTCTGATCTCAAACTAGCAGTTTAACCAGGCTTTTATATGCGTATTATGGTTAAATACTATCTTGGTTGCAACGAGGCCAGTGGGCTGGGATTTCGTTGTGTGGAGCTCTGTTATATCAGAAGCCACAAGAATATTGTCAGGAGGGCAAGGGGTCATTTTTCCCGGCAAGAGCAAAGATTATATTTTAATAAGTCATTTTATGCAGTTTAAAGAAGATGATGATTTTTACCAAACAGCAATCCAATCAAGTTATAATAGAGGAGAGAAACTACTACTATAGGAAAGTATGTAATTATGTTGGTGCTCTAAACAATTCTCAGATTATAGCTGTCGTCCACTTGACCTTCTTCGCACAATGGTGTCTTTTTACAGGAGACTTAAATCTGTTGTGTTTCCATGGCGAGACTATAGCAAATCTAAACAAACATAGTCATGTTGGTCCACGAACAAAACAAACAAATAGAAACCCACAAGCTGTCAATACCTTTATTAGAACAAACTCAACCTCCACAAAAAGTGCATACTTTTTGCATTCTCCAGAAGAGGTATTTCTGTGCTGCGGTGCTTCTGCAGCCTTGGCTTCCTGCTTGAACCCAGAGCCAGCTTTGCAAATGGCAGCCAAAGTCTCCTCCTGCCAGAAACCAAGGCCCCTCCTGTGTTTTGTTGCACGCCAGCCAATAGTACTCCCACTCAGAACTGCCTCTTGGTTCGGATTAAGAGCCTGCTTCCTGGCCGCCATATCAGGCCAAATTATTGGACACCCCTGCTTCTCTTCCTCCCAGCCGATCCTGAATTTCTTCCCAGCCCTTCTTTAGTCACCCGATGGAGAGTTCTGGGGATCTCAGAAACCACACTCATGCAGAACTTAGTCAATCCTCATGTGCTTAGTTAATTTGGTTTTTGGCTGGTTTCGGAGCAGATGGGTTGGTGACATTTTTGTGCTGCCTAAAACCTTTGAAGAATTTTAAGAAAGTAGCCCTTTAAGTCGGGGATGTTTGGCCTTTGCGTCCTGACTAAACTTCTTGTCCTTTGGCATTCTTTGGTATTCCGGGGCTATCAAACTAAGATCATGCCAAGAGTCGGGGCCTGGAAAGGTTTTTCTCTAAGCAAGTCCATCTCTTGTAGCCGATCTTATTTATTTATTTGTTTATTATTCAGATTTGCTAGAACGCCCCTCCCCAAGGCTCGGGGCGTTTTCCAACATGGATAAATCTCTAGGTTCATTCCTCAATAAATTGCATGCTTCGAAAACTAATAGGGTTCCAGAATATGTTTTGCTCAAATCGTACTTTGTCCTGGAGAGAATCTTGACCGGCAGCTTGTGATGTAGCACCAGCCTTCGCAGCCCCCTCCCCACCTGAACAATCCCAAAGGACTTGCCCATTTTTTCTTAGTCCTAGATCTTTGGGCATGTTGGTTTTGTGTGTGCTTATTTTTTCCATTCTCTTTGAGCATTCAGGAAAAGCACCTTGTTTACTTAAATATTTGAAGCATTATATGTTGATTAACATGCTGTGTCGTGTGGGTTTTTGTGTGTAGATTTCATTCTGCAAAGAGCACTTGCTCGCGTCGGTACTTCTTGCTCCTGGCCTAGGGCTGGTTTTAGAATATCTCTGTGAAGTGGTGCATCCCTTGCAAATAGTCGCTCACTGGTGAGAGATGGTGGATAACATTGAACACTTTGGTCATTTTCTAGGCTGGAATTTTAAAAACGGTGCAAAAATTCACTAAACCCAGGCAGGTGTTGGCAACTGTGTTCTCCGAGGCATCGGTTGATAGAGCTGAAAGATTTACTTAACTAAACACGACCATTTTGCAATTCAAAAGCCCCCCTTAACTAGGATTTCTCTCTGTCTGTCCAGTACGTTGGTGTGGTTTTTGTTTCCATTACTTTTGGCGAGCAACAGAAAAATGTTGAAAGTGGAAAGCTGGTTGTCATTAAGGGTATTTTTAAACTGATTATTGTGAGAACATTGATTTCAAGGTGAAGTGTAGGAAGAACATAAAGGTGGATTATTCTTACGCTTGCAACTCTCCCAGATGGTTTTTATTAAAACTGCAGGCTCATTTGAAAACCAATTTACATTCTTTTCTGCAAAAGCCTCAAATGTATAAGTATGTCTGTGGGTGTGTACCGTGCTCCTCCGATATCAGGAGTGGGCAAGGGGTGGGCCCCGCGGGGGCCATGTGTGGGCGTGGCGGCTGATTCTGTGCCCTCGGAGGTGTTCCGGCCACCTTTTCGGGGGGCAGAATTATCCTTCAGGTCTCCTGAAAGCCTTCAAGAATAAATAGGAAGGCACAACTGCTTCTTAAGGTTTTTAAAAATCCTGTCTTGACACTTCTTCTGGCACTAGTAGGCAGTACTGCTAAAGACAGGGGGCAACACCCTGTAGTACTAACACTGCAAACCAAGGGGTTACAAATAGAATAAGGTAAACCAATTTCAGTATCAGAAATATCATATATTACGAGCAACACAAGTTATTAGTTCAACACATTAATTACAAATTAAGAGTTCAACACATTGAGGTCAACACATCAAGTTCAGTATAATAATGTCCACAAGGTCCAGGATTCATATATATATATATCACAGTATTATAATGAAACAATGACCATAAGTTCGTCTCAGAAATATAGAAAATCACCAGTCCAGGAAAAAAACGCAGATTATCAGTACTTTCTAAAGACTGGAGGTTTCTTTCCGTTTAGGAGGGGGAAGAGTAGGAGCTGTTTCGCGCACCTGGGCCATGGGCGGTTTTTTTGTTCCTGGCACAGGGGTTTCTGGGACTTGTAGTCCCAAAGGTTTTTTAGGGTTTTTGGCCATTGGCTAGTTATTTTTGTAGGTGTTTTTTAGCTGCAAACATAGCGAGTAGGGTTGTGAGTGTATGTGGGTTAGTTTTGTGTGTCTGCCTTGTGTGGTTTTGTTGCCTATATTCCTAGAACCACGGATGTTACATTTTTATATATATAGATTTATATTATAATGTTATTGCAGGTTTCGTTAATGAATTCCTAAATCCGGAGTTCTCAAGTCCCCATTATAGACCACATGGGCGGCTAAGATTGTGATATCTATGGTTTTTTATGGTTCAGTGCACACATATTTCGTGTATTCTAATATTCTAATATCAGGGACAGGAACAATCACAAACTGTCATAGAAATTGCAAACAAATCAGTTACCTTTTAAGTTTCAACCGCCTTTTTCAAAAGGACATTCAATAATTGCTGTTTCAAAGTTTATTTTGCGCATACCTTTAAATTTCCAAATTTGAAATGCCATGATCTTACTGGCTTCATTTTAATTTTAAGTGGGTACAGTCTTCAGTGTAACTGCTTTCCAACAAGCATGGTGTGTACTAGCGACATCACCCAATATTTCTACAGCACATCAATGTGGGCATGCTGTTCACCATCCCTTTACTACTGAACCTCTATAAGTTAAACAGATAGAGCAATGTAGCTTGGTATCTCTTACTGGTTCTGTATCTTTTTCAACCTTTTTTGAGCCGCGGCAATTTTTTAACATTGGTATCAATAAGCTTTGGTTTCTGTATGGGATAGCCATAAATACTTGACATATTTATACGTGATTTGGGATATAATGGCTGTCTGTATAATTATTGCTTAGATCAGTGTTTTTCAACCTTTTTTGCGCCGCGGCACATTTTTTACATTTCCAAAATCCTGGGGCACACCACCAACCAAAATGACACAAAATGACACTAACACAGTCATACATATAGTTCATATGTTTTTCAATGTATTTATACACTCAGTGTGAAACCTGGGCCTGTTTCGATGGACACAACATAGATATCCTGGCAGGAATGGCAGAAAGACACAAACTTCCCACACAGAACTCCCATAACCAAGAGAAAATACTATAAGAGTTTGGTGGGCATTGACCTTGGGTTTTGGAGTTGTAGTTCACCTATATCCAGAGAGCACTGTGGACTCAAACAATGTTGGATCAGGACCAAACTTGGCATGAATACTCAACATGCCCAAATGTGAACACAGATGGAGTTTGGGGAAAATAGACCTTGACATTTGGGAGTTCCAGTTTCTGGGATTTATAGTTAACACACAATCCAAGAGCATCCTGAACTCTTGCAACAATGGAATTGAACCAAACTTGGCCTATTGAACTCTCATTACCAACAGAAAGTACTGAAAGGGCTTGCTTGGGAATTGACCTTGAGTTTGGAAGTTATAGTTCACCTACACCCAGAGAGCACTGTGGACTCAAACAATGTTATGTTATGTTGTTGTTTGTTTTCTATCCAGAATCGCAATGTTGGAAGGAGGCTCACCACTTTAAGGTCCCTAAAACAGGCATGGGGAAACTCCGGCCCTCTGGGTGCTTTGGACTCCAACTCCCACCATTCCTCACAGCCTGAGGCCCTTTCCTGCTTAAGTGGCTGAGGGGGGAAAGGAAACGGGCCTGAGGCTGCTAGGAGCAAGGCTGGGAAGAAGGGAGCCCGAGTGGAGAAGAAAGAGTGTTCAGCAGGCGGGGGAAGAAAGGGGATTGGAGGTTCCAATTTCCCACGGCACACCTGATGATCGCTCACGGCACACTAGTGTGCCACAGCACACTGGTTGGGAAACACTGGCTTAGATAGTAAACAAGACAGCTTTTAGACTGCTGGCTGCATGACACAACAGGTAGCACATGGCAGAAGAACCCTTGGATATTGAAATGGAGCTTCCTAACCAAAATCTTCCTTAAACGCGATCACGCTTCAGGGAAGCCCCGGCATTGCAGACAGGCAGAGAAGGTTTGGTGGAATTGGTTTTGATGTCATTTTATTTTTTGGAGAGAAAGCCCTGGCTGTGTAAGCCTCTCTATTGTCTCGTCTGTTCTCGGAGACCCAAAGATCTTTCCAGACTTGGCAAAGCCCCCCCCCGGCGTCTCTCTCGCGTCGTAATCATTAAGCAAGATGCGATTCCTCACCTCAGTCTTACCTTGCCTTGCTTTCTGCCCAATGACTAATAGTGCTTCCCATTTGCCAAATGAAGGTCCGCTGGTGTGGGTCTGTAATCCTTTCCCCCTCCCTTTTTCATTCAGAGGCAATCAAGAATGAGTAAGTGCTGTAGACACCAAGAGCCCCTCGACGTGGCAAGTGGTGCTTAACACTGGAAATGCCCATTATTAGCACATTCCCAGGAAATGCGCTTCGGCTTATCAGGCGAAAATGTCAAGACACTTAATAATCAGCTCCTCAGGAATTCTGCCCTAAGTGTGAATTGAGTTTGGAATGCTGTTCTGTGATCTGTAAGCACAGTCGGGTGGGGTTGTTTTCCCCCTATCGTTTAGCGTAAACGTTCAGCTTGTGGTGTTCAGCTGTGAATACTGTGACCAGTCTGTTCTGACCGGTCTGAAAATACAAGAATGCTGGATTGAGCATTGTCCTTATTCAGTGGTGTTATATTTACAGGGTTAGGCAATGCAGATATCTGCATTTGGACTTCCATACACTCTGTTTGGGATTGCCAGTGAGTGCAGAAACTATACAAAGTCCCAGGAATCCTCTGGAGAGAGAGACCAGGCACTGCTACGGGAAAGGGAAGGTTGATCAGTTTGATGCTGTACTTATTTATTTATTATTTCGATTTGTGAGTCGCCCCTTCCGACAGGCTCAAAACCATAAAAACACTATAAAATAACGGACCAATGTCCACACGTTAAAATTGAACAGACAGATACACATTAAAATAACTCTTGTGGCCTACATTACAGAGTGAACGGCCTAGAGTTGTCGACAGACCGAACACCTGCACGAACAGGAGAGTTTTACAAGCCTTACGGAAGGCTAACAGATCGGCCTGTGCGCGGATTGTGGAGGGAAGAGCGTTCCATAAAACTGGCACGATGGCACTAAAGGCCCTCCTCCACGTTGAGGACAGGTGGATGGATTGGCAACTGGGTACCACAAGGAGGTTCAGGGACTCCGATCGCAGTGGTCTTAGGGGACTGTACTGGGAGAGGCGGCACCAGACCATTCAAGGCCTTGAAGGTCAAAACCAGCACCTTGAAGGTGATCCGATGCTCAATCGGAAGCCAGTGCAGTTCGCGCAGCACCGGCGTGATGTGGCAGCGAAATGGAAGGCCTGCCACCAGCCGAGCTGCAGCGTTCTGCACCAGCTTAAGCTTCCGGATCACCGACAAAGGAAGGCCGATGTAGAGGGCATTACAGTCGTCCGATCTTGAGATGACCGTGGCTTGGACCACTGTGGCTAGGTCATGGCGGGACAGGTAGGGAGCCAGCTTCCTCGCCTGTCGGAGGTGGTGGAAAGCCACTCCGCTGATGATGGAGATGTGGTTCTCCATCAACAGTTGGGAGTCAAGAGTGACTCCCAGACTTTTTACAGATGGAGACGGGCGAAGCGTCGCCCCGTCCAGGGTTGGGAGCTGGATCTCTCCCGTACCCGGACGACCCAGCCACAGGATCTCCGTCTTAGCCGGATTCACCTTCAACCTACTAGCTCACAGCCATCCAGTGACGGCTCCCAGGTAGCGATGGAAATTATCGCGTACTTTGACTCATCTCATTTGGGGGTTAGTTTAAGTGGTTAAGCGGGGGTGTGTGTGTGTGAGTCAAATGTGAAATGGACCAGCTAAGTTTATTATTTATTTATTTACTATTTTTATATGCCGCCCTTCTCAACCCCGAAGGGGACTATTGTTGAA
Source organism: Anolis apletophallus (assembly GCA_030556195.1). NCBI lineage: Eukaryota > Metazoa > Chordata > Lepidosauria > Squamata > Anolidae > Anolis > Anolis apletophallus. The sequence continues at coordinate 372,139 of JARBWK010000015.1, read as the reverse complement.
TTGCACAGCTTACGTCAGGCCTGGGGCAAATCGGCTGTTAGGAATTGTGGGAGTTGGAGTCCAAAACACCTGCAGGGCCGAAGTTTGCCCCAGGCCTGGCTTACGTGCAGAATCTCCCCCTTGAACTCGTGGGCACCCACATTTATCTGCCTGTCTGATTGAGGGGCAATGGAGGACCTGCTTAATCGCTTGGCTTGAAACAGATTAGCAGAAGATGGCCATTTCCCCCACAACGTCCAGACCACGAGCTCTTCCGTTCCGTGGCGGCGGGCCTTGCTCTTGTTTGTTTCCGCTCTGCTTTTTCGATGCTGGTCTCTCAATGCTACCCATGTGTGTTCACCCTTTTGTCTCTTTCCAGGGCAGCCCCGGAGCCTGCAGGATCTATGCCGAATCAAAATCCGCCAGTGTATAGGCCTTCAAAACCTCAAATTGCTTGACGAACTACCGATTGCCAAGGTCATGAAAGACTACTTAAAACACAAATTTGACGACATCTGACAGTTTCGCCAAACAGTTGGACAAAATACGCAAGATGGGTTTCTGTTCCAGATACCTTTCAAAGGCTGGTCACCTTGCACAACGTATATATCCTATGCAATTTCTGATTCTTTTGTTTTGTGTTTTCCCAAGAAGTCAGAAGGCAGGTATACAATTCCTTGAGAGGAGGAGGAGGAGGAGGAGGAGGAGTGTCATACCAAACGCTAGAAGACCTTTTTGTTTTGACATTACATGTTCTTGGTCCAGGTTTACACGGCTCCGGCTCTTTTAAACACCCCTGCCACGGCGGGCCTTTTGCCCCCCTTTTTCTTCCTGGTTTGTTTGTTTGTTTGCAGGAGCTTTGGTTTGTTTTTAAAGCATCCAAATTTGCATCTTTGGAACGAAGGAAGTGACATCACTTGTAGGGAAGACTTTCCCTTTCCCCCGGTAGCACTCCTAATACTACGAGCTAAAGTAACCCTAGGCAAACGGAAGGCGGGCGAGTTGAGGGGGCGAGCGGCTGGGCGCTGCTCTTGGGTCCCTCTGTTTGCGGGGCATCTCAGAGATGCTCCATTGGGTGGATTCGGCCCCTCGTACGGCTTCCGTACTGACCGACCCATCTAGACGACACCTGTCAGGAGTCCCAACACTTCACTGAATGGACGCAATTTCCCCCAATACCGAATTTCCCTCATAATCATTGCTCAGGCTTGTAACTCGGATGTCAGCATTCACTCTCAGCGTGGCAACTCTTTGAAAACATGCCACCTTAATTCTCTCCCCCTTTTTTTTCTTTTTTGTTTACAAAAGATACGTGTTGCATTGTTAACATAATTATTGACCTTTGGAAACCCGTATGTCTTATCCCTTCCTTTGATGCCAGGATGCTGTTTGCAATTGAGTTTTTACACTGCTGAGATGCCTCTGTGGTCTCCCCCTATAAAAGCATTAACAGAATTTGAAACAGAATTTCAAAGCCTACGCATCCTGTTTCCCATATTGTGCCTCATGTGCAATAATAGTTTTTTTCCCCTTCACTTTATATTTTCTCTACCACACATGTGCTTCTTGTCACACATTCCTACCCCTGGCCTCAATGTGATGTTTTGTTACTCTTGGAATTGCTGCTTTGTTGCTGTTGCTTTTGTTTTCCACATTGGAATATCACAAAGATTGAATCTGTATTTCTTGAAGCTCCCTTTTGCCTTCCGTTTTCCTATGCAAGAGACCAATCCATGGTGTGGAGCAGTGGCGCTCAACCTGTGGCTCCCCAGGTCTTTTGGCCTTTGACTCCCAGAAGTCCCAACAGCTGGTAAACTGGCTGGGACTTCTGGGAGTCAAAGGCCAAAAGACCTGGGGAGCCACAGGTTGAGAACCCCTGGCCTAAAGAGTCTGAATCGTCTGTTCGCTCCATGATACTGCTCTTCTGTCATGTTTTCGGGCTGGTATTGAGCAGAACCTTTGCAAACGCAAACTCCTGCTTCGTGGAAATGGACCATCTGAACAAGTCTCACATCTCAAAATACTGGGAAATGTGAATGGCGTGGACATTGACCCGCTTTACTTACCGACAGGCACGTTCAAGCAAAGCTTGAATGTCAATGCTGTGTGTAAAATTCACATTTCTTTGTGTTACGACACATGGAATGGTTGGCCGTAAACATGACAAAAGCAGCACCCGTGGCGTCTTCTGATGCAACTTGACGAAGGTTACAGCCAAAAGAAATCATCACCTGATGGCAAATCGAACATTGCAGGATCCCTATTCGTACTTGGAAGTAGTGCGTTGCAAATGTCATGTGCGTTTTAGATAGAGAAAGCGCCATCAGTGGAAAGCATGGCAGGGCCGGTCTCTGGAGGTTGTCCTCAGTAGAGCCAGTCCAGTTGGGTGACGGTGTTGGAGAACTGCGACCGTTTGTCAAGCGTAGGCCAGGCCCTCTTTCTCAAAGGAGGTGCCAGGAGGCAAGCAACTGGGGGTCAATTCTGTTAGTTTGGTAGGTAGGTCAGGAGAAAAGAAACTCTTCGTTTCCATAAGCGTGGTTTCTGTTAGCTGACAGTAGATTGCAAAGATCAACCGTGGCCACAAATGAATGGCTTCTGCTGAGTCTTGGGTTTGGTTCAAGGAAGCCACAGCAGAAAACAACAGGGGGCTGGGCAGAGTAAAACCCTCGGCAGGCAGGCAGGCACCCATTATTCTCCTTTGAGAAGTGGCCAAAGGAAAATGCGTCCTTTTGTGAAGAATAGTGGGATGGCCTGGTCTTTCTCCCTTTCTGGAGCCACAGGAAAGGCCACACGTGCTTTATTTACTATTCCAGAACAGCGGCTAGGGTTTCGCAAGGCTCACGGGAGGTCCCTATTCTCTCAAAAGCTACCTGTTGATCTTCTGGGGGGGGGGGTTGAAAAGCCCTCCGGGAATTTGTTTCTTTGGATTGTTTAGGTTCTCTCGTATCTGAAGCAGTGGTTCTCAACCTGAGGGTCTCTCCCCAGGTGTTTTGGCCTTCCGCTCCCAGAAATCCTAAGAGCTGGTAAACTGGCTGGGATGTCTGGGAGTGGTCGGCCGAAACACCCGGAGGGAGACCCACTGCTCTAAAGCCTCCAGGCAAGAGGAGGCTCGTGGCCATGCCGAAGTGCAGTGCGTTGGCACAATGGACCCATTTGGCCGCCGTATGTTTATTATTGTGCAAAAGTCCACTCTTGGCAACCTAGTTGACTCTACTACTAGTTCAGGGACCCACGGTAAAGTGAATCTTACTCTGTCTTGCTGCTGTGACTTAAAAAGAATGATAAATCTCTTGCTGATTACAAAAGCGCTATTTAATGAATTGTGTAATTCCATTTATTTATTTATTTTGAGGTTTTGGTTTTGGTTTCCCCCTCCGGTGCGTTTTAATCATCAGTCCACTCGTAGGAAATCCGTAGAAATCCCCAAAAGCCATTTTCAGAACATTTCCTCCAGTCAAGCTGCATTGGCAAGTTGAAGGGCACGGAAGGAGGGAGGGAAGGAAGGAAGGAAGGAAGGGAAAAAGGGAAGGAAGGAAGGAAGGGAAGGAAGGAAGGGAAGGAAGGAAGGAAGGAAGGAAGGAATGCCCTGGGTTCCCATTCCAGAAGCACATGAGCTGCACACGAGATGCTGAATTGGGGCCAAAGGGCAGGATTTACCAGGTGCTGACCGTCCTATAGAATTCCCTTTATGGCTGATGATGCAGCAAGGTAGACTTTTACCTGTTGGAGCAGAAATACATGTTTAGGGATCAAAATTAGAGTTGAATAATGTTTGTGTTATTTATGGTTTAGCTTTACAGAATTATGGAGCCTTCCCTCCCGGCCTTTGGGGCTTCGGCTCCGAAAGAGAACCGAGGCCTGTTGTTGCCACTTCTCAATTGTTTGGTCACCTGTTCAGTTGTTGTGTTTTTTTTTAAACCCAGAAATTGGCAAATGCACCAAAGAAATGGGCAAGACGACGACGATGACGAGCAAACCACAAACCTCATTCTTTTGGAAACAAAACCAGAGTTTTGTAAATATTTCTGTTTATAAATGTACAGCAGAGTAAGAGTGTGTGGGGTTTTTTTCTAGATTATTTAATTACCACATTTCTAATCTATTTACAATACTAGAGGCCATGTTTGTTAGGTCCAAAGGCTTCTGTTTGGATTCCCCCCCCCCTTTGTCCCCTCCCCCCTTTTGCTTAATCCATTCCTCATGCTCAGAACAACGTTTCCCTTTCGGGGAAAGCGTGATGACACAACCTTCTGTCAGCATTTTGGTTGTTCAGGTGGACAAAGAAGGATACGGCCACCCGGTTCCCTACAGATTGTGGTTTGTGAGTTGGGAGCGAGGCACAGGAACATGCCCGTCGACCTTTCTCCACCACCAGTCTCCCAGTGTCTTCTTTCTCCATCCAGCCTCTTACTGGTCTTAACAAGGGCTTATTATTATATTTACACCAACACAAATGTGCCCGGATACTCACTCACTGTCTTTCTAACAGTAGTAAAGATAGGCATCCAGTGTAGTGCATTAATCACTGTGGTAAGCCATTGTTAAGGCTGGTAACAGAAGGGAGAGGAGGAGGAGAGAGGGGGAGGACGCAGCCCATCGTCCTCGGGTCACGTTCTGGTTTGCGGGAAGACGACCTTTATTCTGAATGGGGCTCAAAGTGTTGAAAAGAGGCTTCACCAAGGATTTTGCTGACCAGTCGCTGCTCCTGGCCACGTGGTCCTCCAAGAGGAGGCTTTTCTTGTGGATTCATAACACCGTTGCCAGGCCTTTCTGCCGGCCGGGTGACGGGAATTTGAGATTCCAACCTGAACTCGCCAAGTTTAGTTTTGTGCCTGGGAAGGATGGCGTCCCGTTTGCCCTCTGTTCTCGCTTCCACACAGCTCTCTCTGTGTTAGCAATATCGTAACATACTTTGTTCTTACTTTTGTAATGTAAAGTTTTGCGTTGGGTCGTCTTATTCTTTTTTTAATTAAAATAATTTACCAAATTCTTTTACACCCGCTTCATCTCTCTCTCTCTCTCTCTCTCTCTCTCCCTCTCTCCTTTTCTCTGTTTTCCTTTTTGCAAAAGACTTCCAGGAGGTGGCAAGTACTGTCTCCGTAGCTGTTGGGACAGCATTTCCATTTGCACATATTGGCAGAGTTAAAATAACAACAACAACAATAATCTTTATTTATATTCCGTTCTCCTCCCCCCCCCCCCCGGCGAGGGGAATCAGGGCAGATTACAGAACACACATACTGCAAACGTTCACTTAACAGGGACAGACAACACACACATGGAGGTAAAGGCTTTCCCATCTTTTCCCATTTCCAGCATCTGGAGGCTGTGCTTGACTCCGGCCACAGGGAGGTGCTGTCTCCCCATCTTCTACGCTGAGGATCTTTGTTGTCCGTAGGCAGCCTCCCGATTGAATTGCAGGCATGTCTTTATGGGTAAAACAAAACACTGTAGGGAAGCAACTATATGCAAAAATATCCAATTACAATTTCAATAGCAGAAGTATTAGTGTCCATACACATTACATAAAGGCGTCATACATTGCCAGCAAGCCATATATACATCACTATTTAAAGAGACAGGATATCGAAGGGACAAATGTAGGTAAGGGAGGTGAAGACCGGAGTTACTGGGGAAATAGGTTGCATATGTACATTATATATTATTATTTCTGAAAATGTATTTTCCTGTGTCACACCGCTTTATATTGTTTCCATCTGCCGCTTTGAAGAAGCCCGAGCAGGGCGAAACGGATTGGGCCCGCAGTTCGACCGTTGCAGCCCCTTCGGGTGTTTCTCTGCCTCGCAAGCTTTCCACCAATACGTAATAACACAGGATTTTCAGGACTATCGGTTTGGGACACTATATTTGGATATTGTGTGCTGACCTGGGACTTAATAGGACTATGGACAAACTTACCATGGACTTCCTTCTGAACTTTCCTTAACTCCGGTCTTCACCTCCCTTACCTACGTTTGTCCCTTCGATATCCTGTCTCTTTAAATGGTGATGTATATATGGCTTGCTGGCAATGTATGACGCCTTTATGTAATGTGTATGGACACTAATACTTCTGCTATTGAAATTGTAATTGGATATTTTTGCATATAGTTGCTTCCCTACAGTGTTTTGTTGATATATTTCCACAAGTATATTGTGTGTTTGCATGTCTTTAGGGGTGTCTTTTATTACTTCCCCGCTCAAAGTGGTACCTATGTATCTACTCTGCTAGGTGAGCTGGGGCTGATGGCAGGCACTCACCCCAACCTGGGCTTGAACTGCCAACCTTTCGATGGCCAGGATTTTCCGCAGCTTTGCAGTTTAACCCACTGTGCTGAGCCCAGTCCCTCCAAATTTAACACTTCAGGCGTAGACACCCGTTTCCAGATTAGTGTGGACTCTTGTCATTTCCATAGAGCTGGGAATGTATTACCTTTCTGATCATTTTGTGGACCAAGGTACAGTAACCCAACAGCAGGTAAAAGAATAACCAATGACCACCTGGAGCCTTCGGTTTTGCCACAAGAATGCACAGAGCATGGGAACGGGGATGTATTGGTAGTGATGTTTAACCACCGCAGAATAGCTACGACTCCCCTTGGTCCAACCCCTCTATCACATCATGCTCTTGAGCCATGCTAATCTTGTGGTTTACTAAAATGCCTAGATCATGCATGGGCCAACTTGGGCCCTCCAGGATCCCTTTCCCATTCCAACAGGGAAATCCAATCTTGCCGCTGAGGTTTCTATGTTCCTGAACCAGAGAGTAGCCGGCCAGTTTCTCAGGGGTGGAATTCAGCACCAAATCTGGTCTGTTTCATCTTTGCATCTCCCTTCAATTTTACTCACTTGTGACCTACCCCAAACTCTTTGGAATGGCACTTGGCACTACTTTGGTGCCGCATCCTTCTCCGCTGCGGCTGAATGCCTGCGCTCCTCAACAATGCTTACACTCAGAGGAACCTCTTGCGATGGCTCATTACTTTTATTATTTCTGTTTACTCATAAATATTTTCGTCCTGTTTTGCTGTCGGAAGAGCCAAAGCCAGCTATTTGCAGTAATTGTATTAACAATGCAAAGCAACAAACACTCTGTTTGAAGATAAGAGCAACTAAAATGAAAGCCAAACAAAAGTGTCCCAAGAGGTCCTTGAGGCGGCCCCGTTCACAAGGGACCCGGCTGGAAGGACCGAGAAGCCCTGAGGTGGCAAACTGAGCTTCTCCAGAGTAGATATGGTGAAGCCTCTGTGTGCGCAAGCAAGCACCATGGAAGCCTTTCCCATACTTCTCAGGTTGCAGCTCGGATACATCCCTGGTCATTTTTTCTGCAGCTTCCATGTTCTTTGTGGAGGAAGAAACGTGCTCGTTCATACCTTAAAGAAGGTGTCCTCACAACCTCTGAGGATGCTGGCCATAGCCAGTAGGTTGAAGGTGAATCCGGCTAAGACGGAGATCCTGTGGCTGGGTCGTCTGGGTACGGGTGAGATTCAGCTTCCAACCCTGGACGGCGCAACACTCCGTCCATCGTCATCCGTTAAAAGTCTTGGAGTTATACTGGACTCTCAACATATCTCCATCGTCAGTGGAGTAGCTTTTCACCATCTCCGGCAGGCAAAGAAGCTGGCTCCCTACCTGTCCCGCCATGACCTAGCCACAGTGGTCCAAGCCACGGTCATCTCAAGATTGGACTACTGTAATGCTCTCTACATTGGCCTTCCCTTGTCAGTGATCCGGAAGCTGAAGCTGGTGCAGAACGCTGCAGCTCGGCTATTGGCAGGCCTACCTTCCTCCCGCCACGTGACGCCTGTCCTGCGTGAACTGCACTGGCTTCCGATTGAGCACCGGATCACCTTTAAGGTGCTGGTTTTAACCTTCAAGGCCTTGAATGGTCTGGGGCAGTGGGGCCGCCTCTCCCTATATTGTCCCGCAAGACCACTGCGTTCAGAGTCCCTCAACCTACTTGTGGTTCCAAGCGTCAAAACCCTTTATCTGATCTCGACACGGAGGAGAGTCTTTAGTGCCATAGCACCAACTCTTTAGAATACTCTTCCTCCCGAGGTCCGCGCACTCACCAACCTACTAGCCTTCAGGAAGGCCTGAAAAACTTTCCTATTTGGACAGGCATTCGGCTGACAATTCCAGACATAGGCCCGGGAGCATCCACTAAGTGCCATGTCCCATTGTACGTCTTAACTTGGTGTAAATTCTGATGTTTTTAACTGTTTTTATTGTGTTTGTATTTTTACTGTGTTTTTACCTTGTGTAAGTCGCCCCGAGCCAGATGGGAGTGGCGACGAACAAATCAAAATAAATAAATAAATAAATAGATGAAGGCAAAATGCCAGGAGGTGATTCTTCTGGAACATGGCCTTGCAGACAAACACACAACAACTCAGTACCTAAAAGACTTAACAAGCTTTGTTGAGCATCAGTTTTCATGTGCTGCCTCCCACTTGATCAGACTTTGGATTTACATTTCAAAATGTTTGACATCCAACTCAACTTTGTGGTGAAAATGGGAGTTGCAACCCACCCCATGAAGGGCATGGCATTGGCCAAAGCTTTTGTAACATCGACCGAGAGGGCAAAGATGGAAACCCTTCTGAATGCTCAATAGCCAGTGTGGGAAGTGAGGTGCAGCTCTTGAGGATGGAATCGGGAGTGGGTGGCACAAAATCCTGTTTCCAAAGAGATTTGGAAGGAAGACTTGCCCTCGAAGTCCTGCCTCTTCTCTGCCAGGGAGGCTGGGTGGAAGCGCTTGCTTGGCAAGGCATGCACGCCCCAAGCGGGGGTGAAAAGGGCACACAATGGAGAGATCTGAGCGAGTTCTATGCGATGCTTTGACTTTGTGACTCAGCTTTTCGCTTGCTTGGTCTCGAATAAGTGGACGGCATTGTAAGGCCTGCTGCCTCCTCTGTCTGGGTGTAATGGCTGACCATTAAAAGCCAATTCATCCCAGGAGCGACGTTATGAAACAAGCAACGTCTTGTGAAAGATGACCCATCTCGCCTGCCCAATGGATTCTTCAAGCATATCATAACTGGGCTCAGCTGGTTGTATGGATTGGCCTTATCTCGGAAACAAAGAGGCATCTTCTGTTACTCACACTTGAATGGCAGGACAGAGTCTTGAGGCAGACCATCTACTTTTTCCGATGCGTCATCGATGTTCTCGGTTGATTGATAGGTTACATGGGTATAGAGACCAAATTGTAAGCAGTAGGCAAAGGACCATGGCGTGAATGAGTTACAATTATCTGAACGAGTTAATGATCTTCACTAGAAGAAGCAAAGGCACACGAGGAGAGAGAGTTGCGTTTTCAGCAGGTGGAGAGCGATGGTACGAAGCACAGAGCTTTCTTGAGTCGCACACTCTGACACTGCATACCTCCATATTATGTACACAACATGCTTCCTATTGCTCTCTATGTGAAAAAAACAATGAGGAAAGGACATGGCATGGATGAAGATATAGTTAGCACGGCTGGAGACGCAGAGAGAAGACTCTGGGTTGCTTTGAAGTCTTTGCTTGAGTCACTTTGGAAGAGAAGAGGGCGTCAATGGAGACGTTGGGTGAAGTCAGCTCATGGATACGATCAATGATAGAGTGGGGAGAGACTTTAGTTGAAGTCCAAAACACCTAGAGAGACAAAGGTTGCCCACACTTGAGATAATAAATAATACTTTTTTTTTCATCTCAGGAGCAACTTGAGAAACTGCAAGTCGCTTCTGGTGTGAGAGAATTGGCCGTTTGCAAGGAGGTTGCCCAGGGGATACCCGGATGTTTGATGTTTTACCATCCTTGTGGGGAGTTTGCACTGACTACAGCTTAATCATCAAGTTCACATGAGCTCCGCCTTAATTACCATTCACCCTTAGAATGGATAAATCTGCCGTTCTGTTGCAACCGGCATGTGCCCTATCCACCTGAGTTTTGTTTCTGGGCTCAGAGTTTGTGGCTCACCCAAAAGAGGTTGGCGGCTGGCTTTCTCCTGTTCCTTTTCAAAGATAGAAGAGGGAGAGGCAGCTCTTCTTTGCCGTCAGCTTGCGCTGGACAGACTGCGTGTCCGCGGGCGTTTTTTAAAGAAGTTATTAACTTAAACGCTTTCTGCTGCGATTCCAAGAACGGTCAACTAAGCCCATCGGTAGAGAATGCAGCCCATTGAGGCCAGGGTTACGTGCTCCCTGAAAAATCTTCTGAAGAGACAGCATGGCAAGTCGACCTCTGCGTCGCCCTTGTAGACCAAAAATAACAACACAAACTGAAAATTGATGCAAAGTTTACTAAAATATTTGCATTCTTAAAAAAGTTAATTTGTGTTGATTCTATGTAATGTAACCATATGAACATAATGTTGTAAGTAAACTTCTGGTGAGGTAACTCTTTATTCACCTCTACCTTCTACCCTTTATTTTTCAGTGATTGCTTGGGGGGGGGGGGATAATGTTCGCCTACCATTTAAAATTACCTAGGACCGGCCCTGACACTATTTATTTATTTATTTATTGTCCATTCTTGTATACGGCTCCGTCCAGCAGGCTCGGGGCGGTTGACATAAAATCAATTAGTAAAACAGCAACAATTCAATTTAAGATCAGCAACAATATAAAACAGAGCCTAAAAACACCAGTTTATATAGGACTCAAGAGTTTGACGCCTTCCTCGGGAGCCATTTAGGTTAAAAGCCTGCCTAAAAGGATGTTTTACAGGCTCTCCGAAATGGGCCCAATTCCTTAAAGGCACGGACTTCGTCTGGCATTGAATTCCATAGCGATGGTGCCGCTACGGAAAAGGCTCTTGGTCTGGTTGTGGACAACCGGCAGGAGTGAATAGATGGGACTACTAAGAGGTTTTGCTCTTCCGAGCGTAGTGGTATCGGGGGAACATACGGGGTGAGGCGGTCCCTCAGATACACCAGCCCTAGACCATACAAGGCCTTAAAGGTCAAAACACCAACACCTTGAAAGCAATCCGGTACTCTACTGGTAGCCAGTGCAGTTGCTGCAGAATGGGCGTAATGTGCTCTCATGCTGATGCTCCCACCAGCAGTCGAGCAGCAGCGTTTTGCACTAGCTTAAATTTCCGGATTGATGTCAAAGAAAGGCCAATGTAGAGGGCGTTACAGTAGTCCAGTCTTGAGATGACTGTTGCCTGGATCACCGTGGCTAGGTCGCTCCTGGGTAGATAGGGAGCCAGCCGCCTAGCCTGGCGTAGATGGAGAAACGCAGTCCTGCATACCATGGAGATTTGCATCTCCATTGGTAGCAGTGGGTCTAATTGGACCCCCAGGCTTCTTACTGAAGACAACGGGCTTGAAAGCTCACAGTCCAGGGTAGGCAGCCAGCACCCACCCAACCCAGGGCGGCCCAGCCATAGGATCTCCGCCTTCGACGGATTCACCTTCAACCGGCTGGCACGCAGCCATCCAGCCACGGCTTCTAGGCATCGATGGAAACAATCGGGTACGGTGTCCGGCCTGCCCTCCATTCTCAGCATTATACTCCTATTGAAGCTGCACATGTTGTTTGTCACTTGGCATTGGCACTGGAGGACATAGAAGCAAGGGCTGGCACCTGTACTCAGACCTTCATTGCAGGTACGTACACTTACCAGAATGTAAGATGAACTGAACATATTAAGGCGTCATTTTGAGTATAGAAGGCTGTGCTGGCCATGGGTCTGTTGCTGGAAAATCATGAGGAGTCATATAGTTCGGGCTCCATGCTCGGCATGTCCAGAAGCCCATTAACTCCAATGGGTGATGCTCACAATGCACTTGCCTTCCTCCTCTTTCTCTCTCGCCTACACGGCCAGCGATTGTGACCTTGGCTGTTGTTCTTCCTGGCAGTGTAGGGGCCACAAGGATGACTTTGTTCAGAAGCAGCGAGTGTAACAAATGGACTTAAACCCAAACTCCTGCTTCTGGTTCCTTACTGGTGGCCGCCTTCTGCTTTGTGGCAGAGGTTAACGCAGAGACTGGACCCGGAGTAACGTCGTTCAAAGCCTCTTTATCCTTTCCTAATTAAAGGGGAGGCTCGAAAGGCGCTTCGTATGGCTCAACACCTCGCGCCCCAAATGCCCGCCTGCATCCTTTTGTCAAGCGCACACCGAGGGGGGGAATCTGGCTACTTTGTGCAGGCTTGCCAGGTGGGAAGGTGACGTTCCCATTGGCTTATTTCGTACAGGCAGGTCCTTGGTGACAACTGATTTCTAGATGGCATAGAGGGCATCAGATGAATGGGGTGTTGCTTGGCAGAGTTTGGTTAGCATTAGGGAGAGAATGCCACTCTGCTAGTCTTGTTGTGTGTGTAGTAAGCGATGCTCCTCCGCCATCAACTCCACTGGACTGAAGGACGCGTTGTCCAAATGCCCAAAGATCACCATTGTCTCCCAAAGCGGTGACTACTCCGAACAAGAACAGAAAAAGTCAACCTTAAAAACCGTAACAGAGAACCAATAGTATTAGTAGTTCCAAATTGGCCTCCTGACGCGGTAAGTTTGGGCACCCAGGTTGGCGGTCCCTCTGGATTAAAGGTGGTGCTGTTGAACGCCAGATCTGTCAACGGTAAAACAGCTACCACCCAGGATTTAATTCTGGATTAACAGGCAGATCTGTTAAAAAACATATTAACTATATGTATGACTGTGTTAGAGTGTCGTTTTGTGTCGTTTTGGTTGGTGGTGTGCCCCAGAATTTTGCAAATGTAAAAAGTGTGCCGCGGCTCAAAAAAGGTTGGGAAGCCCTGGCTTAGGGAACCTCCAGGTCTCTTGTGCGGGGAAGGCTAGAACGCGGACCCCAGGGCCAGGGCCGTAGCCAGGATTTTGATTCGGGGCTGAGTTTGGTTCAGGGGGCTGAGACTGGGTGGAAGAGGGTCTACCCTAGCAAACCTTTTGTATTGTTATCCCAATAACCCCATTAATGTGAGATAGAATGAGCATGGTGATCAGATCATGATATTTATTTATTTATTTATTTATTTATTGCGATTTCTGCGTCGCCGACTCCCGAGGGCTCGCGGCGACTCACATACTAAAGGCTCAGTGCCAGAGGTACAGCATAAAAACATGGAACACAAAAGATGTAGCTCAAATTAAAAACAGGCAATACAATTAAAACAATTAAAACAATTAAAACAGCAATTAAAACAGCAGCGGTAGCCAATAAATTGAACCGAGCGTGAGTAAGGGCCTACTCCCCAAAGGCCTGCTTAAACAGATAGGTTTTGCAGGCCCGTCTGAAGGGGAGTAGGTCCCTCAGGGCTCTGGCCTCAGCCGGAGGGCGTTCCATAGCGTAGGAGCTATCACGGAGAACGCCCTCCGGCGAGTGGATGTTAAGCGAGCTAGCTTGGCAGATGGAACTGCCAGCAAGTTGGCCTCTACAGACCGTAGTGATCTCGGTGGGCAATATATGAATAAACAACAGTTTAAATAATGTACCAGTAAGGCCTTCTCACGGAAGGAAGGACCACCCTGAGAATTTGCCCCTGGCTACTTCCCTCCCCCCTGGCTACATGCCTGCCCAGGGCCCATAGAGCTCATCCATCCTTTTAAAGTCCCTTTTCTGGCCCTGGCGGGATGCCACAGCTACGTTAGATGCGTGGAGCCATAACAGGGCTGTTTCCATATTCGGTGCTCTCATTTTTCAACTCCAGATCCATCAAGATCTTTTTATTTTAAAAAAAGCCCTCGTCAAGAGAATCAAAATAAAAAATCTGTTTCAAAATACTTGTGTCATGTAGCAAGGAAAATGTAAACGATCCTAACTTGGGTGGTATCTGGGACTTGAGGTCAGGAGCGCACGCCGACAACATGTCATGCGCTGCGTTATGCAGGCCTTAATAAAAGCAAATAATAATACTGTTTAATTGAAGCATCATGGAAGATTTCGTGCAGAGCGCAAGGTTTTCCGCAAAGCTGCTCAACGGAGGAGGAGGAGCGGCCGAGAACCCTTCCTCCCTCCAGCATTCTCAGCCTTGAAGGGAACATGCGCAATGACCATCAAGCGCGCGGCACAACGGATAACAAAAAGCTTGTGGCTGGACCAGAGTGTTTGGGGTCAAAGGTGTCACGTGCGAAAACATGAACCTGGAATTGGGGTTTGTTTGCTCCTTCGGTTGTTTACTTGGTTTTTACATTCTATTACATGTGATTTGTGGTAGATGCGCTCTCCTGGTTGGTCCCATCCAGTACAAGGCTGCCCAAGGGCCGCTGGGGGGTCTCTTGGTATATTAGTATCCTATGTATTGTTATATTATTATATGACTAGCTGTACCCGCCACGCGTTGCTGTGGCCAACCCTCCCTGCCTCTTTCTCTTCTTTCTCTCCTTCCTTCTCTTTTTTCTTTCTTTTTTTCTTTCTCTCCTTCCTTCCTTCCCTTCCTTTCCCCCTTTTCTTTCCCTTCCCATTTCTCCCCTTTCTTCCTTCTCTACCTATTCTTGGACTGTAACCCCCAGCAGTCCTCCCGATCGATCCATCTACCTATCTCTATCTAATCTATCTATCCGGAGGATTATGGGAGTTGCAGTCCAGGAATAGGAAATGGGAAATACGCAGGGATTGGGGCGCTCTCAAAGAGATCCAAGGAGAAGGAAGCTTGCATCTTGGAAGCAGTGCATTTGGAGCATCCTCCTCCTCCTCTCCTCAAGGGCCTGGTCCGGGGGATGCTGGGAGCTGTAGTCCGGAAGAGAGTGTGGATATGGTATTGTGTGTTTTGTTTGCTGGGGGAGTTGTTTTTGCGCATACATCGTAGCATCTTTTTGCGCTTTTTTTGGCTTTTAAAGTCCCTTCCGCTGTGTTTTTTGGTGTTTCTATGGATGATGGTCACTCATTGGCCTGAGAGGTGCCTGGTGTCCAAATTTGGTGTCCATTTGTCCATCGGCTTATGAGTTATGTTAATTCCACAAACAAATGTTACATTTTTATTTATATAGATATGCGTATTATATTACTATATTCTATAAGGTCTGCCCAAGGGACGCTGATCGTCTCTTGGTCTCCAGTTTGTGAGTTTGTGCCCATTGGTTTGCTTTGCCCGTGCTCCATGCCCTGCCCATCTTCCTTCTCTCGGTCTCATGGAGTGCTTTGGCCATGTCGCCTATCCCGGTCCTTTGGCACACCTCTCTGCTGCTCTCTCTCTCTCTCTCTCTCTCTCTCTCTCTCTCTCTCTCTCTCTCATTGCCAGGCTTCGCAGCCTTCTTCCTTTCCATTGCTCTCTGAGTCACCGCCAGTTTTCCCTTCTCTTCTACCTTTGTGGTGTCCCATGTTTCGGACGCATATAACATTGCCGGTAAGACTGTCGTGCCGAAGAGGTCTGCTCTGACCTTCATTGGCAGCTTATTTATTTATTTATATGTTTGTTTGTTTGTTTGTTTATTTATTTACTTACTTTGCTTCTAGGCCGCCTCTCTCAGCCCGAAGGTGACTCGAGGCCGTGTACAAATAGCAGGAACTGCCCAAGACAAACAAATCAACAATTATCAACATAATTCAAACATATACAATTTAGCATTTAACGTTAAAACACAATATCAGCGTCTCATTATTAAATCGGTTTCCAATGGCATCGTCGTCGTTCCGTAGGTCTCAATTTGATAATCATACTACATTTGCAAATGCCGGGTCAAATAGCCAGGTCTTGACCTTCCTGCGAAATGTCAGGAGGGAGGGGCTTGATCTGATGTCATAAGGAAGGGCGTTCCAAAGCCGAGGAGCCACCACTGAGAAGGCCCTGTCTCTCGTCCCCACCAATTGCGCCTGCGAAGCAGGCGGGACCGAGAGCAGGGCCTCTCCGGATGATCTTAAGCATCTTGAAGGTTCATAAGAAGAGATGCGTTCGCACATGTAAGTTGGACCAGAACCGTTTAGGGCTTTAAAGGCTAAAGCCAGCACTTTGAATTGTGCCCGGTAGCAAATTGGCAGCCAGTGGAGCTGGCGCAACAGAGGTGTTGTGCGCTCCCTGAGTGTTATCAATCTGGCTGCTGTCCGTTGAACCAGTTGAAGCTTCCGAACAGTCTTCAGAGGCAGTCCCACATAGAGGGCGTTGCAGTAATCTATACGGGATGTAACCAGAGCGTGGACTACCGTGGCCAAGTCAGACTTCCCAAGGTACGGGCGCAGCTGGCACACAAGTTTTAACTGTGTGAATGCTCCCCTTAGCATCACTTAGCATGGCCTGGTTTTTATGCAAAGCCATCCAAGCCACCTTGCGCCACCTTGCCCATTTGCCATTGGCCCAATTATTTAGCTGTCCAAGGTCTACGTCTTCAGTCACTTCCTCCATTCATCTCCATCTGTCACAATATAGCCCTGAGTGAGGTAGCTGCAGCCATAAGTCAAATGAAGCCAGGTAAATGCCCAGGGAAGGGTGGAAACAAGAGTAGAAGGACACCTGATGGTGGGACGTTGTCACCTTCCAAAGGTGACATTTGATGCGGTCCTTGCGAAGGTGCCACCTTGCCTACAGATTGGACAATGCCTGAAACCACACAAGAACGAAAGGAGACACGGGCAACCTGAGCAGCAACGCTTGTGCCCTGGCACTCCCCTCTCGGCTGTGTAAACAGTTCACAAGGATCCTGCTACAAATAATAATAATAAGATCTCAAGATCTGGAAATCAACAGGGAAGAAGGCGCGGCCACTCCACCCTCGGTCACGTCCACGCAGTCAAATATCGAGTTCCGGTTTGTCTTTACATAGCCTTGCACAAAGAAGTCTGTCACGACCTTGTTCTTTGGTTTCGCTTTCCTGGTGCGTTTCTGAGGTAAGCGGTTCCCCTGCCACCACCGCCGCCGCCCTGTTAAGTCGCAGGGAAGTATTGTGCAAATCTGGAACCTGCATACAGTCCTTGTGGGTGGCCAGAAGGCAATGACGGCAGGGCTTTCCTCGTGCCACTTCCCCAAATCCTTGAGTGGCAGTCTTGCGTGTGATGCTCTTGGTATGTTGGCTGGCATCCTCTTACTAAAAGGAGAATGAGGAGAACGACACGGAGAGGTGAGCGGGCCCGTGTCGCTTGACCCTGCTGCTTCGCTTTCTGCACAACTCCTTCCTCAACCTCCAGCCTCCTTTCAAGGCAGGGCCACTGGGTCTGTCTGTAGCCGGGGAAAAGGAAGCACGGCCCAAGGGGCTTCCCTTCACTTGGTGGTTTTAGTCCAGTGTAGCCAGGCCCGGTGGAAGCGTTACGCCAACTACGCAGCCGCGTAGGGCGTCGCCACCTGGGCCTCTGCCCGCGCACTGGCTCCAAAGCGGGAGGCGCGCTTTGAAGCCAGTACGCATGCGCGGAGATTTTTCGCGCATGCACAGAAGCTTCCAAGGCGCCTTAGAAGCTTCTGCGCATGTGCAAAAAATCTCCGTGCATGCGTACTGGCTTCAAAGCAGGAGGCGCGTTTTGGAGCCAGTACGCATGCGCGGAGATTTTCGCATGCGCACTGGGCTCCAGAGCGTGACTCGCGCTTGGGAGCCACTGGGGGGGGGGCACAGGTAGGAATAGGTAGGTCCGCCCCTGAGTGTAGCCAATCCTGATACGTGCTACGCTGGCACCTGCATTAATGAGGCATAGTAAATGTCTATTCGGAGGCTTTAGTGTCCTTGTTTAATTCACATGGACTTGGGCAACATTCCTTCCAAAAATGAGAACGTCATAAGCCCTATAAAACCATTTGTATTAAGCTTTCATAATCACAAACAACTTTGAGACACGTCAAAAAAACAGAGGCTGGGGAAATGATAGTTTTGGGCTGTCACTCCAGGCAGGCCCAGATTACCCATGAGGCCACACGAGGCCATGGCCTATGAGCGCAAGCCTAGGGGGGCACCAGGTCAAGGACCAAATTTTTTTTCCAAACAAAACTGCAACGTGCGGCATGATGACTCTCTTTCTCTTGGGGAGGGCGGGGAGGCGAGCGCTGCAAGGGGCGGGAGGAGGGAATGGTGCCCCCCCTGCCATTACCCCACCCCCTTGTCAAGGAAGGAGGGCGCGAGGAGGATGAGGCAGACCGAAGCCCTGCCCCCAGGGCCGCTGGCGGGCATGCTCGCGCGGCAGGAGGGCACCTCTGCCTCCTCCGCTATGTTCCTGGGTGCCGCGCATGGCCGGCAGCGGCCCCGGGAGTCCCGGGAACATGGTGGAGGAGGCAGAGGCGCCCTCCTGCCGCGCGAGCATGCCCAGCAGCGCCCCGGGGGTGGGGCTTCCCTTCTTCCTCCTCCCTGCGACCACCTTCCTTGACTGAAGGAGGAAGAGGCGGAGGAAGCCCCGTCCCAGGGGTGCTACCGCGCATGCCCAGCAGCGCCCCGGGGGCGGGGCTTCCAAAGTGTGGCCTAGGGCGCCATAGGGGGTTAATCCAGGCCTGACTCCAGGTTGGGACACTTGGGGGCTTGTCCTACATCTTGCTTTAAGAAGTTCTGCAGGTGACTTATGACTGGCATTGGTGTCCTGGGCGCATTAAGTGTGTATTCTCGGTGTTATCCTGGATGCAGTCCAGTAACTGTTGTGCACTGTTGATGGATGGATGGATGGATGGACGGATGGATTGGTTGGCCATGTTTCTGTCCGGCCCTTCCCGCCCCAGAGCGGCTGACATCTTGACATAATTCGATGCCACATCAAAACACAAACATAACAAACACAATACATTAAAACCGCAAATCATTAAACATAAAGCAGTAGCATGTAAATGCAATTGAAACAAGATTTTTTTAAAGCCGTTGAAACAACCACTGAGTCCGTAATCGGAGTCCTCGGCCATTCCAGTTACCGTCCCATTAATCCCCAGCTGCCGTTGCATGGTAGCTGGTCTCCAAACACCTGCTTCCAAAGCTTCAGCGGCTGAGGGGGGAAAGGAAGGGGCCTGAGGCCAGGAATTGTGGGAGCTGAAGTCCAAAACACCCGGAAAGAGGGCTGAGGTTTTCCCATATGTGAACAGATACCAGCAAACATCCGGTGCTTTGTTGCAATACAATGAGGCAGACCAACACAAACCAAGGCAGAGGCTTGTTTGGAGGTGGTGCTGACCTCTGACCCTGGGGAGGTGCCGTCCTCCATTTCCAAGCCCAGGAGCCTGCATGGTCACCTCCTGGTCACGTGACGGCAGGACTGCTTGGAAACCAGGCATGGGCAAACTTGGGCCCTCTCGCCCTCCTTCCAGGTGTTTTGGGCTTCAACGCCCACAGTTCCTGGCCTCAGCCGGCTTCCTTTTCCTTTTCCGCTTCCGTGGATGAGAGGGGAAAGGAAGGGGCCTGAGGCCAGGAATTGTGGGAGCTGAAGTCCAAAACACCTGGAAAGAGGGCTGAAGTTGGCCCATGCTGGTGGAGATGGCATGCCCTTGGGTGGGAGAACTTGATGGACCAAATGGCTCCCGAAGCCCATGCTTTCAGAAGAAGCCTCGCTGCTGCCATGGGGTGGCCTTGGCGCCGTCTCCCCCGCCCGCCTTGGCAGTCTGTCCGCGTCAAGTGTCATCCTGTCCCGGTGCCCGGCCTGCGCTCCCACCCTTGGGTATTCATTCACGATGACACATCCTTTCTGTTTAGTCTACAGACTTCTGGGGGCAACCTCTGCGGGGGAGTCGCGATAAAGAAGGGCTTGTGGTTGGGCCAAGTGGCATCTTAGCCCCATTGTCCTCCTGGATGAAGTTGCGCGACACATCCGACGGAGACGTGTTGCTGGGAGAGGAAGCGAGTCAAGGGGCTCTCCAGGCTCAAAGAAGGAAAGAAAGAAAGAAAGAAAGAAAGAAAGAAAGAAAGAAAGAAAGAAAAGAGCCACATCGAGACTGCAAGTGAGACCAAGACCATTTTAGAAAAAAGTGAAAGAAGAGTGTGGCCCAGGGTGCCTTGAACATGTTCTTTCTAAAATCTATGGTGTAAGATTGCCTCCTAATCAGGACATACCAGACCAGACTCCCCCCCCCCCCCGGGGCGGTCTGAGGTAATTTTAAATAGTAAGCAAACATTATTCCCCCCCCCGGTGCATGCCCAGAAGCTCCTGTGCGCAGGCGCAGAAGCCTGTAAACACAGCACTCCCTATTCGGCACGCCCCCCCTCCGCGCATGCCCAGAAGCTCCTGTGCGCAGGCGCAGAAGCCTGTGAACACAGCACTCCCTATTCGGCACGCCCCCCCGCGCATGCCCAGAAGCTCCTGTGCGCAGGCGCAGAAGCCTGTAAACACAGCACTCCCTATTCAGCACGCCCCCCTCCGTGCATGCCCAGAAGCTCCTGTGCGCAGGCGCAAAAGCCTGTGAACACAGCACTCCCTATTCAGCACGCCCCCCTCCACGCATGTCCAGAAGCTCCTGTGCACAGGCGCAAAAGCCTGTGAACACAGCACTCCCTATTCAGCACGCCCCCCTCCACGCATGCCCAGAAGCTCCTGTGCGCAGGCGCAAAAGCCTGTGAACACAGCACTTCCTATTCGGCATGCAGGGAGGTTTGCTACGGCGTGGCGTTGGAGCGCACAAGGCCCAAAAGCGGAACATCGGCCGGATGCTGTCTGGTGGGCGGGGGAATGCGCCCTTTGCCCAGATGGCGCCCCACGCAGCGGCGTCCTTCGCCTACCGGTAGGACCACCCCTGTCCGCCCCCCCCCCCCCATGGCCTCCATTTCTGTTGAGCTGCAACGGCCATGACCTCCTGTCAACTTGTTTGCTGATAATGTCGGTTGAGGATCAAAGGCGGCGCTGTTCTATCCCAATCCATCTGGAAGGCATCCTCGTTGCTCGTTTCATGGGGAACGCAACAGTCTTACAGCCTATTGCACGAGTCATCCTGTTGTGTCGGGCGATCATGCCACAGACTTACACGAGTGATGTGTGAATTCATGCCGACACCTTGGAGAACCACATTGCTTTGTTTTGGGCGACTCCCTTAAGAGCAAGGGCCGCCGGATGAAAGCCAGGAGGCCCCCTCCTCATGCCGCCTGCCTCGGGGCGTTGCTCTTGGCTACGGAAAGCAAAACCCTCGGTTCACAGAAGGTGAGATCCCAGCAAGAGGAGGCCTTGCACAACTTCACCTTCCACCGGGTCATGCCGAACAAGATTGCACACCTGAGTGATGTTGTCCGTTGCCCAAGCAGACATCCGAAGAGGAAGGGAAGCCTCGCCCGGGTGGGACGCCTCACCCTCCGGGTTTTCAGTCAGTCATAGTTTACCTTTACAGCCGAAAAGTTTGCTCTACGGGTCTCCCCAAGGGAACTCCGGCGGTGTTGCTATGTGAGTCGCTTTCCTAGACATGCCAGCTCTGAAAAAGGACAAATTCAGCCACCAGAGAGCACCAGAAATGGTTCAATAATCCACATACGGGCACATCTCCGTTAGCAATGCCTCTGGCGAAGAAGCTCCTTGGGATGAAGGCTCTTCCCACCATGTTCTTCCTCCTCATCCTAGCCAGAGGTTTCCGCTGGAAAGATGGTGAGGGGAAGGTGGCCAAAGATAGGCTTGACTGGCCAGAGCCCACACCTGGTTCTCCCCCCTTTCTGCTCTGGGTAGCAATGGCGAGGCCCAGGATGATGACCATCAATACGTTGGTGCCATCTTGCCAGAATTAGTGAATTAGAAGCGTCCATGAATGCTCCAACTGGGGGAAAGCAGGAGCTGGGCCCAAGGATAAGTATTAAGAACAGGAGTTCAGCCCTCCAGAGATGATTATTATTATTATTGAACTCCAAGTCCCATTGGATACAGCCAATGGCAAGGAATGCTGGGAGCTGCATGGTTCCCGTCTAGGAAGGACCTCCAAGAGCCATAGAGTGCAACCCAACACTTTGCACGGACACAGCTGAAAGCACGCCTGGAATGTGCCTGTCCAACCTGTTTAAAGACCTCCAAAGATGGAGAGGCCACCCCCCCCCCCTTCCAAGGCTGTCCAACCCACAGCCAAAACGTTATTGCAGTCAATGTGTTCTTCCTAACCTTTAAGTTGAATCTCTTTCCTTGTCATTTGAATTCATTGGTCTGTGTTCTAGTTCCGGAAGCAGCAGAAAAACAAGTTTTCCTCATTTTCTATTTGACATTCCTTCAGATCGCTTTCGTGTCACCTCTTCGTCTTCTCTTCCTCAAACAGCCTCATCTCTCTCTGCTATGGAAGCTTCCCCCCCCCTTCCGTGAGCTGCTTTTTGCCGACGATGCCGCCCTTGTCGCCCATTCAGAAGCAGCCCTGCAGCGCCTCACATCCTGCTTTGCAACAGCTGCAGAGCTGTTTGGGCTGGAAATCTGCTTGAAGAAAAGGAAAGTCCTCTACCAGCCCGCACCACAGGAAGAACACCATCATCCCCACATCAGCATAGGCACATCTGTGCTTAAGTCCTTTCAGCAGTTCACCTCCCTGGGAACCATCATCTCTTCAGACGCCAAGATTGACAAAGAGAGAGATCACAGATTAGCAAAGGCATAGAGTGCATTCGGAAGGCTTCACAAAAGAGTCTGGAGCGGCAAGCACCTGAGGCAAAGCACCAAAATCAGTGTGTACAGAGCTATCGTACTGTCTATTCTCCTATATGGGTCGCCAACACCTACGACTCCTTGAACGCTTTCATCAGCGCTGTCTTCGCACAATCCTAAATGTACACTGGACCGACTCTGTGACGAATGTTGCTGTCCTTGAGCAAGCAGGGGTCACCAGCATTGAGGCCATGCTATGGAGAACACAGCTGCGCTGGAGGACCACCGCCTCCCAAAGATACTACTCTATGGTGAACTCGCCACGGGTCAGCGCAAGAGAGGCGCCCCCAGAAAGAGATGTAAGGACTCCCTGAAACAACACCTCAGGCTCGGCCAGATTGATCACCAACAATGGTCCACCCTGGCCTCACATCGGGAGGCACTGAGATGCACTCTCCACAATGCTGCGGCCTCTTTCGAGAAGACACGCCGAACGGGTCTCGGAGAGAAACGACAACGCAGAAAGAACCGCAACTTGGCAACAACATCACCCAAGGTGACTTTCTGCTGTGCTTTCTGCAACCGAACTTGCCTATCTCAGATTGGCCTTTTTAGTCATCAACGCGCTTGTAAAAAGCGAGGGATGAGTCCTTCCTAAGAATCTTCGTTTGCGAAGTAATGCCGAGAAAGCATGCGTGTGAAGCACCACATAACCCCCAAGAGTAACATGTGCCTGCGGCCTGGTCCTGGTGGGCACCTTCGCCGCCAGCAAGAAGCTCTTTCAAGCACCTGCTTTGATCAGCAAACCCAAACACAAAACCTTGGAGCGTGGTGTGAGATGCCGTGATGCGAGGAAAGAGGTGTTCGTTGGAACGAAGGTAACTCTGCAGCAATGTTTCTCTGGAAAGCCTGACAAGAATGGCAGGTGCACTCTTTCAGGGTGTTGGAGGGAGAGAACGAGCGCTCTCTCTGAGTGGGACAGTTGGGTGGAAGAGGGCCAAAGCCAGGCCGGAGAGACAGATAGCGGTACAGATAGATAGATCAGTGTTTCCCAACCTTTTTTGTGCCACGGCACACTTTTTACATTTGCAAAACCCTGGGGCACACCACCAACCAAACTGACACAAAACGACACTCTAACACAGTCATACATATAGTTAATATGTTTTTAAATGTTTTTATACACTCAGTGTGAAACCAGGGCCTGTTTCGATGAACACAACCTAGATATCCTGGCAGGAATGGCAGAAAGACAAACTTCCCACACAGAACTCCCATAACCAAGAGAAAATGCTATAAGAGTTTGGTGGGCACTGGCCTTGAGTTTTGGAGTTGTAGTTCACCTATATCCAGAGAGCACTGTGGACTCAAACAATGTTGGATCAGGACCAAACTTGGCATGAATACTCAATATGCCCAAATGTGAACACAGATGGAGTTTGGGGAAAATAGACCTTGACATTTGGGAATTACAGTTTCTGGAGGGGGGCACGAAAGACCAGCAGTCTCCCTCTCACTTAGGTTGCCCCCTCCCTCCCCACCAGGCTTGAATTGGGGTCGTCGGGAGCAGGAGGTCTCTACTTGGGGAAAGGGAGACGGGCCTTCCCAATGCACGGACAGGGAGAGAACAAGTAGACAACGGGTGGGGAGGGGGGTGGTTGTAATTTTGTGCCTTTATCGAGGTACGTTTCTTAGGGTTTTTATACTTCAACACACTAGGCTCTCCCCCTTCCTCTCCTGGAGGTTCCAATTTCCCACGGCACAGCTGATGATTGCTCACGGCACACTAGTGTGCCCTGGCACACTGGTTGGGAAACACAGAGAGAGAGAGAGAGAGAGAGAGAGAGAGAGAGAGAGAGAGAGAGAGAGAGAGAAGAGCGCACTGATGTCATCTGATTCCTGGAAGGAGGGAGAATCCGGCCAGCACATTCCAAGCTCCTGCTGCTTTGTTATCAGAAGCCGGCGCTTCCGTCGTAGGTTTGTGTGGGTGAAAGGAAATTGCGCAATTGTAACACAGGTAGAATGCATCCGAGTCAAGTCTTCAGCCAGAGGGAATCAAGAGGCAATAGCCTTCAATGGGGAGGGACTAAAACCCGGCCTGCTCAGGGATTTAGAGAAAGTGGGAATGTGGGGGAGGGAGAGAGAGAGAAGGGGCAAGGCCCACTACTCCCGGGAAAGGGAAAGTGTCGAGGTGAGGGGTTACTCAAGCGGGCTTTGCATCCTCAAGGACTGAGGGCGGCTGGAAGAGGAACCCGAGGGAGGGATCCTTGCGGGAGTGCCGCTCAGCTCTGCTGTGTTCCCTCTCTTTTCCTCTTTTTTTGGACTGGATAGTCACTTCACAATCGACACTTGGCACTCACGATGGTTTTTTTAGATCCCGTGGGGGAAGAAATTAATTGAGAACAGGGTGGAGGAAACACTTTGAACACAACAAAGCGTCTTCCCGTGTTGGTTGAAATGATGTCGGGTGGGATGTGCTCAAACCGGCCACGTGGAGCGCGTCCCGCCAGCACCAAGACCTGTCCTCTGGGCACATTGGAAAGCCTTGCTTGGAATCTTTGGGTTGCATGGCTTGAACCTGACATGTGAAGACCAGCATTCAGGCCCGGATTAAGGAAGTTTGGCGCCCTAGGCCACCTTCCTCCTCCGCCCCCCGCCCCGTACCTTCAGTCAAGGAAGGAGGGCGGGGAGAGGAGGAGAAAAAAGAGGCGCGCGCGGCAGGAGGGCGCCTCTTTCTCCTCGCCCTGCCTTCCTTCCTTGATTGAATGCGAGCGCATGCCCACTTTTTTTTTGAATTTTTTTTGAATTTTTTTTGAATTTTTAAAAACTTTTTTTGAGGGTCCGGATCTGCTGCCCCCCCCCCCCAAGCTGCCGCCCTAGGCCATGGGTAATCCGGGCCTGGGTAATCCGGGCCTGCCAGCATTGCTAAAGCATTGCATCCTCTTAAGGATGCCCTTTGCCTTATGGCATCACTTCACATATAGATCCATGGCCCTCATGTCTCCACCTTCTGTGAGGGGAAGTCCTCGGGAGGAGGGAGGGGCAGGCTTCCTTTCCGCTGCCCTGGAGGGAGACTAGGACGCAACAGAACAATGGCTTCAAACTACAGGAAAGAAAGGAGATTCCACCTGAACATGAGGAAGAACTTCCTGGCTGTGAGAGAGAGACGTTCAACAGTGGAACTCTCTGCCCTGGAGGGAGTGTGGTGGAGGCACGTTCTTTGGAGGCTGGGTGGCCACCTGTCAGGGGTGCTTTGAATGCGATTGTCCTGCTTCTTGGCAGAATGGGGTTGGGCTGGATGCTCCCACCAGGTTGTCTTCCAACTCCAGGGTTCTCGGATCCTCTGCAGACTACACAGACCCAGTTCTTCAAGATGCTCCCCAGAGGGATCATTCGTGGTCTCCAGACCTTTGACCCTTTGAGTCGCCCTCTTCACCTGGACGCCTTCCAGCTTAGAGTCTCTTTTGAACAGAGGGGCCCAAAATTGGACACGGTGTGATTCTAAGCAAAGAGGTCCGACCAGAACAGAAGAGAGAGGCGCCAGGACGTAGGCACTCGACTCCGTTGGAGACACCCCAAACCCCACTGGCTTCTTCAGCTGGCTCATGCTCAACGCGTTCCTCGTGAAGACTCCAAGAGTTTTCTCACACGGGACTCTGTTCTCGAGCCAAAATCCTTCCCTGACATCAGGCTGGCTGGGCATTGTTGGCTGGACCCTAACCCTAGGATCAGAACCACGTTGGCCCTCCTCCAGTTTGCTGGGACTCCAATTCCTCTTCTCCAAGGATTCTCCAAGACTGTGGCCGGTGGTTCTGGTAGTCCCTTCAGTGCTGCTCTTGGATGTAATGCATCTTCTGCCTCATCAGAGACAGATCTGAGAGACGCCATCGGTTGTGGCTGAATTACTTTTCTGTGGGATGCCCACCTTCCACCCACCAACGCTGTTTTGGTGAAGCTTGACTTCCTCCTGAGACTCCTTTTGGGGCTGGGGGTGTTTCTTGGCCCCCGGATCCTTCCGCCATGTCTCTGCTGCCAGAGCTCAGCTCAGCTCACTGTTACTATTATTCCTTTGGCAGGAGGCTGGGAAGGCTCTTGCGCCACGTCCTCATCTCCCCTTTGTGTCATTCCAAGTTGGAGGGAACAAGATGGCTCCTTCGGTATGTTGCCGAGTATGAGTGAAGGATGAGTGGCTCCAAAGAATGTGGTCGTGTGGGAACACATGTGGGAAAGGGCTTGGGTGGACAGCAAATGCAAATGAGAGGACAGCCAGACCCGTGATTTAGGATCTTCCCGGGAGTGTTTCCAAGCATGGATGTTCCTATTATGTCCGTCGCAGACCTGCCAGTTGTCTGCACTGAGTGTTCCCCATACGCGTGTGAGCAATATCCACATTGCAGATAGGGAAAGGGGGCGCCCCACTGCAGCAATTGGACTCGGATGTCTCCTGACTTCCTCGTGCTCAGCATGACCCAGATGAACAATTTATCTTATCTCGTTCGCTTTGAACTCTGCCGTCATCGCCATTATTCACCCCCAAAAGGACGCGGCCTTGGCTTCGTCTTGGATTTTGTTTTCCTACCTCGTTTCTCCACACAGTTTTTGAGCAGTTGTGCGATTTTGACATTTCTCCCAGCTCAACACTGCAAAAATGGACCCGGTCAGATGGAGTCCGGGAGTGCTGGCTCAAATGACAGGCCACGCGTTGTATCCATGGTGAGCCCTGGAACCAAGTCGGTAGAGACCAAAGACCCATTGGACAACGGGTTTGTTCCTGGGTTGACTTTGAGGTTTCCTTGCTAAGGTTTCTTGGCCTTGGCCTTCTTCTGAGGCTGAGAGTGTGGTTTCCTTAAGGTCACTCCTGGGAGTCAAAGGAGGATTTGAACCCTGGTTCGGTCCAATGCCCAGGCCCGGATTAGAGGATTGTGCCGCCCTAGGCCACACTCTCTAAATGCGGGGCCTCTTGCGGAGGGCAGGGCTGGCACGAGGGACAAGGAGCCGG
Organism: Anolis apletophallus; assembly: GCA_030556195.1. Classification (NCBI taxonomy): domain Eukaryota; kingdom Metazoa; phylum Chordata; class Lepidosauria; order Squamata; family Anolidae; genus Anolis; species Anolis apletophallus. The sequence continues at coordinate 344,801 of JARBWK010000015.1, read as the reverse complement.
GGGAAGTCCCGCCCCTAGGGCGACTGACGTGGCTTTCCCCCACTGCCGCCTTGCTCGCATGGGCGAGCGAGGCGGTGGGAGCCACCTCCGTCGCCCTAGGGGCGGCGGGGCTTTGCCCTGGCTCCTTGTCCCTCGCGTGGGCGGGTGCCACTCCCTGCTTCACTGAAGGGAGGAGGGGCGGAACTGGCGTGAGGGACAAGGAGCCGAGGGGAAGTCCCGCCCCTAGGGCAACTGACGTGGCTTTCCCCCGCCGCCTCCTCGCTCACATGGGCGGCGAGGCGGCGGTGGGGGAAGGCGCGTCAGTCGCCCTAGGGGCGGCAGGGCTTTGCCCCGGCTCCTTGTCCCTTGCGCGGGCGGGCGCCACTCCTTCTTTCATTGAAGGGAGGAGGGGCAGAGCTGGCATGAGGGAGAAGGAGCCGGGGGGAAGCCCCACCGCCCCTAGGGCGTCAGACGTGGCTTCCCCCGCCGCCTCCTCGCTCGCACCGGCGCCCCTCCTCCCTTCACTGAAGGAAGGAGTGGCGCCCGCCTGTGCAAGCGAGGTGGCGGCAGGGGAAGCCACGTCAGACGCCCTAGGGGCGGTGGGGCTTCCCCCCGGCTCCTTGTCCCTTGTGCAGGCGGGCGCCACTCCTTCCTTCACTCCTTCCCTCAGGCCCGGATCTGCTGCCCCCCCCAAAGCTGCCGCCCTAGGCCATGGCCTAGGGTGACCTCATGGGTCATCCGGGCCTGCCAATACCATTGTTGTGATGGGCAAAATGGCTGTAACGGCCAGGCTCCACATCCCTAGCCATTGCCCTTCCCTGCCTGGGAATTGTGCCTCGCAGTTGCTGAAGACCCTTTTCGACTTCTGTACATGCAGGCTGTAGAAATGTAGGAGCAATGGCCAAAATGTAGACGTGTCGGAGCAGGAAGAGGAGAATGGAAGTAATGCCGAAGGCCACCTGCCGCAGCCCCACACCTTGGCCCCCGGAGGACCCTTCGGAGCAGCAGGGCCTAACATTGCCCATTATATCGTGAGGCGTAGAGCAAAGCGGCTGCCTCAGCGAGCAGGAATTGGGCCCCAGGAAAGGACAGGACACGGCTGCAGTCACTGGATCTATTATGGTATTCTTCCTGCTGGAGAAGCGGAGGGGCACTTGATCTCCCACCTCGCATTCCCAAATCAAGTTGGCTGGCTGGAAGTGTTGGGCACCTTGATTCAGGCCAATAGGCAAATATCCAGTGCCTTTCATAGAGTGGCATAACAAGGACATACGAATACACAGAGCAAAGGCCAAGGCTTCCCCTTTCATCTCCGGCTTCTGGAGGCGGTGCTCAGCCCTGGCCATGGGGAGGCGCTCTCGTTCCATTTCCAAACCGAGGAGGAGCCTATTGCCGCCGACACGTCCTGGCTGTGTTGCCAGCATGGCTGCATGGGCACCTTGATAACCTTCCCGCCAAAGTGGTACCTATTGATTTACTCATATTTGCATGTTTTCAAACAGCTAGGTTGGCAGGAGTTAGAGCCAACAGCGGGAGCTCACGGCTTTGAACTGCCAACCTTTAAGTCAGCAGGTTCCACAGTTCAACAGTTCAACTTGGTTTTTGGTTACTACGGTATATATTTTCATGATTTTTGTATTGTATTGATTTTATATTGATTTTATAAAGCTGCTTTAAATGTTTTAATTGTATATTGTGGATTGTTATGGCATCAAATGGCTGCCAATTCGTAAGCCGCCTTGAGTCACCTTCGGGCTTGAGAAAGGCGGAATAGAAATATTGTGATGATGATGATGACTCGTTTTTTCCACGGTGGACCATTAGAGACTGTGCAAAACCACAACTCCCATTATTCCACAGGAGTGGATGCACCCTGGCTGTTGGGAGGAGAGATGGGAGAGATGCTTGGCGGTGGAATGGATTGCTTCCAAGGGTGGGTCGGTAGGCTCTGCTCCTTGGAGGCCTTTCGATAGAAGTTGGGTGCTATCTCGGGTTTGCTTTGGTTGTGTTTCCTGGTGTGGAAAGGGGTTGGGCTCGATGGCCTTCCAGTTCATAGGCCCACCATAGCACACGAAGCTTCCAGCCCAGCCTCCTGCCAAACAGGGATGCATTGATAGGCACCTAAGGCATTCCTGAAAGAGAGCCACCCAACCTCTGTTGGAAGACTTCCCAGGAGTTTTGGACTTCAACTCCCACCATTCCTAACAGCCTCGGGCCCTTTCCGTTTCCTTTTCAGGAATGGTGGGAGTTGAAGTCCAAAACACCTGGAGGGAAGGGCCGAGTTGGCCCATGCCTGTGTCAAAGGTGACACTGCGATGTTTGTTTGCAAGTCTGGTTGGTCTTTTTTGATGCTGAGCATTGTGGGTTCACAGATCCTCAGGGCGTCCTGCCAAACGCTGTGAGGCTCTTCTGGGGATGTCGCAAGAGGCGCTGCAGCTTTTGGCTTCCTTTCCTGGGAATCTTCTGGTGTGGAAGGAAGAAGGAAGGAGGGGAAGTTCCAGGCCGACAGCTGCAAAAATGAGTTGCTTCCCTCCGAGAATATAAGATAAATAAAATGTAATATCTGCCCTGTTTGCTGGGAAGCCGTCCGTAATCCCAGGGCGGAAACGGGCCGGGGAATCACCGCCATGGAAGTGCCAAGGTGGGCTTGGAATCTGGGGGATTTGTCTTTTGTCATGTGACTTTGGATCCAAAGGATGGAAAGGTTTAGATGTGCTCTGTATTGCGCTTCTTGGTTGACCCCAGTGAGTCAACCACTGGTTTTAAACAATTCAGCTGGGATGCCATCGTCCCCTGCTCCCTTGTTGCTTATTAGCCATGCTCCTTGAGGCCCATCCAACCTCACTCCTCAGGATGCCTGGTTCTAATGCACTCCCCACACCATCCAAGTTATCCTCGATATTATTATCCTTCTTATACAGATGTTCTTTCTGGTCTTCACAGCCCAGCGACCATGGATGGTGTGTGTTCATAGACAGCATGCTGTAGCATTGTCAGAATAGGAGTGCCAAGATCTAGATTCGATTCCACTGTAAAACGTACATTGGTTTCATTACTACTACTACTACTACTACTAACTTTATTATTTATGAGTCGCCCTCCACGAGTGTGCTCTGGGCGACTTACACAGTTTAGCAATAACAGTACTAAAATATTAAAAACATTAAAATATTAAAATGGCTAAAATATTGGAATGGGCAGATTCCGGGTCGCTGGTTGTTGCATTATGCGTAAGCTTTCCTAAATCTAGTGATTACAATCCATGAATCCATGTGCCTTTCTAGGGATTGAGCTCTGCTGGGAAGTGGTGTCCTCCATGTCCCGCCAGGGAGGTCAAGACAGTTGGATGGAGAATCCAGGCCCGGATCAGGCCCTTTTGGCGCCTTAGGCCAAAGGCTCTGCCCCCGGCTCCGCCCTGCCTCTGGCTCCGCCCCACCTCCGGCTCCGCCCCCGCCTCCTCGCCGGCACGAGGAGAAGGACGAAGGAAAGCCCCACCCCCGGCTCCTCCCTCCCTCCCTCCTCAAGCCACCATGCCAGCCTGAGAAGCGGCCGAAATCGCCCTTTTCAGGCCAGCACGACGGCTTTAGGAGGGAGGGAGGAGCTGTGGGGAGACCCCGCATCGGCTCCAGGGGTGGGGCTTTCCTTCCTTCTCCTCGCGCCGGCGAGGAGGCGGGGGCGGAGCCAGGGGCAGGGCGGAGCCGAGGGCGGGGGCAGAGTCGAGGGGAGCAGAGCGAAGGGGGGAGTGGCTGTGGATGGCGCTTACGCCGCCGTGCGCATGCACCCTTTTTTAAGGGAATTTTTTTTGGAATTAAAAAAAACTTTTTTGGGGGGTCCGGACCTGCTGCCCCCCCAAAGGTGTTGCCCTAGGCCATGGCCTAGGGTGGCCTTATGGGTAATCCGGGCCTGGGAGAATCCATGGAATCAGTATCCAAGGTTCCACGCATGAGACATATTCACAGGCACACGCCTGCTTTCCTCTTCGCCCACATGACTTCTCTTTTGTGCTATTGGACCAGGGGTGTCATACTCATTCTCATTGAAGGCCACATCAATCTCACGGTTGCCTCCAAAGGGACACTGAATCCACGGATGGAGAGTCTGTGGGCACAGAAGACCAGCAATACTTTTTATATCGCGATGGGTGTCCTTTAGTTTTTACCCAGTTTGGGTCCCCAGCTGTTACTGAATAGACTGGGGTTGCGGAAAGGTTGAAAGGCTTCATACGCACAAGCCTTGCACCTCAATCCAAACCCCACTCTCTCGGCAAAAGGGAATGAACGGCAGGCTTCCAGATGTGCCGGTTTCCCAACTCCCATCATCTCTCGTCCTGATGACATCTAATGATGAGGAATACAGGGGTTGCACACAAATGACATGGCGGGCCAGATTTGGCCTGCAGGCCTTTAGTTTGGCACATGTGTCTTAGGCCAGTGTTTCCCAACCAGTGTGCCGTGGCACACTAGTGTGCCGTGAGCAATAATCAGGTGTGCCATGGGAAATTGGAACCTCCAATACCCTTTCTTCCCCCTCCTGCCCACAGTGCTCTCTGGGTGTAGGTGAACTACAACTTCCAAACTCAAGGTCAATTCCCAAGCAAACCCTTTCAGTACTTTCTGTTGGTAATGAGAGTTCAATAGGCCAAGTTTGGTTCAATTCCATTGTTGCAAGAGTTCAGGATGCTCTTTGATTGTGTGTTAACTATAAATCCCAGAAACTGTAACTCCCAAATGTCAAGGTCTATTTCCCCCCAAACTCCATCTGTGTTCACATTTGGGCATATTGAGTATTAAGGCCAAGTTTGGTCCTGATCCAACATTGTTTCAGTGCACAGTGCTCTCTGGATATAGGTGAACTACAACTCCAAAACCCAAGGTCAATGCCCACCAAACTCTTATAGCATTTTCTCTTGGTTATGGGAGTTCTGTGTGGGAAGTTGGTGTCTTTCTGCCATTCCTGCCAGGATATCTATGTTGAGTTCATCGAAACAGGCCCAGGTTTCACACTGAGTGTATAAATACATTTAAAGACATATTAACTATATGTATGACTGTGTTAGAGTGTCATGTTGTGTCATTTTGATGGCGGTGTGCCCCAGGATTTTGTAAATGTAAAAAATGTGCCGCGGCTCAAAAAAGGTTGAAAAACACTGGATTAGGCCATTCTTCCCTGCAAATCTCTTGCGCTCCACTCCCGACCCAGACGCAAATCCCCTTCAGAGCTTGGAAAATATGCTGTGGACAAGGGGAGAGTGCAATGCTGGGTAAGACGGACTCATGGCCTATCCTGAAATGAGATGGCGTTTTGTGTTCCAGAGTGTCCAACCAGGTCCCCGTTCTGGATTCCTATGTGCCTTGCAATGGGCCGGGCGCTTGGTCGCCTCCTCCCATTTCCAGACATTTCTGCAGCCTTGTCATTCAGCAAAAACATTGAATGGGCATTTGGGCTGGGGAGGTCGCTGGCTGGATATCTCTGCCTTCCAAGCGTGAGTTTACACATTTTGGTGTAAAGGAACGAGCCCTGGAGAGCGCAGCCCTTTCCATCCCAAGGTGGTTCGTGTAGGCCATTGATCTCATTGCTCTGACCAATTCCAGAGGGTCAGCTCTCGTGTAATGGTTTGCATCTGACAAAGTGGGCTCCGGCCCATAAAACTAAGCTGCGCTGAATTAAATGGAGCGGATCTGCGGATGTGTAGGAACGAGGGCCCTTTCACACCAGACAATTGGAGCATATGGTTGTACTTAGGACTGCTAGGGCTCCATCCTACCAACACCAGGCCCCGAAGAATGCCGCAGCCACGGCAGTTAAAGTGGAATCGTCCTGTCATAACTGCACCATATGAAGAAAAAAAGGGTCCAGAGCGGTTGGGAAGAGAACGGTATTCCTGAACGCCCCCCCTTGAAGACTGAAAACAACAGGAACATGCAAATCCACAACTGCCTGCAGGAAGGAAAATCCAGGGAGAGAAGCGGGGCAGGCACTTAACACAGGCATACAAATGACCTAAACCAATAAGTGAGTAACATTTTTCCTCAACTGCATAGATAGAGAATAGATGGATAGAGAGATATATGGATAGGTAGATAGTAATCCTTGGCCACTTAAATGACCGTGCCTGCATTTGGTAATGCTCCAACTGAAAGGAGAAGCCATGACCGGGTGACTCCAAGGTCTCCCATTCAAAGGGTCACCAGGAGTCACCGTCCACTTGGTGGCCATTAACAGCCAAGCTACTCCTCAACGTATAGACAATCAGAATGCGCAGTGTTGCCCGTCTGTGTTGGTTCTTCAGAAACAACTTGGAAGCTTTCCATCCACATTCCTTGCCGCCAACAACAACAACCAGTCGACTTCAACCTCTGTTCCCAGTCTTCTCATATGCACGACGACAGCGGTATGGCTGAACCAGGAAGCCCCAAATCCAGGAGATCTAACAGCAGAGAGTCCCCAGTATTCCTTTTGGCCCATGGCCTAAGTTGCACCAGTACCAGACCTTTTTTCCCCACTTCTGCCCCACTCAGTTCCATACATCACACTGCACCAATTTCGTCCCTCCCAGTACACCCAGCCACCATTGCCACCATCGCCCGCATCAGCACCACCTTCACCCAGCAAGCATCAAACAGCATAACAATAAAACCAGGACATTTCCCCCAGCACCACCAAACCCCCTCACATGGCAACAACACATTGAACCCCATAAACAGACCACAGCAAGACAAAAGCCAAATACATTTTCCCTCCCATTCAGCCCCCAGAGCACCAATGCATACATCAGAAATACTCCACATAACATTGCAAAACAATAGAATAGAACATTTCTCCCAGCGCCCACACCGTCCCACACATTGTCATAACCCTCACAACCCCATAAGCCAACCCCTGCTCAATAATAGCAAACCCATAATCCTCCTGCCAAGCCACAACAGCCTGGCTAACTTCCACCCAGTACAAAAGGCAGTGGGCAGCACCGTAGTATCAATGCAAAAAGCAATTCGAGTATGCAAATAAGCAAAATCACACAGTGGTAATAAAATCAGAACAATTCTTTAGTGGTCACAGGTATCAATGATAATCCCCAAATGGGATATTATATATCAATTGAGGTGAATAAGCCACCAAAGCAGTATCGCTATACAGTATGCTTAGTACAGATCATACAATCAGTGAGGCGCAATGGCAGTATACATAATACAAATCAAATGGTCAGTAAAGCACAGTGGCAATTGTGAAAATCAAAAGAGGAGTCCTAAAGCGCAGGGAGGAAAAGAAATCAACCTTCCTGCAAACCTCAAGGCAGTTGGAAGTGTCGCAGTGGACAGAAACAAACCGCCAAAGTGGGAGTATCTCCGGTGTTCCGAGTCAAGCGGAGGGAGAAGGCTGGAAACGCTCGGTGGGTCCCTGATGCTGTGGCACTCTTGCAGGCATGCGCAGTGCCTGGGTAAAAGTAGCAGGGTCCATGTGCGAGAACGCAGCAATGGCGGCCCGCAGTGAATGTTGGGTAGGGTAGTTCGGAAAGGATAAACAGGGCGTCCAAGTAGTGAAGGGTATAAGGCGAATGCCTGGGTAAAAGTAGAAGGGTCCACTGCTCGCCAAGTAGGTGTGGGCAGCGGGGAAGGGGCGCCTGACGGCGGGAGCTCTCTCCTGAGCCGGCTGAGGGCCGTTTCGTCGTTAAGACTTCCTCAGAGGCAGAAAATAATAGCGTCCTCCAGTAAAGTAAATCGTTCAGAGTTCATCAAGAGTCACAGAGGACGGACCACTCCTAAATCCGGAAATGGTGAAACGGCCCTCAGCCGGCTCAGGAGAGAGCTCCCGCCGTCAGGCGCCCCTTCCCCGCTGCCCACACCTACTTGGCGAGCAGTGGACCCTTCTACTTTTACCCAGGCATTCGCCTTATACCCTTTACTACTTGGACGCCCTGTTTATCCTTTCCGAACTACCCTACCCAACATTCACTGCGGGCCGCCATTGCTGCGTTCCCGCACATGGACCCTTCTACTTTTACCCAGGCACTGCGCATGCCTGCAAGAGTGCCACAGCATCAGGGACCCACCGAGCGTTTCCAGCCTTCTCCCTCCGCTTGACTCGGAACACCGGAGATACTCCCACTTTGGCGGTTTGTTTCTGTCCATTGCGACACTTCCAACTGCCTTGAGGTTTGCAGGAAGGTTGATTTCTTTTCCTCCCTGCGCTTTAGGACTCCTCTTTTGATTTTCACAATTGCCACTGTGCTTTACTGACCATTTGATTTGTATTATGTATACTGCCATTGCGCCTCACTGATTGTATGATCTGTACTAAGCATACTGTATAGCGATACTGCTTTGGTGGCTTATTCACCTCAATTGATATATAATATCCCATTTGGGGATTATCATTGATACCTGTGACCACTAAAGAATTGTTCTGATTTTATTACCACTGTGTGATTTTGCTTATTTGCATACTCGAATTGCTTTTTGCATTAACTTCCACCCAGGCCTATGCAAGGCCGCTGCAGTACCACCACCTACCACTAGGGCCGAAATGCCCGTCCCTCCCTCAACCGCTAACAAGAAAAATCCCAAAACAACCCAAACACTTCAAAAACAAACAAAACAATAAACAAGACCCTTCCCCTTCGTTCCTACCTTATTTTCCATCCTTCTCCGACCGGTCCGATTCTTCTGGCCGCTAGGGGGGCCGCGCGGGCGAGACGCACCTCTGCAGACTCGCCCGCCCCGACGCCATCTTGGAAAAGTGGGGGCCCTTGCTGAGGGTGGGGGCAAGGAGCAGAGCGATCCGCGGATAAGTGAGATCTCCATAGGAACCAATGGATTCAGTATCCACACTTTGAAAGTTTCCCCGATTTGCCCCGTTGTTGTCCCAAAGCACTCTGCCCTCTTCCTCCTATCTTGTCTCCACTCTTTCTTTTCCCCGCTCTTCCTCCCATGCCTGGGGAAAGCCCGGGAAAGCAGCCGCTCGCAATCAGCGGCCTGACTCTACCGCTAGTGCGCTCAGTTCACCTGAGGACAATCGGCCCCCACCTTTTCTCGCATTAAGTTCCATCAAACTCTGCAGCAATGGCGAATCCAAAACCGGCAGCAAATCAACGGTTTTGGATTATAGGAATCCTGAAGGGGGGGGGCCAGGACCCCAAGCCTTCTGCCAATAGGGGAGGCATGGGGCCCAAGTACCAGAACTCATTTCTCTCTGCTTTTTGACCACTTCTTTCTTGGACGAACTCAAGGCCCCTTTCCCTGGCTGGAAACTGCCAGAGGGGCCCAAAAGAACACCCATGGACTTTGGGGGAAGGAAAGATGCCTTTGCCTCAGTGGATCACCTCCAGGAGGTTTCTGGGAAGGGATCTATGCGAGTAGGGAGGCCTCGAACCCATAACCCGGGTCTGTGCAGGCTGGGACCTGAAGTTCACCCAAGGACACTGATCATGGACTCTTCTTGCTGCCATTCTCACTGCTTTGAACTCAGCCCCATTCAAGCGGGCACACCCAGGACCTCTACCCTCAGACTTTCCCCTGATCACGGACTTTATAATTTCCCCAAGGACGTTTCTTCAGCTGGACATTTCCTGCTTTCCCCCTTCACATCATGGACCCTCAGTGACTTTGCTACTCCTCTGCACCCCAAGCCCCAAAGGCTCTGCAGTTCTCAAGGACGGTGAAGGACTACAACTCCCAGAAGGAAGACAGCATTGTGTTGCCTGTTTTAAGATCATGACTCTGGGAGCAAGAGCTGTATGGGAATGTATTGGGGATGATTGCTGGGGATCTCTGTATTGTCTATTTTGTACCCCTCATGTGTTCCCCTTTTTGTGTCAATGTAACTTCTAGGTTAAAGCCCTCAGCAGAGCGTTCCAGGGATCAACAGAACACAATAACCCACTTTTCTACCCATTTTTACCTTGCACAAATAATAACCTTGGGGAGGGACGTTGGGTTTCTTCGTGGGGTGAGGCCCACTCTTTATGCCCAAGACTCCCCCACATATGTCCCTGTCATTCTCGGAGCTTGGCCAATGATTAGGGAATATGTAAGGTCATATAAACAAACCCAAAACATGGTTGTTTTCATGCGAGCTTAGGACCCTCGCAGCCAGCCCCAATAGCTACCTTCCCAGACCATTTTAACTGAGCAACCATGCTCCCAAGCCCAGCCAGGGCTCCCCTTGCAGAGAGTTCCCCTGGTACACAAATAATACATTTTTCTGGCCATATGATGCTTTGCACCAATAATTGGGGGGGAGGTCAGGTGTTCTGTGGAACATAGATTCCGCCATTATGGGCCTGAATTCACCCGCTCGTGTCCCCCCTTGACCTCGGAGCTTGACCCCCAAGGGATTCATGGGCTCTGGCAAACCCAAGTCACTCAACCACCCCATAGCTGGACCAGAGTGGGCTTCGGAACCCCACTTACCGGCTGCAATAAGTTATGATTTGGCCATTTTGAACTGAGAAACCATGCTCCCCGCTAGACTGAAACTCCCAGACAAAGGAGTTTCGGCCAGGACAAAAGACTGCCATTAAGGAATTCAAGACAGACAATAAACAGGAAGGTGGGTTTCCACATCGGGAGCCCTCCGGCCGTAAGGTTTTCAGCCACAAGTTACTTCCTCCACCCAGCCGTTTTTTCCTTTGTGTCCTTTCCCGCCTTACATAGCCGGCCAGGATAGGTTAGTTCAAATCTTGGCGCGCCTTATCCCATTGGTTAAAGCGCGCCTCTCTCCTGGCCCAGCTGACTTTGACAGCGCCAATCAGCTGGAGCTACACGTGGAGGGGAGGCGCCCGATTCAAATGTAAATGACTGCTTTTCTGTATATTGGACTGCTTTCCCATTAAAGACTATGTTTTGCCCTTGGAACCTTGGCGTGGCATTGCATCCTATTCAGCTGAATTAGACTCTTCTCTCGGTAGTGGCGTTCTTCCGTCTGGGTGAGCATTGATCTGGGTTTCTTTGGAATTTGTAGTTTTGGGAAGATCATCCAGATTTGGGCCTCGATCCTCGCTTTTAGGGGTGGCCTGGGCTCTGTCCCCTTAAGGGAAGGCCCCCTAGTCAGATTTCGGCAACAGCGGCACCCTCGGCCTCTGCCACAGCCTCCCTGCCTTCACCAAGGAGCCAAGTCGCAGCTCCTTCACGCTTTGGGGGACTGAAGCCAGGGTCCCTTATGACGACACTGCTGCAAACAGCTCTGGGTTTCCCCTTCTTGCCGATGAGGTCATGGCAGTGTGGTCAACAATTCAGATTGGTTGATGGGTGAGCGAGGAAGTCGGAAGGGCAAAGTGCCTCCTGGTGACTTAGAATTGTGAGACGGAATAACTGGCATGTCTAAAGGCTGCCAGGGGTGGCAAGGCCATGCTTACATGCAATTAACTTTAAGTGCCTTCCATGTTCATGCCTTAATGAGTGAGAGTATCTGCCGCTCACAATGGGCTTTTCGGTCCAGTACGGCATGGCCGCGCTCGATTCAGATGCAAGTTCGAACGCTGCGTGCCAAGATGGTTTCCTGCAGAACTTGGTTTCTCCGGGAGTTTTCACTAACCACAAACCTCTACTTTTAAGTAATCTAAACCTGAAAACAGGAGGCATTGTTTCTATAGAAGTGTTCTCAATGCACAACGTCACTCTTCTTCACAAGCAAGCAAAGGTTCAACCGTGAAAAGACAAAGAAGAGGAAGGCCGGGATGAACAACCCGTGCCATCGTTTTGCATTGCCCGTCCGGTTTAGAGCGTCTCACGCTTTGGCTGCAGTTGCCATCCAAAAGTCACTGCCCCCAAACCCTGCCCCTACCCGTCCTTCTGTCCCTCCCTCCCTCCAGGCGAACCAGGAGCTCAGCAGCGCCAGGGCTCGCTCTTTCTTCCTTCTTTCTTTCTTTCTTTCTTCCTCTCTTAGTTGGGGTTCTGCCCCAAGAGGCAGGCCCAGATTAGCTTCTTTTGGCACCCTAGGCCAAAAGAAGCCCCGCCTCCAGGCCAGGAAGCCCCGCCCCTAGGGCGTGCTGCGCATGCCCGCCGGCAGCGTGAGGGCAGGGCTTCCATCCTCCTCCCACGACCAGAGAATGGTCGCGGGGAGGAGGAGGAGGAGGAAGGGAAGCACCGCCCTCACGCTGCTGACGCGCATGCCCGCCAGTAGCCTCGGGGTGATGCTTCTCTTCTTCCTCCTCCTCCTCCTCCCCGCAACCATTCTCCAGGAGGAGGAGGAGGAAGAAGGGAAGCACTGCCCCGAGGCCGCTGGCAGGCATGCGCGTCAGCGGCGCGAGGGTGGGGCTTCTGTCCTCCTCCTCCTCCCTGCGACCGGAGAACAGTCGCGGGGAGAGGAGGAGGAGAAGGAGGAGGAAGGGAAGCTTCCCTTCCTCCTCCTCGCATATTTACAAGGGGGCGGGCCAGGCGGGCGATGGCGAGGGGAGGGCGGCACTCCCTCCTCCCCCGCCCCCTCGCAGTGCTCTCCCCTCGCCCTCTCCCGAGATATGATGACTCCCTCTCTCTCGGGAGAGGGCGGGGGGAGAGCGCTGCAAGGAGGCGGGCTTTTTATATATATAAAAATCAATCTTTTTTTGGAGCTTCACCTGCCGCCCCTCTAGGCCTGCGCCCAGAGGCCATGGCCTAGGGTGGCCTTATGGGTAACCCGGGCCTGCCAAGAGGGAGACCAGGCCCAGGGCGGCAGCCTTCCCCCTGCGACCACCTGTCTTACCCACCCAATGTACAAGGCGCGCAGGTGTGATGGCCAAGGCCACCTGTGTGATGGCCAAGGCCACCTGAAGCTCCGGCAGTGGACCCCCCCCCCCACTCCCACCGGGATCCTTTCTTCGGAGATCATCTGAAGCCGTTGTGTCTCTGAGGTTTGGCTTGTTGTGGCATTTTTTGGGAGCTGGGTTATAATTGGTCTGTGTGTGTTGGTGGTGTTGGCAGAGGTCAAGAACATAAGGGTGTGCATCTTTCCTTTCCTTTCAACTCCCGAAAACCGGGGAGGGGTGCCCAGGCTCAGCCGGCCCCAAGCAAGCCGCCTTCCTTGCCAAATGCTGAAGGGAAAGAAGCCGAGGAGCAGCCCGGCCGAACAGAAGGGGCTTTATGATCCGTCCCTTTAGAAAAGAGTTTGAAGACGTGAAACCTAATCTAGCCGGGGAGGCTTTGGAGGCCTGGGGGGCGGGGGCATCGGTCTTTGCAAGTTTGATGAGGGTCCTGATATTAACCTGACAAAATGAAACCTGGTGACACACACGGCGGCAAAGGGGGGCGCCCCATGCTTGAAATAATTAACCCCCCCCCCCCCCCCCCCCCCCCCGCTCCTCTTCACACATGGCTTCACTTGCAGAATGCAGCTGCCGTGGACTTCATATTGGTTTGGTTTTGTTCCGCATTTGGGTCCCTTTGGCCCGACTTGTGCGAGGTGGATTTGGAAAGGACACACGGAGCGAGTCTGGCTGCTGCAGCATCTCAGAGGCAAAGCCATCTTCTTGGGCGTGGTGGCTTCCAGCACATTGGACTACAGCTCTCCTTGTGGTTTAGACATGATGGGTGCCATCGTAAACCAGTTGACGCTTGGTTGATTGGTCACACCCTATTTTGGCAGGGCTTGTTATTGTTGGGTGCCATCAAGTTGTCTCTGACTGATGGCAACCCTAAGGCGAACTGACCACTGGGTTTTCTTGACCAGGCACTTTCGGGGGGGGGGGGGTTGTACTGCTTTCCTCTGAAGCTGCAAGAATGTGATTCTCTCAGTGGTTCCTTTCCATGGGTTTCAACCCTTGGTGTGTGTCTCAAAGCACCAGTTTAAGGTCAAGGCCCTTCTTACATCTAGAAATTCATGGATGTAAAGCTTCGCCAGGCAGGCCTTTGTTTCCAGCTTCCTCCCCAAGTGCCCCATCTATCTATCTATCTATCTATCTATCTATCTATCTATCTCTCTTAGTGGAAGATGCCCCCATAGAGTCCTTTAGTGCTGGGTAGGTTCCACCTGTATCCCTACAACATGGAGATAGCCTCTTCCTCCTCCTCCTGGACTCCCAGGTGTCCACCAAGGAGGCCTGCTTACTCGTGGGTCAGGCTGCAGGAACACAGGGAAAGAGGGGAGGGGGAGGAGATGGCGATGGCGGTCTTCAAACCAGAAGGTGAACCAGAAAAGGATGTTTTTAGAAATCAGGACTTTGAATTTCCAGATCTATGAGATACTAATCTATGTATATAATAAAAGTCAGTGTTTGCGGCGGGAGGTGCAGAGGGCGGGAGGTGCGGGCGGCAGGAGGTGTGGAGGAATATGTGGCAGCATTTCGATTGGTTGCCAGTGTGGGATTATTTGCATAACGGCTCTGATTGGCCAGACTCTCAACATTCCAAGACTCCCAGGCAGCAGAGAAAGGAAGGGAAAGGGCCTGAGGCAGACACACAGGGCCCACCCGACCCATTCCACATCCTGGTGCACTTTCAAATAGGATGAACCATGGATGATGGGACTTGAAGTACCTCCACCCACCTCCTGAGAACGCTGCCAGAGAGGGTAAAAGAGAGGGCCTGACTGAATTAACAGTCAGGCTTCCTAAACTTTATTTTCTGGACTAGGCCTCAGTTACTGGGCTACTATGCAATAGTAAGGCTTCCTTAACTGGATACTCCAGATGAGGCCGCCAATCATGGGATCCTGTGTCTGGCCTGAATTGACAGTAACACTTCCTCAACTAGATTATCATGACTAGGCCAAAGTTACTGGGATACTGTGTAAGGACTGAAATAACAGTAAGGCTTCCTAAACTTGCTTTTCCTGACTAGGCCTCAGTTACTGTGAGACCGTGTCAATACAGATCCCACTGCGACCCTCATCCAGCACATGATCATGACCACACTTGGCACACAAAGCCCCCATGATCCACTTTACATCCTGGTGCAGTTCGGAGGAGGGTGGACCACGGATGATGGGACTTGAAGTACCTCCACTCACTTCACAAGACCGCTGCCAACCTCATCCAAAGACTGATCAAGACCAAACTTGGCACACAGAGCCCCCATGACTCATTCTACATCCTGGTATAGTGTTGAGGAGGATGGACCATGGCTGATGGGACTTGAAGTACCTCCGCTCACTTCCCAAGACTGCTGCGACCCTCATCCAATAACTGAGCAAGACCAAATTTGCCACACATAATCCCCATGATCCACTCTACACCCTGGTGCACTTTGGAGGAGGATGGACCATGGACGATGGGACTCCCAGCACCTTCCCTCATTTCCTGAGACCACTGCAGGCCACGTAAACAACTGATAAGGACCAACCTTGGCCCAAAATGCCTTTCTCAAATGACCCGGGCAGCGCAGGGTCACCAAGCTAGTGTAGAAATAAAAACTAGCCTTCAAACAGAAACACGGTCAAACCAGTAACCTGTTGAGATTGTGATCCTGTAGTCATGAAGTTTTTGAAAGAAATCGGAAGCTGGCTTTAGCATACCTGGCGGGAGAACTTGAGTAACGAAAAGAAGAGGAATGTATTGATCTTCTAGTAGTATAGAGAGTTCAATAAAAGGTGCATAAACTGCAAGGATCAGTCAAGGTGGCGGGTTGCACCAGGGGCAGGCTGAGGGGTCATTGTAGTGTGGGTGGTGGGATGTCTATGTACGCATTTGTGTATATGTTTGTAGTGCATATTTGTCACGATGCACGGACTTGACCGGCCCCTTAATCACACACACAGAGACAGAATGAAGGCTAACTACTTTATTGAAGATAAAAACAGTTCCAAAGAATAATGTCCAATAGAATATAAAAGCAATCCAAAAAGCTTGAAGTAACAATGTCCAAGGTAACGTAGCAAATAGGCAAAAAGCTTAGCAAGGCTCCGCAAGGGTATGCGGATCAGGAAATAAGGCAAGGCTTGATGACCACGGGCTGGCTTAGCTTGTGGTCCCACTCCGCTTCACGCCTATTCAGGTAAGACGTGGCCGGAGCACTGAGGATTCGTTCCCACGGATCCTATACTTAATCCTTCGGCCGAGGTCCCCGACGCTCTAGGCTTCTGCGTCTCCAATCGCTGCTCACGGACCTCGGCCGGTCTATGCTCTTAGGCCATTCCCTTCTGCTAGACTCTATGTTCCGTCTCCTATCAAAGGTTCGACCTTGTCTCTCCACAGCTGTGTTTCTATCTCCTGAGAGCTCTCCTCCCTAGCCGTTTCCCATGCGCCCTCGTCCATATCTTCCTCAGGAGGCTCCTGAGAAGATCTCCCCCCCCGGATGTTCATAACTCCCCGAATCGCTATCTATCTGCACCTGGCTATCTGAATCTTCACGAGGACCAAAACACATTTCTTCCCAGGCCAAGCTCTCTGTGGGCGAAAGAGGCCCTTGCGGGGAAAGCTGCCCTTCACCCCAGTCATCTAGCTCATCCTCTGAATCCTGTTCTGGCACCGCTGGTTCTAATGCTAATGGGACCCCAGGTCCTATCCCCTGCCCTCCAGGCACAAACGAGAACTGCTGTGCTACAATATTGTGGTTGTATTGCAATTTTAAAATAACATAAAAATAAGCTTTAAAAAGGGAAATGCCGGTGGAGCTGTCCAATGTGCTGAACCTATCCTGGGACTAGAATTCAGCACCTTGGACGACTCCTCGAAAGTTTTGACTAAGAGGAAGACCAGGTGTCATTGCCTTGTTGACGTGGATGCGAATAAGATAGCTCTTCAAAACGCAAACGCTTTCAGAGCTTTGACCGCTTTGGAGGTTGTCCTCTGCCGATTTCTCAGGTAAAAACCTGCCCTGCCATGGCTGATTCTACACTTTATGGATGGAGTGAGGACCACATGGTAATAAACATGACTCACAGGATCGAAAGAGTGCTCAGAAAGGGAACATGCTCCCGTGGAGCTCCTCATTTTGCAATTGGAGGGCGGGGTCAACATTCGCTTCCACATCCCTGGGTTTTATCTTGTGTTCTACTGGAAGTAATTCAATGCCACTTCCATTTGGGGCCGATAACTGTGGGCTGTCTTTTTTATTAAAAAAACTTTTGAAAAGGAAGGTGGAATTACACCGCACACGTGGAAGTACGGCTGCAAGATCTCTCGCTGCTGAGGTGTCACAGTTGTGCAACAGCAACAGTGGTGCAAGGAAGAGGGTGACTTTCCCCATATGTTGGGAACAACTAGTAAACACAAGTAGTACTGTAACAACAAGTACAAACACACTGCAGACTAGAATTATAATGCTATATATATATATATATATATATATAATTGAAGTAGGGCTCATAGCCTGTGACGCTGAGCATTTGCTATGATTGTTGCCGCTTGAGAAAGCCCAAGGCGAAATGGATCGGGCCCTGCAGCTCAACCGTTGCGGCCATTGGCGTCCTTTCTTTCGCCATCTCTGGGCTACAAGCCGCCTTGTGGCATGATAGCTTGGTTGCTATTTACCTGCAACGGGAACCTTTGGATTACAAATTGGGCGATTGTATGTACCACTGGGGAACCTGTATACTTCCATACGGAAACTCTTGTGGACTACTCATTCGACACTCATCCGTTCTCCGTTCCCCGTTGTGCACCCCCTCCCCATAGAGTTCTACGAGGGAACAGTGCATCATTGGACACATGGGAACTTCTATATTGATTGATTGATTGATTGATTTTATTATTTATGAGTCGCCCTCCACGTCAGTGCTCCGGGCGACTTACACACAAAAACACATAAAAGAATTCAATAGTTAAAAGCTAAAAGAATAAAAAGATTAATTAAAATAGTTCCAGTAGCTCAGGCTAAGTCTGGGAGGTGTCGTTAGCCATAAGCCTTCGGAAGAGCCAGGTCTTCAGTGCGGTCAGGAACTGGGGCATGTCCCGGATAGCTCTCTGATCCGCCGGCATCAAGTTCCAAAGGACAGGGGCCGCGATGGAAAAAAAAAAAAAGCTCTCCGTCTCGTGGTGTCGAGGCGGGCCTCACTCACACCTGGGATGCGGAGAAGGTCCCTGTTTCCTGGCGCGCGACCTTAAATGAGCTGGTTCGGACAAGCGGTCTTTTAAATAAGCTGGGCCGGCACCATGGAGGGCCTTAAAGGTAAGCGACAGGATCTTGTGGATGGCTCTGAGCTCGACTGGCAGCCAGTGCAGGCGCTGCAGAGATGGCGCGATATGGCATCTCAGTGGTGTCCCGGTGAGGAGTCTGGCGGCTGCATTCTGCACCAGCTGGATTTTACGAGTGGTTGACTGCGGCAACACCACGTACAAGGCATTACAGTAGTCCAGCAGTGATGTCACTGTGGCATGGACCACAGTAGCCAGCGCATCTGATGGAAGGTAAGGTGCCAGTTGACGTGCCTGGCGTAGGTGGAAAAAAGCTCCCTTACTTGTCGCAGCAACCTGGGCCTCCAGTGAGAGTCTCGAGTCTAGTATCACACCGAGACTCTTCACCGACGGGGCCGGGATCAGCGGCTCTCCCCAAAGAGAGGCAGCGGAATGGGTGGCTCTGGGCGTCCCGGCCATAGAATCTCAGTCTTTGAGTGATTGATCTTGAGTTTGTATGCGTTTGTATGAGCGGAGCCATCTGGTCACTGCCTCTAGTCCTTGTCTGAAGTTCTCAGGCACCGATGTTACACCTGGCTCAAGCTTCAGCAGAAGCTGGGTGTCATCTGCATATTGGTAGCACCCCAATCCAAAACTTCTGGCTATGCTTGCCAAGGGTTGGACGAGATGTTAAAAAGCGTTGGTGACAAAATGGCGCCTTGGGGACTCCACAGTCCAGGGTGGATTTCTTGGACGCTTGGCCTCGCCACTCAACACGCTGCGAACGGCCCCCGGAAAGGAATCGAACCAGGCCAAAGCTGTGCCTTTGAATCCCAATGGCTGATAGTCGCCGCAACAGCAAGTCATGGTCCACCGTGTCGAACGCCGCGGTGAGGTCAAGCAGCACCAGGATAGCCGAACCTCC
>JARBWK010000015.1:292773-315912 GCA_030556195.1 Anolis apletophallus | reverse complement strand
GAAAGAAAGAAAGAAAGAAAGAAAGAGAGAGAGAGAGAGAGAGAGAGAGAGAGAAAGAGAGAAAGTGGGGGGAAGCACCCATTGCCTCTGTTGAAACCTCTTCCTTTCTAAGGACTCCCTGTCACGTTTAGTGGTCCAGTCAGGGGCGGTCTAAGGTAATTTTAAATGGCAAGCGAACATTATTTTGGTGCCCCCCCAACATTATTTTGGCGCCCCCCCCCCCTCCGCGCATGCCCAGAAGCTCCTGTGCGCAGGCGCAGAAGCCTGTAAACACAGCACTTATCTATCCATCCATCCATCTATCTATCGACCTTTCTATCTACTAAACCAACCATCCATCCATCCATCTATCTATCTATCTATCATCTATCGACCTTTCTATCTACTAAACCATCCATCCATCTATCCATCCATCCATCCATCTATCTATCATCTAACGACCTTTCTATCTACTAAACCATCCATCCATCCATCCATCCTTCTATCCATCCATCCATCCATCCATCCATCCACACCCCATCTATCTATCTATCTATCTATCATCTATCGACCTTTCTATCTACTAAACCATCCATCCATCCATCCATCCATCTATCTATCTATCGACCTTTCTATCTACTAAACCATCCATCCATCCATCTATCCATCCATCCATCCATCCATCTATCTATCATCTATCGACCTTTCTATCTACTAAACCATCCATCCATCCATCTATCTATCTATCGACCTTTCTATCTACTAAACCATCCATCCATCCATCTATCCATCCATCCATCCATCTATCTATCATCTATCGACCTTTCTATCTACTAAACCATCCATCGATCAATCGATCAATCGATCAATCGATCTATCTATCTATCTATCTATCTATCCATCTATCTGTCGACTTTTCTATCTACTAAACCATCCATCCATCCATTTAGTGATCTATCTATTGATCTGCCTACATTTCTATCTATCCATCCATCTACCTATCTATCTATATAACCATCCAGCCATCTACCTATTGAGCTACCTATTGATCTATCTACCTACCTTTCTATCAATCTGTTTGTCTGTCCGTTCGTCCATCCATCCGTCTTTCCTTCCTTCCGTCTGTCTGCCTGTCTCTTAAGGGTTGGCTGGATGGCCTTTGGGGGTTCCTTAGAAGCCTCCGACAGTGGGGTCTCTGCTGGGCCCTCTTGCCCAACGCTGCCGCTATAGGAACACTGCCCAAGCCGGATCCTCCTTCACGGTGACACTCAGGAACTTGGAACTGGCCATCTGCTCCACTTGACCCCCATGTATGGCCAAGGGATGGATGTTTGTCTGTTCTTCCTACAGTCCACGATGCGCTCCTTGGTTTTATTGATGTCAAGAACCAGGTGGTTGTCCCTGCAGCGGATCCAGCTCATGATCCCAATAGGCAGGCTCACCCCCTTCAGAGCTAAGGAGCTTCGCCACAGTCACCTCACCTGCCCGCTTGGTAATGAGTGGCATTGCTCTGATGGACAGGGGTGCAGCCATATGTGTACAAAGTGACAAGTAGAGTACCCAACACACGGCCTTGTGGCATCCAGGCCCGGATCATTACCTTTTGCCACCCTAGGCCACAGTTCGGAATTACACCCACCCACCCCCCCCCAATTGGCTGCCGCCGGCGCTGCTCCAGTCCTCCTGCTTCTGCGAAGGCTGCGAAGTGCTGCCCCCTTGGCTGCTGCTGCTAGCGCGCTAGCTTTTCCTGCATCTGCTATGCCTTAGCAGAAGCAGGAAAAGGTAGCGCGGCGGCGGCAGCCAATAGGGGGCGCCTGAGGCGGTGCTCGCTGCGGCTCGGCTCCTCCCGCTCCCTCCCTCCCTCAACTTCAAGCCTCCACGCGCACGGAGGCGAAAGGAAGGTACCATGGTGGCCCGGGCATGCGCAGCACTGCGCTCTAGATTGTATGGTGCTCCACACGCATGCACAGAAGCGCAAGTGCCCGAAGGTCGCCATTTTTTAAAAAAATTATTTTTACAAAAAAAATAAAATAATACTTTTTGTTTTTAATTGGGGGGTCTGGATTTGCCGCCCCCCATGGCTGCCGCCCTAGGCCATGGCCTAGGGTGGCCTTATGGATGATCCGGGCCTGGTGGCACCCCAGTGTTGAGAGTGAGATTAGCTGAAAAGGCATGCCGACCTAATCTCACTCTCTGGGAACGTCCAGACAAGGAGTCCATAATCCAGGAACAGAGTGAATATGACCACCCAAGATCCATGAGTTTAGACACCAGTCAGGCATGTAGCCAGGGGGGCTAGGGGCTTCAGCCCCCCGAAATTCTCAGGGTGATCCGCGAGAAGGCCTGACTGGTACATTATTTAAACTGTCATGTGCACTTATATCATGATCTGATCACCATGCTCATTATATCCCACATTAATGGGGTTATTGGGATAACAATACAAAAGGTTTGCTAGGGTAGACCCTCTTCCACCCAGTCTCAGCCTGAACCAAACTCGAATCAAAATCCTGGCTACGGCCCTGACACCAGTCAGTCTATGTGGAAGGATTGTGTTGAATGTGGAACTAAAGTCTGATCCTAAGGGACATTGGGATCAATAGTTCTAGAGGACCATCTGAAGTCCTTAGTATTGTTGCCAAACCAGCAGGGTCTTTTCCGTATTGAAATGTAGCCATTGTAGTCTCTCTGCATAAAACCCTATGAGGAGGCCCCAGCCTGGATTGAATGGTTGGTGTAGACCAGGCATGGTGAAATTTGGGTTCTCCGGGTGTTTTGGACTTCAACTCCCACCATTCCTAGCCTCAGGCCCCTTCCTTTTACCCCTCAGCCGCTTAAGTGAAGGCCAGGAATGGTGGGAGTTGAAGTCCAAAACACCTGGAGGGAAGGCCCAAGTTGGTCCAAATCCTAAGATGGAGAGAGTCCTCAAAGTTCAGACTAAAGTTAATGGAGGAAGTCTTCAAAGTTCAGGCTGACGTCCTGAACGGCTTCTCCATCCTTCAGGCAACACCTCCGTGGAGGGCACCTGCCTGCCTTCCTCCCCATTTCTATATAGGCAATCAGGGGCGGTCTAAGGTAACTTTAAATGGTAAGCGAACATTATTTTGGCGCCCCGCCCCAAAACATTATTTTGGCCCCCGCGCAGCATGCCCAGAAGCTCCTGTGCGCAGGCGCAGAAGCCTGTAAACACAGCACTCCCTATTCGGCACTGTGCCGACGGCACGCAGGGAGGTTTGCATTGGAGCGCACAAGGCCCAAAAGCGGAACATCGGCCGGATGCTGTCTGGCAGGCGGGGGAATGCGCCCTTTACCCAGATGGCGCCCCACGCAGCGGCGTCCTTTGCCTACCAGCAGGACCGCCCCTGTAGGCAATGGTTGAGGAGCCATTGTTTCAGCCTAAGCCTCCTCCTCCTCCTCCTCCTCTGCTTAATGGGGGACATTTATGAAACACGTGAACCGCTTTACAAGGAACACAGATTCTTTCCCAAATGTTCAGGAACACAGGGCGCGATCCCTTGCCAGAATGCATCTGACGCATGCAAGGAACGGGGCGCGGAGGGGAATCTGCGCCAGTGTTTCTCCTAAAAGGGTCTATTTGCAGATCAAGCATCTCGGAGATTAAGATCTTCTCTTCTGGGTTTCATTACCAAGTGTTTGCATGAAACAGGCTTGCTCTCCAAGTGATAGGAAACCAGACGAGAGGGGTGGTCAGCGGTTGCTTTCCCAAGCGGCAGGGAGCCCGTGGAATCACCCTGGAAGCGGCGCTCGGAGGAACAAGAGAAGAAGAGAAGACCTGAAGCTTTGCACAAGTCCTGTTCCTTCGGGGTTTTCCAGGAAATTATGTGTATTTTGAGATGCTCTTCCCCCCCCCCCCACCCCTCTGTCTCTTTAATAAAAAACAGTTTGAGATGTAAGAAGAAGTTGTTGTTTTCTAGTTTATATAACAAACTTCCCTACAGCAGTGTTTCCCAACCAGTGTGCCGTGGCACACTAGTGTGCCGTGAACGATCATCAGGTGTGCCGTGGGAAATGGGAACCTCCAATCCCCTTCCTTCCCCCTCCTGCCGAACAGGATGGTTTAGTATATAGAAAGGTTGATAGATAGATAGATAGATAGATAGATAGTAGGCATGAGAAAAAAGGTATGAAAATGAATCGTTTCGTAAGAAATTAGTAAGCCATGCTACTTTCGAGATTTTCAGCACCTGGAACGCCAACCAGGAAGTGAACTTAATTTTTCGAACTCGGGGCCAGGATTTTCTTAAGTGTCGTTATTAGGTCGTAGGGGGCATAAGGGGGCACCCTCCTTCTCTCTCACCACCCTCCCGCCTCCCTTGCCAATATTATGGCAAGGCAAGCTCCTAAACTCGCTCCTTCGCTCGGCTGGAAGGAAGCCTGGAAAATGTAAACAGAGAGGATTACTCAGAAGTAAATCTGCAAAGGAGGGCACTTTGGAAGAAGGGCCCTCCTTTGTGGATTTACTTCTGAGTAAATGTCACGAACGCCGACTTAGAACTGCCCCTTTAACACACACACGGAGACGTATCAAAGGCTAACTAGTTTATTGAATATAAAAACAGTCCAAAGAGAATATAGTCCAATAAATGAAAGTATTCAAAGCATAAAGTCAATAGTCCAAAGTATAATGGCAAATAGCTTGAAGCGAGGCAAGGCTCCGCAATTAAATGCGGATCAGGAAACAGGGCAAGGTTTCGCATCCAATGCGAATCAGGAACCAAGACAAAGTGCCGCAAACCACTGCGGCTCAGGAAACAAGGCAAAGGCAAGGCAAGACTTGATGACCACGGTTGCTTGTGGTCCCACTCCGCTTCGCGCCTATTCAGTATAGACGTGGCCGGAGAACTGAGGATCAGTTCCCACGGGCCGTATTTAATCCCTCGGCCGGGCCCCGACGATCTAGGGCCCGCGCGCTCCAGTCTCTACTTTCCGAACGGTGACGGTCTAGGGACAGGTGCCAGCTCCTCCTGCCCTCCTCTATGTCCCTGCGCCTGTTATGAGAACGGCCCCGCTCTTCCAGCCTAGTATCGCTATCTTCCTGAGAAGAAGCCTCCGAAGTTTCCCATCCGCTAGCCTCCATCTGCTGTTCAGCCAGCTCCTGGGAACCTCGGCCATTTGGGAATTCATAACTATCTCCGCTATCTGCTTCACTGCCTCCCATCTCCACCTGGTCCGCTCCTTCCCCGGGAGAATGCTCCCACTCAAGATCCCAGGCTAAACTCTCTACAGGTGAACTGGGCAAAGGCACGGCTGACCAATCTTGCTCTGGGCCTTCCAACTCATCCTCCGAATCCCTTTCAGCCTGTGCGGGTCCCAATGCCAACGGGACCCCTGGTGCATTACCCCTCCCCCGTTGCCCTAGCGGACCCATGGGTGCTACACTATCCCCCCCCTCAGGGCCCCCCCTGGGCCGCCCCCGGGGCTTGGGCTTGTCAGGGTAGTTGCGGTGGAAGCGAGCCACCAACTCCGGGGCGTGAACATCTCGAGCCTTGACCCAAGCGCGTTCTTCCGGGCCAAACCCCTTCCAGTCAATGAAGTACTCCAACTTCCTGTAGCGGAGGCGGGCATCCAAGATGTCCTGCACCTCGACCTCCTCCCCGCCCTCCCGCATCACAGGGGGAGGAGGCGGCTGCGTCACGTCAGGCCGCACCCCCTTCGCTGGGCGGAGCAACGAACGATGAAACACCGGGTGGAGTTTCATGTCCGCTGGGAGTTGTAGTTTGAAGGAAACAGGCCCCACCTTCTCCAAAACCTTGTAGGGACCCAAAAAATCTCGCATCCAGCTTGCGGGTGGGTCGCTGCGTGGGCAAATTCTTGGTGGACAGCCAAACTTTATCCCCCACCAGGATGTCGGGGCCCTCCTGGCGCCTCCGATCAGCCATCCGCTTGTAGTCAGCTTTCGCCTGGTCCAATTGAGTACGTAGCAAGTCTTGGAGTGCAGTGAGCTCTCGAAGCCAATCCTTAGCCTCGGAAACGTCTCCGGACGGGTCCACCGGCGGGTAGAACCGAGGGTGGTGTCCATAGTTGGCAAAGAAAGGAGTCTCTTTGATGGATTCCTGCGTCGCATTGTTGTAAGCAAACTCTGCCAAGGACAACAGGGACGCCCAATTGTTTTGCTGATAGTTGACATAGCAGCGCAAATACTGCTCCAAGGTGGCATTGACCCGTTCGGTCTGGCCATCGGTCTGCGGGTGATGAGCCGTGGACATCCGCACATCAATCCCCAGCAGCTTCTGGACGGCCTTCCAGAACTGGGAAGTGAATTGGGTGCCCCGGTCAGTCACCAGGCTCTGCGGAGTCCATGCAGCCGAACACATGTTGCACAAACATATCAGCAGTCTCTTTGGCAGTAGGCACCCCACACAGGGGATGAAGTGACCCATCTTGGTGAAACAGTCCACCACGACCAGTATCGTGGTGAAACCCTTGGACTTGGGGAGATCAGTGATGAAATCAGCCGAAATCATCTTCCAAGGGGCAGAGGGGGTCGGAAGCGGCTGGAGCAAACCGGCCGGCTTGCCCCCCTGGTTCTTAGCCCGATGACACACAGGGCAGGATCCCACATAGTCCTCCACATCTCTCCGCACTTTAAGCCACCAAAAGTCCCGTGAGGGACCAGTTGGAGAGTCTTGAAAAGCCCAAAATGGCCTGCGGCCCGGCTATCGTGGCAAAGCTTGAGAATGTCCTCCCGCTCGGGCCCAGGGGAAACATAGACAGAGTCCCGGTGGTAAAGTACCCCATTCTTTACCTGAAACGGAGCCGGAGGGCCCTTGGTGAGTTGCTCCTGCACCCACGGGTCGGTCCGCTGGCGAGCCTGGACCCGCACACTCAAGGGCCTCTTGTCGCCAGGGGCTGGCGGAGCCACCGGAGGGTTGACAGGACGCGCCCGAGCCGCCGCAAAGTTCTCCGCTTTAAGCAACCGGGCCTCGGACGGCCCGTCGCCCTCACGCACATACTCCGGCTTTCGGGACAGCGCATCAGCTTGCTTGGTCTGCTTGGGGGTCACATAGTGAATGCGGAAATTGAATCGCTCAAAGAACAGGGACCATCTCTGTTGCCTCTGGTTCAACTTGCGCTGGGATTTCAGATGCTCCAAGTTCCGGTGGTCGGTGTGAACCTCCACCGGGAACTTGGCCCCTTCAAGCAGGTGCCTCCAGACCTCGAAAGCCACCTTGATGGCCAACAGTTCCTTCTCCCAAATGGTGTAGTTCTTTTCCGGAGCCGTCAGCTGCCGGGAGTAGTAGGCACAGGGCAACAAGTCCGTCCCCTGAGGCTGTAGCAGGATCGCTCCCACCGCCACATCCGGCATCGGCCTGACGATGAAAGGGGTGCGGGGTTGGGGTGCTGCAACAGCGGCTGAGTGGTGAACAGCTGCTTCAACTTGCGAAACCCCACATCGGCCTCCGGAGTCCACCGAACGGCACCTTTCCCCGCAAACACTGGGTGATCGGATCAGCCCACTTGGCAAAGTCAGGAATGAACTTTCTGTAGTAGTTGGCAAAGCCCAGGAATCTTTGAATGTCTTTTTTGCTAGCAGGGGGTGCCCAGTCAACCACGGCTTGGACCTTGGTGTCATCCATGGCAATGCCCGTAGGTGAGATACGGTAGCCCAGGAAGTCCACCTCACGCAAGTCGAAAAGCACACTTCTCCAGCTTAGCATAGAGCCCGTGGGGCCCTCAGTCTCTGAGCACTTCCTTGACATGGCGATCATGGGCCGCCTGATCGGAGAAAAAATCAGCAGATCGTCTAAGTAGACCGCCAGATAGCGGTCCAACAGGTCTCGGAAAATGTCATTCATGAAATGTTGGAAACAGGCGGGAGCGTTGCACAAACCGAATCCCATCACCAGGTATTCGAAACTGCCCCACTTGGTCTGGAAGGCCGTCTTCCATTCATCACCCTGTCGAATCCGGACAAGGTTGTAAGCCCCCCTCAGGTCCAGTTTAGTGAACACCTTAGCTCCCCCCGCTCCAAGAGCTCGGGGATCAAGGGCAGGGGATAGCGATTCCGGATCGTGATCTTGTTGAGTTCCCTGTAGTCATTGCACAGCCGCAACTCCCCCGATTTCTTCTTGACGAAACAGAATCGGAGCCCCAGCCGGGATTGGGAGGGCCGAATGAACCCCTTCCGCAGGTTCTCATCCAAGAAATCTCGGAGAGCCTGTTGCTCTGGATCCGAGAGAGGGTAGAGCCTTCCCCGCGGGATCGGGGCCCCCGGTTGCAGTTCAATGGCACAGTCATAGGGCCGGTGGGGAGGCAAGCGTTCCGCCTCCTTCTCACTGAAGACATCCCAAAATCCGGCATACTTCTTGGGCAAGGTAGCCACATTCTCCACTTCTTGGGCCAGGCACGCCCGGCCGTCATGCAGTGGCCCTGGCAATGGTCCAAGAAGAAAAATTAACTGTCTCTTAGCCCAGGAGATCTGGGGGTCGTGGAGCGCGAGCCACACAATGCCCAGGACAATGGGGAAATCTGGGAGCCTGGTCACAAGGAAAGAAATGTCCTCTTTATGGGAGCTAGTCCACATCCGAGTAGGAGCCGTATACTGCGTCACAGCCCCTGTTTTCAGGACTCTCCCATCAATGGTTTGGACACCCTTAGGCTCTTGGAGATCAAGAAAAGTTAATCCGGCGGACTTGGCATAGTCCGCATCGATGAAGTTGTTGGTCGCTCCCGAGTCAATCATGGCATGGACCATCATTGGCCCCTTCTCTGGCGACCACAAACTGACCATTACAAGGAACAATTGTCCAGTCTTGGGTTCAGGGGAGGTAAGCGACGACGGCCGAGTGAGCGCACCCTCAAACACCCGGCCGGCCCCTTCCCCCGTCGCCTGAAGGGCCTCTTCGGGCTCTGGGGCCCCTCCGAGGGCGGCAGAGGCCCGAGGAGTCTTTCCACGCGGCTTTTGGGGGCACTCCTTAGAAAAATGTCCAGCCCCCCCGCAGTACCAGCACAAGTTGAGGCGCTGACGCCGGGCCTTCTCCGCTTGGTCTACTTTGGGTCGAACTGTACCCAACTGCATGGGCTCCGGTCATCCGGGCCCGCCGGCACTGGTAATCCTAGTTTGCAGTCCCGCTTCCAACCGAAGGCTCAAGGTGATGGCAGCCTCCAGATCTGCGGGCCGAGGATGTTTGATCATCTCCTGTTGCAGTTCCGACGGCAATCCCGCAATGTAGTGATACCGCAACGACGGCAGATCCCACTGCGTCTGGGAAGCCAGAACACGAAAACGGAGATGTACTGGGACAGGGAGATATCCTTGCACGTCAGCCGGGCCAGATCCCTCTCAGCCAGTGCGTCATTCACCGGGGCCCCCCAGGTTTCCCTGATCGCATCCAGGAAAGCCTGCAGCGTGGCGGTATGGGGGGAGACTGTGCCGGATCAATGCGGTGGCCCACATTGCCGCAGACCCTTCCAGCAGATTGAAGACAAAAACCACCTTGGCTCGATCATCGGCGAACTCGTTGGGGCGCTGCTCCAAGTAAAGTTCCACTTGGCACACAAAAACCTCCACCTGGGTCGGATTGCCACTAAAGCGGCCAGGTGGGCTCACCCCGGGTGCCGTCCGCCCGGGTCCGCAGCTCCCCATTCTCGTTGCATGTCCTGCACCTGCTGATCCGTCAGGTTAGCCATGGCAACCGTGGGAACGATGGGAGCCTGAGTGCGCTGTCTGCGGTTCCTGGTACGTCCCGTGGTGCAAAAGGGGTTCGAGGAGTTCTCCGGCCAACTGTCACGAACGCCGACTTAGAACTGCCCCTTTAACACACACACGGAGACGTATCAAAGGCTAACTAGTTTATTGAATATAAAAACAGTCCAAAGAGAATATAGTCCAATAAATGAAAGTATTCAAAGCATAAAGTCAATAGTCCAAAGTATAATGGCAAATAGCTTGAAGCGAGGCAAGGCTCCGCAATTAAATGCGGATCAGGAAACAGGGCAAGGTTTCGCATCCAATGCGAATCAGGAACCAAGACAAAGTGCCGCAAACCACTGCGGCTCAGGAAACAAGGCAAAGGCAAGGCAAGACTTGATGACCACGGTTGCTTGTGGTCCCACTCCGCTTCGCGCCTATTCAGTATAGACGTGGCCGGAGAACTGAGGATCAGTTCCCACGGGCCGTACCAATCCCTCGGCCGGGCCCCGACGATCTAGGGCCCGGCGCTCCAGTCTCTACTTTCCGAACGGTGACGGTCTAGGGACAGGTGCCGTTCCGGTGGACTCCGGAGGCCGATGTGGGGTTTCGCAAGTTGAAGCAGCTGTTCACCACTCAGCCGCTTTTGCAGCACCCCAACCCCGCACCCTTTCATCGTCCAGGCCAAGCTTCGGATGTGGCGGTGGGAGCGATCCTGCTACAGCCTCAGGGGACGGACTTGTTGCCCTGTGCCTACTACTCCCGGCAGCTGACGGCTCCGGAAAAGAACTACACCATTTGGGAGAAGGAACTGTTGGCCATCAAGGTGGCTTTCGAGGTCTGGAGGCACCTGCTTGAAGGGGCCAAGTTCCCGGTGGAGGTTCACACCGACCACCGGAACTTGGAGCATCTGAAATCCCAGCGCAAGTTGAACCAGAGGCAACAGAGATGGTCCCTGTTCTTTGAGCGATTCAATTTCCGCATTCACTATGTGACCCCCAAGCAGACCAAGCAAGCTGATGCGCTGTCCCGAAAGCCGGAGTATGTGCGTGAGGGCGACGGGCCGTCCGAGGCCCGGTTGCTTAAAGCGGAGAACTTTGCGGCGGCTCGGGCGCGGCCTGTCAACCCTCCGGTGGCTCCGCCAGCCCCTGGCGACAAGAGGCCCTTGAGTGTGCGGGTCCAGGCTCGCCAGCGGACCGACCCGTGGGTGCAGGAGCAACTCACCAAGGGCCCTCCGGCTCCGTTTCAGGTAAAGAATGGGGTACTTTACCACCGGGACTCTGTCTATGTTCCCCTGGGCCCGAGCGGGAGGACATTCTCAAGCTTTGCCACGATAGCCGGGCCGCAGGCCATTTTGGGCTTTTCAAGACTCTCCAACTGGTCCTATGGGACTTTTGGTGGCTTAAAGTGCGGAGAGATGTGGAGGACTATGTGGGATCCTGCCCTGTGTGTCATCGGGCTAAGAACCAGGGGGGCAAGCCGGCCGGTTTGCTCCAGCCGCTTCCGACCCCCTCTGCCCCTTGGAAGATGATTTCGGCTGATTTCATCACTGATCTCCCCAAGTCCAAGGGTTTCACCACGATACTGGTCGTGGTGGACTGTTTCACCAAGATGGGTCACTTCATCCCCTGTGTGGGGGTGCCTACTGCCAAAGAGACTGCTGATATGTTTGTGCAACATGTGTTTCGGCTGCATGGACTTCCCCAGAGCCTGGTGACTGACCGGGGCACCCAATTCACTTCCCAGTTCTGGAAGGCCGTCCAGAAGCTGCTGGGGATTGATGTGCGGATGTCCACGGCTCATCACCCGCAGACTGATGGCCAGACCGAACGGGTCAATGCCACCTTGGAGCAGTATTTGCGCTGCTATGTCAACTATCAGCAAAACAATTGGGCGTCCCTGTTGTCCTTGGCAGAGTTTGCTTACAACAATGCGACGCAGGAATCCATCAAAGAGACTCCTTTCTTTGCCAACTATGGACACCACCCTCGGTTCTACCCGCCGGTGGACCCGTCCGGAGACGTTTCGAGGCCAAGGATTGGCTTCGAGAGCTCACTGCACTCCAAGACTTGCTACGTACTCAATGGACCAGGCGAAAGCTGACTACAAGCGGATGGCTGATCGGAGGCGCCAGGAGGGCCCCGACATCCTGGTGGGGATAAAGTTTGGCTGTCCACCAAGAATTTGCCCACGCAGCGACCCACCCGCAAGCTGGATGCGAGATTTTTGGGTCCCTACAAGGTTTTGGAGAAGGTGGGGCCTGTTTCCTTCAAACTACAACTCCCAGCGGACATGAAACTCCACCCGGTGTTTCATCGTTCGTTGCTCCGCCCGGCGAAGGGGGTGCGGCCTGACGTGACGCAGCCGCCTCCTCCCCCTGTGATGCGGGAGGGCGGGGAGGAGGTCGAGGTGCAGGACATCTTGGATGCCCGCCTCCGCTACAGGAAGTTGGAGTACTTCATTGACTGGAAGGGGTTTGGCCCGGAAGAACGCGCTTGGGTCAAGGCTCGAGATGTTCACGCCCCGGAGTTGGTGGCTCGCTTCCACCGCAACTACCCTGACAAGCCCAAGCCCCGGGGCGGCCCAGGGGGCCCTGAGGGGGATAGTGTAGCACCCATGGGTCCGCTAGGGCAACGGGGAAGGGGTAATGCACCAGGGGTCCCGTTGGCATTGGGACCCGCACAGGCTGAAAGGGATTCGGAGGATGAGTTGGAAGGCCCAGAGCAAGATTGGTCAGCCGTGCCTTTGCCCAGTTCACCTGTAGAGAGTTTAGCCTGGGATCTTGAGTGGGAGCATTCTCCCGGGGAAGGAGCGGACCAGGTGGAGATGGGAGGCAGTGAAGCAGATAGCGGAGATAGTTATGAATTCCCAAATGGCCGAGGTTCCCAGGAGCTGGCTGAACAGCAGATGGAGGCTAGCGGATGGGAAACTTCGGGGGAGGCTTCTTCGCTTGGTCTACTTTGGGTCGAACTGTACCCAACTGCATGGGCTCCGGGTCATCCGGGCCCGCCGGCACTGGTAATTGCCGGGGTTGAAATTGTCCAGCCCCTTCCTTCCGTGCCACCGGTTTCTCCATCACGCCCTTGTCCCACCGTCTCCTAGTTTGCAGTCCCGCTTCCAACCGAAGGCTCAAGGTGATGGAAGCCTCCAGATCTGCGGGCCGAGGATGTTTGATCATCTCCTGTTGCAGTTCCGACGGCAATCCCGCAATGTAGTGATACCGCAACGACGGCAGATCCCACTGCGTCTGGGAAGCCAGAACACGAAAACGGGAGATGTACTGGGACAGGGAGATATCCTTGCACGTCAGCCGGGCCAGATCCCTCTCAGCCAGTTCTTCATTCACCGGGGGCCCCCATGTTTCCCTGATCGCATCCAGGAAAGCCTGCAGCGTGGCGGTATGGGGAGACTGTGCCCGGATCAATGCGGTGGCCCACATTGCCGCAGACCCTTCCAGCAGATTGAAGACAAAAACCACCTTGGCTCGATCATCGGCGAACTCGTTGGGGCGCTGCTCCAAGTAAAGTTCCACTTGGCACACAAAAACCTCCACCTGGGTCGGATTGCCACTAAAGCGGCCAGGTGGGCTCACCCCCGGGTGCCGTCCGGCCCGGGTCCGCAGCTCCCCCAATTCTCGTTGCATGTCCTGCACCTGCTGATCCGTCAGGTTAGCCATGGCAACCGTGGGAACGATGGGAGCCTGAGTGCGCTGTCTGCGGTTCCTGGTACGTCCCGTGGTGCAAAAAGGGGTTCGAGGAGTTCTCCGGCCAACTGTCACGAACGCCGACTTAGAACTGCCCCTTTAACACACACACGGAGACGTATCAAAGGCTAACTAGTTTATTGAATATAAAAACAGTCCAAAGAGAATATAGTCCAATAAATGAAAGTATTCAAAGCATAAAGTCAATAGTCCAAAGTATAATGGCAAATAGCTTGAAGCGAGGCAAGGCTCCGCAATTAAATGCGGATCAGGAAACAGGGCAAGGTTTCGCATCCAATGCGAATCAGGAACCAAGACAAAGTGCCGCAAACCACTGCGGCTCAGGAAACAAGGCAAAGGCAAGGCAAGACTTGATGACCACGGTTGCTTGTGGTCCCACTCCGCTTCGCGCCTATTCAGTATAGACGTGGCCGGAGAACTGAGGATCAGTTCCACGGGCCGTATTTTAATCCTCGGCCGGGCCCCCCGACGATCTAGGCCCGGCGCGCCCAGTCTCTACTTTCCGAACGGTGACGGTCTAGGGACAGGTGCCAGCTCCTCCTGCCCTCCTCTATGTCCCTGCGCCTGTTATGAGAACGGCCCCGCTCTTCCAGCCTAGTATCGCTATCTTCCTGAGAAGAAGCCTCCCCCGAAGTTTCCCATCCGCTAGCCTCCATCTGCTGCTCGGCCAGCTCCTGGGAACCTCGGCCATTTGGGAATTCATAACTATCTCCGCTATCTGCTTCACTGCCTCCCATCTCCACCTGGTCCGCTCCTTCCCCGGGAGAATGCTCCCACTCAAGATCCCAGGCTAAACTCTCTACAGGTGAACTGGGCAAAGGCACGGCTGACCAATCTTGCTCTGGGCCTTCCAACTCATCCTCCGAATCCCTTTCAGCCTGTGCGGGTCCCAATGCCAACGGGACCCCTGGTGCATTACCCCTCCCCCGTTGCCCTAGCGGACCCATGGGTGCTACAGTAAACCTCTCTGTTTACATTTTTTCCAGGCTTCCCTGCCTCTCCTGCCTGCCAGGATCTAAAGCATCAAAGAGTATTGGGGTGAGAAACCAACCTAATGTATAATAGAATGAATGCTACTGTAAGTGCCTAATATTATAAGTAATCCAACTGGTCATATACCTACATTCCATGCACGTGCAATAATACAGCAGTAATAACAATGGGTATAAGAAGAGGTAAAATTCAAACCGAAGTATTCTGACTGGTCTCTCCTCATGCGGTGCAAACGGGGCTGGGGAAATTAGCCCGGGGAAAAGCCAGCGTTTTCTGCTTGGGAGCACACACATACATATTCTTGGGAGGGGGATTTGCTGCAGAATCTTCTCTATGAGGCCGGATTCTGCAGCAAATCCCCCAAAGAATATGTATGTGTGTGCACCCAAGCAGAAAACGCTGCCTTTTCCGGGCTCACAGAGAAGAGCCCGTTTGCACCGCATGAGGAGGGACCAGTCAGAATACGGTTTGAATTTTACCTCTTCTTATACCCATTGTTATTACTGCTGTATTATTGCATGTGCATAGAATGTAGGTATATGACCAGCCTGGGCAAACTTGGGCCCTCGCTCCTCGGGATCGGGGTGAGAGAGAGGCAGCGAGGAGCCAGGGGGCTCCTCCTCCTTTTCTTTTGCTGCTTCCAAGAATAGAATACCCACTCCCTCCCTCCTTCCCTCCCTCCTTCCTATTTGGAGAGTCCCATCTAGAATTCAGTGTGGTTTATTCAAGTTTTGCCTACAACTCCCAGAAATCCCAGCCAATTTACCAGCTGTTAGGATTTCTGGGAGTTGTAGGCCAAAACCATCTGGAATGCGCATGCGCTGGCATACGAATTACTAACGAATTTCATTAGTAATTCAGTTACATTTTATGACTTTTGGAAAATTTTTGTAAGTCTTCCTATTACTAATCAAAAAGAAATCCCCCCCCCATGAGATTTACGATTTGCTATTTTTGGGTTCTAAACCATGCCTAATAGATAGATGGATGGATGGGTGGGTGGGTGGGTGGGTGGGCGGATGATAATAATACTCATCTTTACTTAATACCCCGCCACCATCTCCCCGGCAGGGACTCGGGGCGGCTTACATGAGGCCAAGCCCAACAACATATTACAATAGAATAAAAACTAAAACACAATAACAACAACAATAACAACACAATAAAATACATACAACATATGAATACAAAAACAATAAATGGATGGATGGATAGAGCCATGGTGGTTAAAGTGGTATACGCGTGTACAGTGGGGGGGGGGGGGGTACCTGTGTTGCCATCCTCTCTTTCCGTTGAACCTTGACTTCCAATCTTGGGGGAAAGGCCAGGTGTTTATCAAGATGATGAAAAAGACAAGGAAGGACGGAAAGGTGAACTGCGAACGGATGCTATCGCAATTGAGGTTTACAAAGTGTATATCATGTGAGCAATGTTTGAGCAAGGCTCAGGGCGGCGAGGGGGCTTTCCTTGAGGCTCCTTTGCGGAGAGAGCTTCTTCCTCGCTCAGGCCTGAGAAGGCTGCAGCTGAAAGAGAGAGGAAGGGGGAGTTGGAGCGCGATGGGGACCACCTTACGTAGGGAGAGAGACGTGTGAGCAGGAAGAGGGGGAAACTTGGCAAAATTAAGGGGATTAAGGGAGGCCCCGTCCCGAAACAAAAGGATTGTGTATGGGGCTTGCACCACGGATTTCGATCTGTGCGGCTGTGCCAGGAGGGAAAACAACTCATTAAAGCAAGGCCTGGGTGGAAAGGTTCTTCCAAGACAATGGCCAGGACCACTGACCCGGAAAGCTTCAACTTGCAGGCCCTTCGCTGGTTTCCTCTCTCTCTCTCTCTCTCTCTCTCTCTCCCTCCCTCCCTCTTCCCAAAATAGCTAAACCTGCGCCACAAACAAACCGATGCAGCCTCCACAGTGTTCTCCGGTGCCAGAAATGCATGGCACACACATGGGCACAACGTCCGAAGCACTCTCGCTAGCCAAAAAGCTTTCCTTATACAATTGTAAAAATAAGAGCAGAGGGCAACCAAGACGTTGTTGCTTGTGTTCAAGGACATTCAGCGTGTCTTGTTTTTCTTGGGCCTTGGGATCTCATCCCATGAGTTGCGGAAAGTGTGCGGAGGGGTTCGTCTTCATAGTGTATCATCCCATTGTGCTTCCTATACAACTAGCTGTACCCGGCACGCGTTGCTGTGCCCTATTTAGGAGATGCGAGAAAGTCTGAGTATGTAAGGGTTGGAATTGTTGTTAGTGAATGGGGTGTGTTATGTTTGTGCCTCAGCTCTTTGCCTGCAGTCCTTGGGGTTTGACTTGTCCCATGGCCAGGACGGATCAGCTTGGGGAGGGCTTGTCCTGTCAGGGGATCTCTGTCTTCACAGGTGCGCCCAGTGTCTGTTGGGGGACTGTTAAAAACCCTTTCCGTATCCTTTTGAGCCACCTTTCTCAAGATCTTCATGCCTAGCTTACTTTCTGCTCCTCTCTTTTTCAAGATGTCCTGCTCTGTGTCTTTTGCACCCATTGGTCGATGTCCGATGAGGCAGGCCATCTGAGGGAGCTCTTCCAGCGCTGGATGGTCCTCTTATTAATGTGGAATTCCAAGCCACTGGAGATCTTTTGGGAAAGGAAGAAGAGCTCCCCTTGAATGGTGTTGATCTCCATCATGGGCTTCTGATTTGGAAGTGTTGGAGGAGGCTCTGGCTGACAGTTTGTTATGGGTCGGAATGTTCATGTTGGCTGGCCAGTACAGCAGTTATGCAAATCCGCCCTTATTGGCAGCCAATCATGTTGTCAGAATGTAGAGGCTGGGGGAGTCTTTGGCAGCCCCGGAGGATGCTGGGAAATGTAGTTTTATTTTTACTCGTTGTTTTGGGGGCCTTTTAGGTTTTGGGGGGAAAGTTTCTTTGCTACAAACGTACCTTGCTTGAGGCCTATTTCTGTTGGCAAGTTTTGTGTTTCTGCGTTGTAAGGTTTCTCTGTTTCAGGTAGTCTTCACATGACGACTGTTCCTTTATATATATAGATTGGATAATATTTCCAAACCCATCACATGCTGTTAATTTTAACCACTTCTTCCGAAATTGTCCGCATTCTGAGCTATCACACGAGCAAGTGTCGTCCCCACCTGTTCCGCCCTCTTGTCTCCTCCTCCTCCTTCTTCTTCTCCTTCTTCTTCTTCTCCTTCTCCTTCTTCTCCTTCTCCTTCTTCTCCTTCTTCTCCTTCTTCTCCTTCTTCTTCTCCTTCTCCTCCTCCTTCTCCTTGTTGTACTTCTCCTTCTTCTTCTCCTTCTTCTCCTTCTCCTTCTTCTCCTCCTTCTCCTTCTCCTTCTTCTTCTCTGAAGCAGCCGAAACTTCAATGTTGTGGAATTCTGAAGGGAAAGTTCAAAAAAGTATCAACAATCTCGCTATAGCGCAATTTGGAATGACAAGGTTTCAAGCAGGGCAAAAACACAACAACAACAACAACAAAAGTAGTGGTATCTCAAAATTGCACAATTCCTAACGATTACATTAATGTAAAAAATTACCATGATGGCAGAGGTTGACAAATAAGACGGACTCATTAAGGTTAGCCCTGCTGCAAAGGAATCTGCAGAGTCTACAAGAAGAATGGAAACCTTGGATGGACTTTGTGAAAAACCAAAAGAAGATGCCCACGGCAGGGCTTGACCACCGAAAATGCTTTTTCCTCCTCACAACCTCCGAGGATGCCTTTAGCTATAGGTGCAACTGTGTAAAAGAACTCCCCATACAGCCCCCAACAACCCTCCTCGCAGCATATTGGGCATTGGTCAAGACGCAACTAACCAATCATGGATCTATTATCCCTCCCCGGGTGGTGTCATTTCCCTTCCCCCCCCCCCCCGCCCACCACTCTCCTTGCACATATTTCATTAAGATTATTTGAGTAAACAAATTATCACGAAAGAATCATGCCACAGGATTTTGTGAGAGAAATCGGTTGGAGGCCGGCCAAAGAAACGCCCGTTATTCAAACGCCACTGAAATGATGTAGCAGGACGGAGCCTGAGAGAGCCCTCCCCACGTGTAAGTAAGTGCCTGCTACTATTTCTGTGTGCGTCAGGACCTTAGAAGATGGTTCCTCCTCAGCTCCAGGTCCATCTGTCCCCATTCCCAGACCCGGGTTACCCATAAGGCCACCCTAGGCCATGGCCTAGGGGCACAAGCCAAGGGGGGGGCGCAATTCACACGGACACGCCCCCCCAAAAAAACACAACGCAACTCTCTCTCGTGAAAGAGTGGGGGGAGAGCGCTGCAAGGTGGCAAAGGAGGGAGGAGGGAATGGCGCCCCCCCCCCCCGCCATCATCGGCCCTCCTTCCTTGACTCAAGAAAGCAGGGCGCGCCGCGGAGAGGAGCCGGCGGAGGGAATCCCCGCCCCCGGGGCCAATGCCGGCACCAGGGGTTGGGGCTTCCCTTCCTTGCTCTTCCTCTTCCTCACGCCCTTGGCTCTCCTTCCTTGATGCAAGGAAGGAGTGTGCGTGGCGCCGCGAAGAAAAGGCGGCGGAGGCGGAGGGAATCCCCGCCCCCCGGGGCCAATGTCGGCATAGGGGGCGGGGCTTCCCTTCCTTCCTCCTCCTCCTCACGTCCTCGGCCCTCCTTTATTTGACTCAAGAAAGGTTGCACGGCGCCGCGAAGAGGAGCAGGCGGAGGTGGAGGGGGTGCGGTAGAGGTTGGTTTGGGGGCGTAATTCCAAAGTGTGGCCTAGGGCGCCAAAAAGGGTTAATCCGGGCCTGCCCATTCCTCCACACTTTCAAAACAGTTCACAGACAAAGTGCCGCAGACAACAGGCTGAAGTCATGTTGTGTCGTGTGATGGGCTCCACCTGTGGGACTCCACCTGTGGACTGATTTAAAAGTGTGTAGACATGGAGGTGAGCCCCTAGGGACTCGCGTCTGATGAGGTCCTGAGTTACAGGGTGGCTGGAGAATCAGGAAGAGTGGCCCACTCAATGCAGGATCCCCTTAGCATTGTATTAATAGTACCTGTCTCCATTGCGTATGCCCATGTGGCACGTGGACAGAAGAGCGCACGGCTTGAGGTGGGCTTCCAGCTGACCCTTCCTTTTTGGGTCTTGCCTCCCAACTCCGGCTTCTCTTTGGAAAGCAGCCTCGTTTCCCGCAGGCAGGCAGGCAGGCAGGCAGGCAGGCAGGCAGGCAGGCAGGCAGGCAGGCAGGCAGGCAGGCAACTTTGGGGCCTCAATAAGTTGCCAATGGAAAAATGAGACTAAGGATTCATTCAAAACCAAAACAATCATGTTGGAAAGAAGCAAAGGCGCCACAAAGAAGGGCAGAAAAAAAGGGAGGGAAGGAAAAGAACCGCTTTGCCAAAAACGAAATGTCTACACAGCTGTGCGAGGTGGAAACGACACACAATAACACCCTTAAAGGAACCAATTAAGTTGTGGTTGAGAGGAGGCTTAGCCTGATGGCGAAACAGCCAGGAGGAAGGAAAAAGCAACAACAACAACAACAACAACAACAACCCAAGCCGACATTTGCCTGTGTGGAAACTACTGATGGGCAGGCATCTGCGACCGATCAGCTGCTTCTGTCAGATACATTTGAGATAAAGCAGAACTTGTGTCGTCTCTTAGGCACTTGCAGGTCCCATCTTCCATCTTTGCCTCGGGCCATTCTGCCTGGCTCTGTGTCCCAAATGGGAGTCAGAATTGAGGACTTGTCTAGACTGGCCCCAAACCCCGCATTCACCTTGAATGGGCCACCAGCTCTTCCCAAGACACGCAGTGGGGTCTGGTGAGTATGAGCGTGGGGTGGTTTTCTGCTGACTTTGCCCCACTTTATGGCAAATCAGGGGATATTTTAGAGATGGTTGACAACACCAGCATATGCTCAAGCTTTGGGACAGTTTGGACAGTGGCTTTAAGAAAAAAGGACCAGGAACTAAATCTATGGCCAGCGTCATAAACATCCAGTATTTCCCATGGGGAGTTCCCCATCACCACCACCAGCATGCGTCAGGGCTCAGCCCTCTCTTCCCTCCTTTTCCTTGTGGTAATGGATGCGGTTACTAGAGATCTTTGCTGCACACTGATGACATAATGTTTGCTTCTGAGGACAAGGAAGACCTTGAACGTCATGGTGAGACCAGTTCGCGCAATTTGGTCTTCACCTCAACGCCAAAAAG
Source organism: Anolis apletophallus (assembly GCA_030556195.1). Lineage (NCBI taxonomy): Eukaryota > Metazoa > Chordata > Lepidosauria > Squamata > Anolidae > Anolis > Anolis apletophallus. The sequence continues at coordinate 295,406 of JARBWK010000015.1, read as the reverse complement.
ACAGAGTATCTGGCAACCAGCGAGGACAAGACTTGTACCATCCAGGCAGATGGGGCGGACCTCCCAAAAGTCAACACCTTCAAGCATCTTGGATTGACGATAGTTTCGGGTGGCAACCTCTTTGATGAAGTCACCACATGGATTGACATGGCTTGAATGAAATGCTGCTTGGTCATAGGTGTACTCTGCAAGGAGAAGAAGAAGAAGATGCCTTATCATCTGAACCGCTGTAAGGCCTGCCACAATCGGGCGGTCTAAGGTAATTTTATATGGTAAGCGAACATTATTTTGGCGCCCCCCCAACATTATTTTGGCGCCCCCCATGTAAAACAAATATACAATTATAATATCACAATACCATTAGTAGTATTATATTGTATCAATGTATATACAATATATTATAGTACATACTCATACTATATTATATCATAATTATATTATACTACATTACAATATAATTATATTATAATATATTGGCATTATAATATATAATATAACATTCTATTCTATTATTATTATTATTATAAAATAATAAATAAATTACTTATTTAAATAAAATTATCCTCTACTAAATATTTTCATTACTCCTATAAAACTCAAATAACCCAAAATAAAGTAAAATAAAATATTCTATATTACTATTTGCCTGCACAGTTGCGCCTGTCTCTCCTTGATGCTCCCGGTTGGCGCACGTGCGCGCGGGGAGGTGGGTGGGTGTGGTAGGGTTCACACGTGATTGGGCCTGGCGAGGGAGTTCGTCTCAGCGTGCGGCAGCTACTTCCGGTGGCGGCTGTCAGGAGGCAATACGTCGCCAATACCCCTTTGTCTCCCCTCCCCTCTCCCTTTGTCTCCGCCCCATGCTTGCCCAATTGGGTCACCGTATTCAGCGGCAGGGCAGAGACAAAGGGAGAGGGGAAACACTCCCTGCCTGCCCAATAGGGAGTGCTTTGCTTACAGGCTTCTGCGCACAGGAGCTACTGGGCATGCACAGAGGTTTTTGCGCATGCGCAGTTGCTCCTGTGCTCAACTTCAGCTCTGGAGCAACTGCGCCTGCGCGAAAACCTGCGCGTGCCCAGAAGCGGTGTTGGAGCGCACAAGGCCGGGACCCAAAAGCAGGCAGCCGCGGCGCTGCCTGAGGAACATTGGCAGGGCCAGGACGCTGTCTGGCGCCGGCGCCCGGCGGGCGGGGGAATTCGCCCCTTCCCAGATGGCGCCCCATGCGGCCGCTTCCTTGGCCTACCTGTAGGACCGCCCCTGGCCACAATATAGGGAGCTGAATGTTGACCGGCGACAAAGAAAGCAGAACGCTGCCTCGGTGTTATGGAGACGAGGATGCGATGGCTTAAAGCTGTTTCAAGGCCTCCATAGAAGGAGCCTCCGCCAAACAAGTAGGGAAAGCCTCCACAGAAGGAGCTTGGCACGCACCAGGTTTGCCCAACTCTAAGCTGTCATTCCAGATCTGCTTCCGCAATTGGGATTGCGCATCTTGCCCATCCCGTGTGGTGTTCCTTCGTGTCTTGATGGAAGCCTCCTCCAAGCGACACCTGCTCCCTGCCACCACCTGCATTGTCGTGATCTCACATGGAGGGAAACCATGTGCCACAAAACAACAGAATCCTTATTGTCTTGCTTATGCAAACATTTCTACGCCCCAAATTGGCATGTGGGGCTGAATCATGCCGAGCCACAAACCGGCTGAACTCATAGAGAATGCAAACACAAACAGAGCGGGGAAGGAAGACCCAGCCAGGACACACATGCTCTTTTCTCTATTCACCTGTGATGAATAAAAAAGCACCCACTTTTGGTTCAGATCCACCTGAGCCGGCCCCTCCCTTGTTTGACGCATGTTTTGATAGCAAAAGGCCGCTTGACCTCACGGCTTAATGATCTGTTCTTTGGGGGGGGGGCACACACCAACAAGAGCAATGCCAGGAAGTTCCCAAGGATCTCTCTGCTCTTAATTTAATAGCTGGGTGGTTTCAATATTTTTTTTTAAAAAAACACGCTTGCCATCTATCTATTACATTTAATAAAAGTCAGTGTTTGCGGGCGGTGGGCGGGTGGGCCGAGCGACGGGAGGAATATTTGCCAGCGTTTCGATTGGCTACCACTCCGGGATTATTTGCATAAATGGCTCTGACTGGCCAGCCTCAGAACTCCAACCCTCTAAGGCACCAGACAGAGGAGATTGGTTGCCATTGAGGGAAAATTTGCATAACGGACTCTGCATGGCCAACATTCCGACATCCAAAATCTCAAAGGTGCCAGAGAGTGCACTTAAAAAAAAGGCTTCCTCTACTTGATTTCCCAGACTAGGCCACAACCTGATTTGACAGTAAGGCTTCCTCTACTTGATTTCCCAGACTAGGCCTCAGCCTGATTTGGCAGTAAGGCTTCCTCTACTTGATTTCCCAGACTAGGCCACAACCTGATTTGACAGTAAGGCTTCCTCTACTTAATTTCCCAGACTAGGCCACAACCTGATTTGACAGTAAGGCTTCCTCTACTTGATTTCCCAGACTAGGCCTCAGCCTGATTTGCCAGTAAGGCTTCGTCTACTTGATTTTCCAGACTAGGCCACAACCTGATTTGACAGTAAGGCTTCCTCTACTTAATTTCCCAGACTAGGC